>CAJQZJ010032076.1:500029-513330 GCA_907164525.1 Lophiomys imhausi | reverse complement strand
TTCTTCTTCTTCTTCTTCTTCTTCTTCTTCTTCTTCTTCTTCTTCTTTCTCTCTCTCTTTCTCTCTCCCCCCCCTTATTTCCCCTTCTCTATCATTTCTGTTTCCTTCTCCATCATCCCCATCTCCACCATCCCCATTTCCCTCTCTACATCTTACCTCTTTTGGTGGTACTTGGAATTGAACCCCAGTACTTTGTACGTGCCTGGTAAGTGTCTGACTACTGTGCCATACCCCATGCCACCCAGCCTCTCCTTTCCAGCGGAATCCAACCAGAGTCAGAGCCCTCAGTACAGTGCCTAGACATACACCCTCCAATGACAAGATACAGTCCAAGACTACACGTTCTTTTTAGGATTTCATCAAGTTATAAAATTCTACAGTTGTACGAGTGACTGCTGGATCAGAAACCAAAGATCCCCGAACATGATGGATCTTGTAGGTAGCACCTGTCTGGCAATTTAAAAAGCAGATAGGGGGACTGGAGAGTTGGCTCAGCGGTTAAGGGTACTGACTATTCTTCCAGAGAACCAGGGTTCAAATCCCAGCACCCACATGCCAGTTCACAAACTGTAACTCCAAGACCGTGACTCTCATATAGACATGCATGCAGAAAAAACTGCACATAAAATAAAGGTAAATAAACTTTAAAAAAGCAGATAGGTCAAATGGGGATAATCTTCATTTTTAAGATTCATTTGGCTTTGGATGATACTAATTTTAAATCAGCCATTACTAATAGATACTAAAAATAGACTATACAAACATGACCAGTGTAAGTACTACAGCTCGACACAAATCTGATTCCTTTATCTACAGCGTTCCTGCAGCTTTGAGAGCTGCTTTAAGTTCAAGGTTTTAAAATCAGGTGCTGAGATGGAGCAGTAAGTCCACACAGTTGCTGGGGAAGGAGAAATACTGCTTTGTCTTTCATTCTAGATAATGGCTGGACAGCATCCAGTTTGGTGTCTTTCTGCACACTATAATCTCAGAGTTTTGGGTTGAAAAAAAAACATTCCTTTTTCTGAAGCTATGCCGTTCCTTTGCCTTGCAGTACAAATTAGCAGCAATTGAAAACAATGTCCTGCTCTCTGAATGGTATTGTCTATCATAGTGTACTTCCTCTGATGTCCGGTCATGGGCAATACAAGCTGGACCACTGTCATTGTGGGTACATGAGTCTGAGACCACCCAGCACAGGACTTTCCCTCTAAGGGCTATTTGTTATTTAAGGCTGGGGTCCTATTCTTTTTTTTTTTTTTTTTAAAGGTTTTATTTATTTATTATGTATACAGTGTTCTGTCTGCATGTACCCCTGCAGGCCAGAAGAGGGCACCAGATACCATTATAGATGGTTAGGAGCCACCATGTGGTTGCTGGGAATTGAACTCAGGACCTCTGGAAGAGCAGTTAGTCCTCTTTACCTCTGAGCCATCTCTCCAGCCCCCTGGGGTCCTATTCTTTTTGATACTTTTGTTTAATAAGGAGTAACTAATTGTGTGTGTGTGTGTGTGTGTGTGTGTGTGTGTGTGTGTGTGTGTGTGTGTGTTGATGGTACACACATGCATGTGCAGAGTCCAGGGGAGAACCAGAAGCTTACTCTTCTGCTAGGTTGGCTGACAGTAAACTTCTAGGATCTGCCTGGCTTTGCCAGACAATGTTGGTGCCGCAGGTTCATGCAGCCATGTCCAGCTTTTGCTCAGGCCTTGGGGATTTGAACTCAGGTCCTCGTGTTTGTCCAGTCCTCTCTCTCCTCCACCGAGTCATCTCCCCAGCTTCTCCGATCCCTTTTCTTAATATCAAATGAATTAGCTACAAACTGGTCACAGGATGAATGACTACTTGGCTGTTGACTTGACTGTCATGTCTTGAATTGCTCTCGCTTTCAAGTGTAAGGGATCCTGAGTCTTGCATGATGCAGCCACAAATGGCACTAAATTACACTAAGTAAAAATAAATTCTCGTACTGAGAATTTCCCAGGAGTTTTGATATTTTTGACTCTCACTCACTAAATATGGAAAAGATTGAGACACGGAGAAGCAGGGGAGCTGTTCTGCCTTTTTTAGACCTTTGAATAAGCTGTTTCATCCTATTCAGTGCTATATTAGCAATATACTAAAAATCTCTCCCTGTTGAAAAGTCACAGTTCTCCGAGTGGTGAATTTCTGGAAATGTTCTTTTAACTTCCATTTTAATATAAGTAATGAAGCTCTTGAATTATAATTAATATTTTCTAGTATTCTGAGTGTTATTCATATATGGAAATGATAGAAATAGATATTTTGCTGTTTTTTTTTCTTTCTTTAAATAAAGGTCTCACTATGTGGCTACGCTGGCCTGGAACTTTTGATCCTCCTGTCTTAGCATCCCAAGCGTTGAGGGTACAGGCCTGTTCTCTCACCATGCCTGACTGAAACCCCATGGTAATTCTCTCTGTAGTCCTCATTTAATGCTGGTCCCTTGTGTTGAAAGTCAGAATGGCTGTTGGTGCAAAATACTTACAGGTTAGGGAGGGAATTTTGCACTCATGTGTGGCTGGGAAGGCTGCATCTTAAGAGTTATTGTTAAATGCAATCAGGAACTTCAGCTGGTGGCATTTACTCTAAGGATGTGGTGGCAGAAGACAAGAAGAGGTGATCTGAGGTAGCTGGCTAGGCAGCATTGGAAAAGACTGCCTTGTTAGTGGGAGGCATTGCTCACAGAGGCTTCTAGGAGTTTGGTAGCTGTGGTTTTGAACCAAACCGCTTGGTAACCTTTCAGCTGTTCCACAGCTTCTGCCGCTAGCACACAATGTGTTCTCTGTCCCTTGTGGCACACACAAAACTGATAGAGCCAGATGTTTGATCAGCTCCGTTCCCTTGGCTTCCTTCTCTGTTCCTCTCCATCCATCCCTTTTCTCTCTTCTGAGAACTCGGCATTGGCACTGTGCACAACGACCCAAAGGTCTTTCCCTTAGGATTGTGAGCGGCCATTGGTATTCATTGCTGAGATCCATTAACTCATTAGCAACACACGAGGACAGCTTTCCAGTTTTACCGCCTGAGCTTGGCACTCTGGAATGCCTAAGTGAAGAGAACTTTCTCCGATAAACTATTTGGTCATCTTGACGCAGGGTTGCTTTGGAAAATAAAAACAAATGTTTCCTTCCTTCTATTCTTTACTTTGTGTGATAGTATTTTGTCTCTAGCATTTTACAAGTTTATGGTGGCTGTTTTCTCTTTTGTTTTATGAGGTAGTTTCTCATTATGTAGCCCTGCCTATCCTGGAACTTGTGGAGATCAGGCTAGTCTCAGACTCAAAGAAATCAGTCTTCCTCTTCAACCTGAGAGATGGAGTTATAGACATGTATTATTGTGTGTGTGTGTGTGTGTGTTCTCATGTGAACGTGTATGCACATGAGGCCAGAGACTGATGCCAATGGGTTCTTCTTATGCACTCTACTTTATATATTGAGGCAAAGTCTCTCACTTGTATGTAGAACTCACAGGTTTGGTTAAGCTGGATGCCCAGATTGCTATGGGGATCACTTGTCTCTGACTCTTGTGTACAAAGATTGTAAAGGGGGACACTACTCTCCTGGCAGTTAGATGGGGGATCTGAACTCTGGTCTTCTTGCTTCCATAGCAAGCACTTTACCCACTGAGCCAACCTCCAGGCCACGACGGTGTGTTAAATAATCCACTATAAACATGTAGGTAGTGAGTAACATACTTGGGTTTCAGTCTACTATAGTCTTCGTCTTTACTGATGGCCCAATCATTCCATCTTCAAACCAACACGCTGGTTGCTTAGATCATCTTTGTGAGCTTGGTTACTACTTTGCTTTTCAGTCTAGTAAGATGTCCTATGTTTGTTAGTTCATTTTTTTACTTCAGACCTAGAACCAGTCATCTCTCCAAGTAGATAGTTTTCTCCATGTAGTAGAGAACAATCCTTAGATGTCGCTGCCCAGGTGCCTGAGGAGCTCATGGATCTGAGTTGGTCATTATTTTAGAACACAGAGATGGAAAACTTAATTTGTAGTTCTGGGGATTGAGCCCAGGGCCCCAGGGATGCTAGGCATGCATTCTGCTACCCAGCTACACTCCCGTCATGCACTCTGCTACCCAGCTACAACTTTGGCCTGTGTATTTTTTTTTTTTTTTGGTTTTTTGAGACAGGGTTTCTCTGTGTAGCCCTGGCTGTCCTGGACTCACTTTGTAGACCAGGCTGGCCTCGAACTCGCAAAGATCCGCCTGCCTCTGCCTCCCAAGTGCTGGGATTAAAGGCGTGCACCACCACTGCCTGGCTGGCCTGTGTATTTTACTTCTGTTATTTCTCTCTCCCTTATTTTTCTTTTGAGATATGGTCTCAAACTGCAGTCCTCCTGCCTTAGCCGTCTGCAAACTAGATGCCAGGTGGGAGGCATCATACCTGGCTAATTTACATAAAGAAGCAGAATAAATATAAATTTATTAGAGAAAAGCTAGAAAAGAACTCCTTGAATAGGTACTTTTCTTCTTTTTCTTTTCTTGTTTTTTTTTTGAGACAGGGTTTCTCTGTGTAACAGTACTGGCTGTCCTGGACTCACTTTGTAGACCAGGCTGACCTCCAACTCACAGAGATCCACCTGCCCTCTGCCTCCCGAGTGCTGGAATTAAAGGGGTACACCACCACGCCCTGTGAATGGGTACTTAAAAAGCAACGTTTTATCAATTTTTTTATGAGTTTCACATCATGCACCCCAGTCCCACTCATTTTCCTGTCTTCTCATATCCACCTCTGCCCTTGAAACCTCCTCCCAAAATAAAAAATACACAAACAAACAAAAATAAACAAAACAAAACAAAGGAGAGAAAACATCTCATCATGGAAGCCGCAGCGTGTCACAGTGTGTCCCACAGTATACCCCTCTGTCCACACATCTTCACTTACAAATGTTCATTGAAATCAGTCATTGTTCTGGTTTGAGGCCTCTGGTTTCTGTGACACCATCAATATTGGATCCTCACTGGGACTCTTCCCGTTATCCTGATGTTGCCCTGTGTCATGGAGATCCTGTGGTTTTGAATCAGCAGGACTGGGCCCTTTCACACGCCCCAACAGTTCACAGATGATGTAGATTTGGGGGTGGGCCAAGTCAAAGCCCTGAATCTGGGCCTGGAAGGCAGCTGAGCTGGTCAGTGTTGCCAGCTCTCCCTCATCTGTATCACCAGGGTGAGCTCTCCAGCACTGCTCCAGCTAGGCCATCCAATGCCACCATCACTGAAGGCAGAGTAAGCTCTCCAGCTCTTGTGCCCTTGGGTTGCCTTGCCCACCCCCATGACTTCAGAGCCAGCTCCACTGTGTGTCCATTCAAGGCTTGAGGCACACTCTGAGTGCTGCAGCTTGAGAGGGAGGGAGTGGGCCAGCTCTCCCACTCTCCCAACCTTAGGGCTGACTCACCTACACCTTCGCCATCAGGGCCAGCTTCACTGTGTTGCCTAGGCAAGGCACAGGGTTGTTCTCCTGAATGCTATAGCCAATAAAGACCAAGGCTAGCTCTCTGGCTTTCATGACTTTATGACCAGCTCTCCTGACTATTGCAGGTAGCAAGGGGTGAGGGAGTGGAGGTCATCATTCCTGTGCCCAGGACACCTCATGGCAGACAAATGGCTTGGCCACTCTCTCATGCTCAGGACATCAGGACCAGTTTACTTGTACCCCCTCCACTGGGGCCAGCTCTGCTGTGCTACCCAGGTGAGGTACAGGGCCTGTTCTCTTGTGTGCTGCAGCTGGGGAGGGGTAGGGACAGCTCTCCCACTCTCAAGACTCGGGGGGGCAGCTTTCCTGACTCTCGGAAGTGATGAAGGATGGGGAAGACATCACCTCTGCACCTGAACCACCCCATGGTGGATGAGGCCGGGTCAACGCTCCCACACTTACACACTCAGGACAGCTCACTGCAGCCCCCACCACCAGGACCAGCACCACTGTGCTGCCCAGGCAAGGTGCAGAATGGGTTCTCCAGAGTGCTGCTGGTGGCTGCCCAGACCAGGGACTTCCTTGTGATCTCCAATGGTAATATGGGCCATGGACATCAACAGCAACCCTTGCCACTGAATAGCCATAGACCCAGACATGATCCTCAGCGGTAGCATCAATTGGGACTTCACCATGTCTTCAGGCGACAGGGCTGGCTACTCACAACAAACTATTCTTCTCTACCCTTGTGTCTCCAGTTCTCTCTCTCTCTTTGTTTTTTTGAGTCAGGGCTTCTCTGTACAACATCTCTGGCTGTCCTGGACTCTCTTTGTAGACCAGGCTGGCCTCGGACTCACAGAGATTCACCTGCCTCTACTTCTCAAGGCATGTGCCACCACTGCCTGGCTCCATCTTTCTTTATAATGTTCCATTTCTCTTTCTCTCCCATCTATTTACCACATACTTGCATATTGTAGTGATTTCCACTGCAGGTGGGCCATGTGGCTGGTGGGCTTCTGAGTGACCTGTTAGTGCTGCTGCATGACTTGGTGGCTAGTGAGCCCCTAGGTGTCTATACCCTCCCTCTGTGGCATGGCCTTGGCCTTCTGTGGCTGTCTTCCTCTTCCAGTTCTGCCTTGCAAGGTGGTAGATGGGGCTCTGTGTGTCTGCAGCCCACCCGTGTCCTGCCCCCACAGCATATCATGGTGCTCCACAGGTCTCTGTTTTCTTATTTTACTTTTTAAAGGTAAAACATATTTCTGGGAATGGTGCTTTACACCTGTAGTCCCAGCCCTTGGGAGTCTGAGGGAGGAGGATTGCTGTAAGTTCAAGGCCGGCTTGGACTGTAGAGTAAGAACCCTATCTCAAAAGAAAGGGAAACAAAAACATTTCATATATTCAAATGGAAACTTTGAATTCTCGGTGGCTTTATTCTACACTCACACAAAGTACTTCTAGAAAAACAAATCGCAATTAATAATAATCAAGTGCTGTGGTAGTTTGAATGAGAATGTCCCCCATAGGCTTGCATGTTTGAATGCTTGGTCTACAGTTGGTAGAAATCTTTGGGAAGAATTAAGAGATGTAGACTTATTGGAGGAAGTCTGACACTGAGAGCTGATTTTGAAGTTTCAAAAGAGTGAACTATGACCTGCTAGCTCTCCTCTCCCTGCCTCATGGTTGTCCTCTCAAGACGTGAGCCTTCAGTTACTTCTCCAGTGCCATATCTACTGGTTGCCATTTTCTCTGTCATGATTGTCATGAACTCACCCTCCCAAACTGTAAGCACTAATAAACTCTTTCTCCTGTAAGTCCTCTGATGGTACAGTGTCTCTTCACATCAATAAAAATTGTATCAAATATATATGTTTGCAGTTATAGATGGTGATAAAAGTGATGTGGAATAATAGTTCATCTCACCATGGTTAAGGCACTAATTGGACATGCTGTTAGGTTTATCTTCTTTGTCTTGGATCTGATTTTTGGAATTTGTGTTGTTGGAGATATACAGTACCATAATAGTTGAAATTTTAAAAAAAGAACATCAAAAGAAGCATAGAGAAATTAAATTTTGGTACATTTAAGCAACAGAATATGATACCATTAAAATGTGTGTATTAGGTTAATATATAATAGCATGGTCTTTAAATTTAAAATAAGCTTGATTTAAAATAAGAAATGGACTAGAACAGCATCAATATAGCACTTCTATAACGTTATATCGTGTGGGTTGCATTTGGGTGTACACTTGGTAATGACGGTATGGAAACATCAACAGGATGGGCACTCAGGACTAAGGATCTAAGGACTCACATGGAGAGAACAGAATGGCACTTTGTAATTGAAGGATTGTTTTTACTTTTTAAAAAACCTTGTACCTGCCTCATCAAGTATGGCTCCTGGAACACACATAACAGGAGAGGAGGGGGAATGAAGAGAAACAGACACTTAGACACAGAAAAGTTGAGACTGGGTGGTCTGTGCTGTTGGATGGGGAAACTGTAGCATCCTGGAAACTCAGCGTGTTTATTATACACAGGGAGGGAAGGTCACTGCGTATAGCTGAAAAAGGTGATGAGTTTATGCATATAGATTAAAGAGGCAGGGTTATTATATACAGTTGAACAAAGAGCAAAGTTTAGCTACTCTTGGTAGGAATGATCTCTGTAGAGGAGCAATGAACATGGGGTTAGGGAAAAAACTATGGAAGGTTATGCCACCCATTATGGCTGAGCCATTGGTCATGGATGCAGCTGTGTCCATGTGAAACTGTGCACATTTGATCAGGGCTTCACTCACTCCCCCTACATGTACCATGATTTTGAGAATTTCTACCCAAGTACTGTATTTACATAATTTCTACCCTTTCTTCCCCCTCCCAACTCCTCTGTGTCCTTCCAACTTCCTCTTAACTTCATGACTCTTAAAATTATTATTATTACACACACACACACACACACATACACACACACACACACACCACACAATATATAAATATAATGTGCTGAGTCTATTTAACAGTGCTCATACATATATGCATTTAGTGTTAACCATTTGGGACTGGATAACCTATCAGGCAGCATGGCCTGCAGAACACTGATCCTCTCACTTTTAAAAGTCATTAATTGCCCATAGCATTTCACCTAGGGGTGGGTCTTGTTTGAGCAAACATACTGTTGATACTTCATGGATGCAGTTCCCTATCATATATAGAGAGCCCTGTCTCAAAGCAGGCATCCTGGTCCTTTGTGTCTTACCATCTTTCTGTTTGCTCTTCCACAGTGTTCCTTGAGCCTTAAGTGTAGGAGTTGTAATATAATTGTATCAACATGGGATGGGCACTCCATAGTCAGCTGTCCTCTCTGCATTTTGGCCAGTTGTAGATTTCTGTGACGGTCTCTGTCTACATCAAATAGAAGCTTCTTCAATGAACGGTAAGAGCAAAACTTACCTGTGGATTCAAGGATAGATATTTATAATGCAGTTGGGAATTATACAAGTTTAGAAATGTAGTAGGTTCTACTCTACAGTCTATGACTTCATCAGTCAGAGGTAGTGAGCTAGCTTTACAAATATCAGGCATAAATTCTGTCCTAGTGAGTGGGCCTTAATACCAATTAGAGGGCTGTTGGTTACTCCTAAGATGTAAGTGCCACTATCGCACCCTTGAGGCCATGACGTTCTGGTCATTGTTGAGGTTTATAGGTTTTGCAACTGATTGGAATTATTGGGTTCTGTTGTTATTGTTCTATTATTTGTTTATTGGAAGCTTGCATAACACCTTTGTATACTATGAAAGCAAGTCTTCAGGGATGAAGCTTCCAGGTGAGTTCTGGATCGATTCCTCCCAAGTCCTGTGTCAAAACGTGTGTGGTTCCTTCAGCAATAGGGTCTCACCTTCAAGTTCTGGGAGGCATCAAGCGCAATGGCAATAGCCTACATTATTTTGGGAGTTTCTTGGACTTCCCTGACTGATAACTTGAAGGGAAGTTTCTCATGTCTGGTTCTGGGGTTTTTATTAGACACTATATGGCACTTGGAGGGAACGTTATCGCCCTGTGTGGTGAAATGAGAAATGAGAATTGGGGGGTGTAGGACAGACATGTTTTGTTAAAAGTTTGGGAAATTTTGGATGTGTGTGTGTGTGTGTGTGTATGCATATATGTATGTCTATACTGTCTTTAAATGTGGAAAATTTTAAATATAGGGAGTTTTCACATTTAAAATAAATCTAAACTTCTGGGTTGTCTTGAAAATCAGAAGCTTCCTTTGTCCAGCCTCTAACCAGTAGCTGTAGGTGCTGCCCCCTTCAGGTGAGCTGAGTGCTTCTCATAGTCCCTGCCTGGTATCCTGACAGCATGCGTTCCTTGCTTGTTTGTGCCATCAGCCTGACTCCCCCATGGCTATTGCCCTGCTGAGGGAGGTGGGTAATAAATAGCACTTGTGTTTCTTGCTGTGAACAGCTTTTTCTCTCTGAACATTTCAGTCATGTTTCTCCAACTGAGCTCAAATTGAATTTCAGAGTGCTTGGGAGTCAGGACTGCTATGTCCCTGATGCCCTTTCTCAGGGGCATTTTTAAAATGGGAGCTGGGCTCTATGAGTCAGTTAAAATTACCACCAAAAGTTCCTTGAGTCCTTGCTGTGTTGGTAGCAGGAATGTGGTGTTGGAGTTTGATTTTGGTCCTATGTAGCTATAAAAGATGGCTGAGGAGGAGAAGCAGACTGCTCCAGAGAGCCAAACTAATTTTCACAATCTTCAATGCAGACCACACTCTATTATTTATAACATCCACACCAACAATTCCCCAAGAACTAACTTCAATTAAGAATTTCTGCTCATTATCTAGCTTGGAAATAGATCAGGATGAGTCCCAGATCCCATTCATGCCTCCAGCCTGAAGTGTGGCTAGGAGGGTTGAGAGCCCCAGTCCCTGCCAAGAGTTGAAGAAAGAGATCTCCAAAAGTAGGCCCAAGTGGGACATTCAACCAGGGGACTCTTGTCTGCAGGGCAACATTTTGGGGGGCCTATTTGATGTTGTGGACCAAAGGTGATTGAAATGAGTCAGTGAGGGCTGAACAGAGACAACAGCTGTTGCTGAAGGGTGTGGTACAAGTAGGATACATGCTTCTACATCTGGAATTCTCCACAAGGTAGCCGCATGCAGGATGTGAACCAAGGAGCTCTGGGAAGGGATAACCCAAGGGGTATCCTTTACCACCAAATGTTTTCACAATTTACTTTCAGTTTTCACTTCCTAATCTTCCTGATACTCCATCAATGGACATAATTTCTTTGTATCCAGGCACTGTCCCTAAAGATATCCCCAAATAGTTTTCATAAGTGTATTTGGCAGAAGTTCTGAGAAAGCCTTTTGGGACTGGAGATGTAATTCAGTTGGTAGAGTGCTTGTCTAGTGTGCAGAGGTCCTGGGTTCAACCCCTAGCTGCTTACAAAACCAGGAGTGGTAGCACATGCCTGTAATCCATGTGGCTCAGAGGTAGAGGCGGGAGGGCTAAGAGTTCAAGGCCATGTTTGGCTACATAGTGATTTTGAGACCAGCCTGGAATACGTGAAACTCCGCCTACAAATAAATAAATAAATAAATAAATAAATAGAAAAAGTCTGTCTATGTGTTCCAGGTTCTCTCACTCTTTCTTTTTTAAATTACATTTATTTATTACTTCATGTTACATCTCCATCACAGCCCCCTCCCTCCACCCTTCTCAGTCCTACCCTCTGACCCTTTACCCCCTCTCCCACCTATCCTACTCCTCTGTCTGTGGGATGCCCCTACATCTCAGTCCCTCTCAGTTCATCAGTCATATGATGGCTAAGAGCTTCTCTTGCACTGGGGGGCCTACATGGTAGTTTCACTAGGGGAAAGTGTCCCACTAACAGGTAAGAAAGTCCATGTTCCTATTCCTTGTGGTCTGTTACCAGGCTCTTTCTTACATACATGTTAATGCCCCAGGTCACATTTAAGTGACAACCAGAGTTTGAAATCTTCTGACAACACATTCGTTGATATACCAGTAGTTTGTAAAGTATGAGCATGTAATACCCTGTGGGGAGAGGCTAGTAGGAATTCATTCAGTGGGTCTGTGAGGTTAGAACAGATCTCAGAACAAGCTTTTCACTCTCAGTCTCGTAGGACTTTTCCAGAAGCCGTAAAACATGTGCTGGAAACAGACAGGCTGCAGGACTAGACATGAGGACCCAGCTGTCTTCTGTTACGCCGAACACCACAGAGGTTTGCAAATACAGAACACAATGCTATTCTTCTTGCTAATTTCTGTTTGTTTGGTTTTGAGTTCTTTGTGAGTTCTCCATAATTTCTAAGAGGAAAAAAAAAATTCCACAGGACCAAATACTGGAAAACCATTGCTTTGTAGCTCAGCTAGCAGCTCTCCTAGCTATTCTCATCTGGGTGTGTCTTGAATGTCTTTGTTAATGGCTGATGTGCTGGCCTGATTTATGCCAACTTGACACAAACTATAGTCTTCTGAGAGGAGGAATCTTCGATTGAGAAAATGCCCACATAAGATTGGTCCAGCCTGTGGACTGTTTTCTTAATTAGTCATTGATGAGAGAGGTCCCTGCTCATTATGGGTGGTGCCATCCCTGGGCTGGTGATCCTGGGTTCTATAAGAAAGCAGGCTGAGCAAGCCAGTAAGCAGCACCCCTCCACGGCCTCTGCATCAGCTTCTGCCTCCAGGTTCCTGTCATGTCTGAGTTCTTGTTTTGGCTTCCTTCAATGATGGACTGCAAAGTGGAAATATAAGTCAAATAAACCCTTTCTTCTTCAATTTGCTTTTTTTTTTTTTTTTTTGAGACAGGGTTTCTCTGTGTAACAGTCCTGGCTGTCCTGGAACTCACTCTATTGACCAGGCTGGCCTTGAACTCACAGAGATCTGACTGCCTCTGTCTCCCAAGTGTTGGAATTAAAGGAGTGCACCACCACTCCGGGCATCCAACTTGCTTTTTGGTCATGGTGTTTCATCATAGAAATAGAAACCCTAATTAAGACAATTGGTGAAAAGGCACTCAGTGGGGTTGGGGTAGATGGGTTGGGGAGTAGATGGGGTGGGGGAGTAGATGGGGTGGGAAGTAGATGGGGTGGGGGAGTAGATGGGGTGGGAAGTAGATGGGGGGGGGAAAGATCTTCGAAGGGAGAATGTAGAAGGGCCAAGAGCCTCTGGTAGAAGGGAGGGTAACAGGAGGAGAATCCAGGAGACCCTAGGAGCAAGACTTTATACTTTCTTAGGAACTGGTAATTATTATGACATAGAGGCAAGAGCAAAGATATGATTTAGAAGAGGGAAGTAAAACCACTTAGCAGCTCATGCCCTGGGCAAAGTACTCACCCTTGCTGGACTTGACTTTCCTTGACTGTGAAACAAGAAGGGTGAGTAGCTCAGAGTTTTCAAAGTAACACTGCAGTAAGTAACAGATAACAATACTCATAGGAGCACTTTGAGATAAAATGACAGGTAAGACAGCAGCCTGTAAATATTTAGTTTAAATTAGGCAAGTTTAGGGTTGTCTCTATCAGAATACCATTCTACATGACCCATGGTTTATTTGCTTGTTGAGAGAAGCTATTAGGGCATTCTTAGGTTGCTGTTAAGTTACTGGACTCAAGTGTTCCTTTGGATCAGCCTCTTGAGGGTTGGCACTACCGATATGAAAAACTGCGAGTGGCTCCATCTTTGGTAACATCCTTCCTGTAGTACTGGGCTGTAAACCTAGGCCCTTGCACATGTTATGCGGGTACTCAATCATTGGGCTACATCCCTAGCCAGGCTCCAGGTGGTGTGTGTGTGTGTGTGTGTGTGTGTGTGTGTGTGTGTGTGTGTGTG
>CAJQZJ010032076.1:475174-488555 GCA_907164525.1 Lophiomys imhausi | reverse complement strand
TGTGTGTGTGTGTGTGTGTGTGTGTGTGTGTGTGTCTGTGTCTGTGCCTGTGTGTATTAACATACTCCATCCCTCCATCAACTCTGCTCCCTATCTAGCCCAGATACTTCCTGGTTAGTAAAATGTGTCCCTTAGTAGAGCTCATACAAGGACACCAGAGTTCAGTTTTCTTTGTGATCTAGGGAAAACACTTTATGGAATAGGGCATGGTTGTGTTCACTCAATAATAAGGTGAGTCATGTGTGGTCGTGTGCACCTTTAATTCCAGGAGAGGCAGGCAGATCTCTGTGAGTTTGAGGCCAGCCTAGACTACATAGGGAGTTCCAGGGCAACCCGGGCTATGTAGAGACACCCTGTCTCAAAAACAAAACAAAACAAAATAAAAAACCCAACCAACCAACCAACCAACCAACCAACCAACCAACCAAATAAACAGACACATAAGCAAGGTAAGACAGACAAGAGTTTTTAAAGTAAACTTGAGTTTGAGGATGTGAGGATGTGAACAGAGATAACCATAAGCAAGGACAATGTAATTTGGATCCTCTTGGGAAGACTCTTAGCCTGCAGGTGCTGTACGGAAGGACCCATGGGGTCCTTAGCCTGCCTTCCTACAAGATGGGATGGCTCTGAGATGTGTGACTTGCTGCACTCAATAACCAGTCTCTCAGTCAGCATATCTTTTTTTTTTTTTTTTTAGTTTTTTGAGACAGGGTTTCTCTGTGTATCCTTGGCTGTCCTGGACTCACTTTGTGGACCAGGTTGGCCTTGAACTCACAGAGATCCACCTGCCTCTGCCTCCCGAGTGCTGGGATTAAAGGCATGTGCCACCACGCCCGGCTTCAGTCAGCATATCTTGCTGTCGCTGCTCATGAGCACTGGTGATATGGGGACCTTTATGAGGTGCCCTATATAGCTTCTTCACATGACCAAGTGAGCTTTCATGGCATGCTTGAAATGCCCCATAAGGACAACTGATGCTTTTTTTTTTTTTAAACATTGTCTGCTGCTATAAGATTAGTGGTTCACACAGACATATCATACAGGGAGGAATATCTTGGTGACTAAAGCACTCTTGGCCATAGTCCTCAAATACATTTCGGCTCAGATGAAACTTCGAGGGAAAGGTCCATTCATGTATCTTTGACTTCAGTCTTTTGCTGTCTTGTCACTGTTTGGGTCAAGGACTGTCATCATTTGCTCATTCAGTTCATCACTCATCTGACTTTGTTTCATAGTTTCTTCACACACTCACTCATCTATTGGAAAAAAGTGTGTTGGCTTACACTGGCCACACACAGTTGCGCTCTCTTTGTTTCTAGTGGCACATTGGAAACTTAAGACATTGAAGTCATCTTCAGCTCTTCCCTTTTTACTGGTTAGCATCTCCTCTCACTCTGTCTATCCGGAAGATTCTTCCATATTTAGCACAGTCTGTGGGCCTTTTTATCTCATTCGTGAGTCCTATTTCCCACACTGACTTTTTCTATTGTTTGTCCTTTTGAGTCATCTTTAGCCCTAGCTTAGGTCAGGTTTTCTGGACTTGTCTTTTTTTTTTTTTTTGACATGGTTTCTCTGTGTAGCAACCCTGGCTGTCCTGACACTTGCTCTGTAGACCAGGCTGGCCTCCAACTCATAGAGATCTGCCCGCTTCTGCCTCCTGTGTGCTGGGATTAAAGTGTGTGCCCCCCACGTGGCCACTTGTCTCCTGTACCTTAGTGCACGTTGGTGTGTGTGTGTGCTTCAGCCCTGGAAAGTCCCATACTGCTTTTCAGAGTCTGCTGCATGTCCATGTTGTTATGACTTAAAAAAAAAAATCAGGGTATGCCTTTTTAGTCGAATCTTCCCTCTACCTTGACATTCCACCTATTCCTGAGAAACCCTCCCGGTTTCTTCTAACTTGGCTCTGTATCCTTTGCAAATCTGAAGGTAAATTAACAGCATACACTACACTCAAGGGGAATTTGTTTGTGTAATTTATTTATGGTGCTTAGCAAAGTCTGGTTTATATGGTGGACATGTGTTAATACTGCTCAGTGGGGAATTTGCCAAGAGCCTTCATTCATTCAGTGTCAGGTCCTCAGCTGGGTACTAAGATGCCAAGGCTTTCTAAGAACTGGCTTAGGAAGGATGGTGGACAAACAGAGAAATGGAGCAGTAGAATAGAGGGTGGAAGGCTGGGACCCTTAAAGGCTCCCAGTTTGTGCCAACTGCTTTGAGAAATCATCATGATGTCTCTCTCTCTCTCTCTCTCTCTCTCTCTCTTTTTGAGACAGGGTTTCTCTGTGTATCCCTGGCTATCCTGGACTCTCTTTGTAGACCAGACTAGCCTCAAGGTCACAGAGATCTGCCTGCCTTTGCCTCCTGAGCGCTGGGATTAAAGGTGTACCGCCACAACACCCGGCAAAAGCAAACTATCACTACCTTTTTTTTTCTATGTAATTTTTTATTTTATGTGCATTGGTGTTTTGCCTGCATTTGTCTCTATGAGGATGTCAGATCCCCTGGTACTGTAATTACAGACAGTTGTGAACTGCCATGTGGGTGCTGGGAACAGAACTCCGGTCCTCTGGAAGAGCAGCCAGTGCTCTTAACCACTGAGCCATGCCCCAAGCTCTTACGATGTTCTCTTATGATCTGTAGGCCCTAATTCCAAATGTGTCTTAAGAAGCTGAAACCAAGACGGCAGCAGGTCTGATTCTTTCTAGGACTCTTGGGGGAGTATTCTAGATCTTGTCTTTTCCAGCTTCCAGAGGCCTCCTGGATTCCTTGGCCTCAGTCCTCTTCCTCTGGTTTACTTCTGTTGTCCCTGGCCTGCTGATTCTGATCCCTGTCCTTCCAATCCGATGCACCTGAATAACCCAGGATCATTTCCCCATCTCAGGATACTTACCCTGGTAAAACAAGCTAGTATTCCACAGGTTCTGAGGGTCAGGACATGGGTGTCTTTGGGAACTCGGTGTTTGACAGAAATATTTATTTTAAGGATACTGATATGATTTTAGAGCCTGAATGTGGTATTATAGCTAGAGCTCCGGAAGAATCTAGAATCTTTTTGCTTCCTACATCTTCTCCTGCCTTCGTGACTATATTCCTCTCTGTTGTTCTTGGCAGACTGATTCCCTCTGCAACTTGGCTACCATACAGGAACATAACTGCTGACAATCCATAGGTATGGGCTGCACATTTATTAACCTGCTTGCCCCTTTGTATCATCTCTAGTCCAAATTTCCAAGAGAAGAACCAACCAATACTTTTATTACTACTATCGTCATCATTATTATTGTCTTTTGATATCATGATATAACCGAAACTGGCCTTGAAAAATCCTCTGGCCTCTCCTTCCTGAGTGCTGGGATCACAGGAATGCACCACCATGGCTAGCTGATTGGCACTCCTAGATCATCAATCCTATCAATCCAAGAATGTAGTCAAAGGTATTGTTTCAGCTACAGCATAGAGCTGTTCTCCATGGCACGAATACTACTGGAAAGCAGGCATAGGAGGCCCAGGTTATTCGGCATGCACATAAGCACAGTCTCTGGAGAGAAAGTCATATAGCTCACCAGGAAGTTGAGTGAGACAATGTTGTTTCAGATAGAGGGTAGTGGCACGTAGCCAGTGTTTGTCAGACAGTAGTCATTCAGTGAACTTTTATTAAATTGAAGCTTCCTTTCACTTGTGCCTGGAAGGGAGTCCTTCAGCATTGTACCTCCCTCCTCTACCAGACACACTGTCACATGCCACATGCTCTGCCTAGATTTCTTCAGCCACTTTCTTCCTGTCACAGGATAAAGCCCAGGCTCTAGTCTGGCACCAATGTATGGAATGATGAATCTCCTTTCTTCTACCTAGGGCAGAGAATAATAACACCAACAGCATAGAACTATTGAAAGGACTGAGCGAATTGAAGGGGCCATTGTACTCAACAGTGCCTCTCAGCGTGCTGAGTCCTTTACACAGGGCAGGGTGGCTTCCTAGTGATTCTCCAGGCATTTGTCTCAGTTTTTCTCATGGTGGAGACTTGTTTTACCTGGGGCTCTAGTCTCTGACAATCCTGTCCTCTTTAGTCCTACGTATTCCTTTAGCTTCTGTCAGGCTAAGGGGTTTGTTCTTTCCTCCTAATTCTAAAGACTTTCGAGTCCTGTTCTACACAGTCTTCAGAGATGCTTATGTAGTCCAATCTCCTACCCAAATGTGGGAAACCATCCACGCACTGTCTTCCCTGGGACCATTCGCTTCTATTTGAGTGTTTTGAATGTTGATGGGCCATACTTAGGCTGCTTGTTCCCATTTTTTTTTTCAACAGCTCTAATTAAATAATGAAAACATGCAATTATCTTTTTAGTCATGACTGTCTTGCCTTTTTCATAAAAATTTCAGTTCTTTCACAGGAACAAAGTAACTGCTCGAAAGGCATTGATTATATTTATGCCTTAGATTATAATTTCATGACATTAGTAGTTAAACCATCTCTCCCATTTTCTCCTATTGTACCATTCATTGGAGGATATGGCTTGCATCAGAAGGATTATGGTTATCAGATAATGTCTACAATGGACTTTAACACAAAGACAGAAAAGAAAACCCTCCTGACTGAGGTTGGTGCCTCTTGGTATGTAACCCAACTTCGCTTAGGTCACTTTTTGGTTTGTTTTATTTTTTTCTCCTTTTTTCTCTCTGAGGCAGAGTTCTCTACATAGTCCTGGCTGTGCCAGAACTGGCTATATGGACAGGCTGGTCTTGAGTTCACAGAGACCCACCTGCCTTTGCTTTCAGAGTGCTGGGATTAAAGGTGCGCCCCTCCACACCCAGCTATAGGTCACTTTTGATTCCTCTTACACACTTAAATTTTTGAAAGGAAAACCTTTATTGTAAAACTTTTACTATTTTTTGAGGTATCTCTCCAGTCTTTTCATGACTTATATGTAACTATATCTGTATCTGTACAGAAATTGGGGTCAGACCACATTCTCCTCTTTATTAATTTTGTGTGTGTTGTGTGTGTGTGTAACTTGGAATGAACATAGAACTTTGTACATACTAGTCAAAGGCTCTACCACATATCCAGCACCTATTTTTAATAATATTATTATTATCACTATGGTGATATCTATCTATCTATCTATCTATCTATCTATCTATCTATCTATCTATCATCTATCTATCTGTCTATCTACCTGTCTGTCTATCTATCTATCTATCTATCTATCTATCTATCTATCTATCTATCTAGATTAAGTGTCACTATATGGCTCTGGCTACCATGAACACTCTATGTAGACCCAGTTGGTCTTGAATTCACAGAGGTCCACCTGCTTCTGCATTCTGAGCGCTGAGATAAAGGCATGTGATACCATGCTTGGCATCATTTATTGGGACAGGGCCTGACAGTTGCCCAAGCTGGCCTCACACTTGTGGCAATCTTTCTGCCTCAGACTCCCAAATGCTGGGATTACTGGTGTGAGCCACAACATTGGAATTTATTTTTAGTTTAAAACAGGGTCTTACTAAATCACTAGGGTTGACTTCAAACTCACCATGTAGCTCCTTTAAAATTATTTATATTCTTATTGTTTTTGTGCATGGTATGTGTGAGAATGTGGGTAATTGTGTGCCCTGGCACATGTATGGAGGTCAGATGAATACTTCCAGGGGTTGGTTTTCTCCTTTTGCCTGTATATGGGTTCTGAGAATTGAACTGAGGTTGTCAAGGTTGTGTGGAAAGCCTATTAAGCCATCTCAATATCCCTGTATTGTCTTTGAAAAAGACAATATAACGATGTATTTTCATGTGGACATAAGAATTTGGAAGTTTTAATAACAGATTCATTGTTTTTCCTTTTGGTTAGCACATATGTTGTTTTGGATTGATTCTTGAATTCTGATTTCTTTACCTTAAAAAACACAAGAAAGATCCATGACTTCTATAAACCTATACACATATTCACCCAATATTACAGTCTGATTTTGTTTTCCCCCAAATTCATATGTGGATATCCTAGCTCTGAGTATTTTAGATATGACCTTATTAGGGAAAAATATCATTGTAGGTGGAATTAGTCAAAGTGCAGTGTGGTGGCTGCTAATATAATAGGATTTGTATTCTTATAAAAAAGAAGAAATTTGGAGACAATGCATGGGGAAAACATGTGACATGAAGGCAGAGACCAGGGTGATGCTTGTATGAGCCAAGGAATGCCAGATAGTGTGAGCAAACAGCACAAAGCAGGCAAGACCATGGGGAAGAGTCTCTCTCAGATCCTTAGAAGGAAACAAATTTACAGACATCTTTACTTTGGACTCAAAATCTCCAGAAATTTGAGGCAATAATTTCTTCTCTCTTTCTTTCTTTCTTTCTTTTTTTTCTCTGTGTAATAGACCCCTGGTTGTCCTGGACTAGTTTTATAGACCAGGTTGACCTCGAACTCACAGAGGTCCACCTGGCTCTGCCTCCCGAGTGCTGGGTTAAAGGGGTGTGCCACCATACCCAACTTGGGGCGATAATTTTCTGTTGTTTAAATTTCCAAGTTTATGTTACTTTGCTAAGAAAATTCTAGAAAACTAATTTATCTAACATTAAAAAATGAGTGCTTAATATTTGACACAGAGAATATTAGAGCAGTATTCTGATTTCAAGTGACATCCTTATAGCCAACAATATATTGAAATATTTTGAAAGATTCTGACCACGTTACAGCCCATGGCTTTATGTTTAAGTTCAAATGCCCTGAGCTATAACATAGTGATGTGCTGAATGTTTGAGTAAATGTCAAATAACCAGTGATTTAGAAAGGTAAAGAAAATTACTAAAAATTCCACTGATAAGGATGTTGTTATCAATGACTTTCCTTATATAGTAGACCAGGTTCTCTGACTTTCAATTAAGTGAGGTAATATGAACAAAACGTAATGATAATTATTCCTACTGAATTCCTTCTTCTCATCTGCATCAGTATCTCACTCAAGGAAGAGCCATGCTGATCTATATTTGAGATTTTCTAGGGTACTTTTTTTGAATGCCATGTATGTTACAGTAGCTGTACAAGTTCAAGAGCAGAATAAATTGCTTCCAGGAAATGATGTCAGCCATTCCATTATAATGGACTTGAGTAAGCAGGGCTTATTCATCACCAGGAGGACATTTCTTCTCCTGAGCCATAAAGCATTCACTCCTCCTAAATCACAAATCTGTATTTTTCATGCTTTATTCTTTGGCCAACTAAGTAATAATGGTATGATCCCACTCCCATGGTAGCTGTATTTAAAGCCTCACAAGCTTACTTTATTCATCTTGGTATATTTTTGGGCACAAACTACTTTTCAAGAAAGGATTAGCGAGGCACAAAGTATTCACTTGTAGTCTTAGCTAACTAAAAGGCTGAAGCAGGAGAATTGCTCAAGTCCTGGAGTTCTATGCCAGTCCATGTAACAAAGTGAGGCCCTGCCAAACAATCAATCAGTCAAACAAACAAACAAACAAACAAACAAATAAATAAAAGTGTATATGTTTTGTAATTGTTCTTCCTATGCTTTTAAAAATTAAAACATTTATAAAAGCAAGGGCTATTGCTTGTTCTTCTTAATGTGATCTAAAACCATAACTGTAAAGCCAATCTAATGAAAAAAATTTCATGACATACCTACCTTAAATGGGATAATGAAATCATGGTTGTTATACATTTTTAGCACAAAGAAAAGTTTTTCTTCTCTTTTTTCCCACAAATTACTATCCAGAGTCTTTTCTATGTAGATATTCTAGACTTGCCAACTGCCCTTTTACATCCAATGTTGCAGTGTTGACAGGGGCCTTCCAGGAAATTTCAACAAGTAAAAGAAATAAGAGATAAGAGACAGTAGGGAAAGGTCTGAACTCCATTGAAGTGGTATGGTTTACTATGGTCTGGTTGTATGGAAATATGTTGAGTTTCATATGGCTAGATTTTCATATTTCTTAGAAGGTACCAGAAATACAGAATTAGATGTAATATCTGTCAATTTGAAAATGTTTCAAAAAAAAGAAAAAAACCCACCACATTGGTCTGTAACATCCATTCTTTACTGGTAAACACACCCATAGTTACAGAGTTTGTAACTTCTACTTTTCCAAAATGAGTAACTCCTAAATCATTAGGCAATGATTCCCTAGGAAACCCTAGGGACTTGAATCTGAGAATGGTGGCGAGCAGATAGAGACCCAAAAATGCACAAGGAAGTCAGGCTCATGTTTTAAACTATTTGTATTTTTTTTTTATTGCAAAACATTTGTTACAGAAATTCCAGAAAGTTCTTTGTCTGTGGTATCTGCCAACTTCTGCTTCAAATTATATATCTAAACAGACAAGCTCAAAGTGCATTGTGAATCCAGTAAGAGACCTTTAAAAAAGAACAATTCCTCTAGATTTATATATATGTATATATAAATATATACATATATATTTATAGTGTCAGTAGATATGCAAACTTCTGTCTATCCCATACATGAAAGAAGGAAAGGATCCATACATGAAAAAAATTTAGTAAACCCAATTTCAAAATCACTGTTTTTATAGGAATTCATTTAAAATTGGTATCTGAATAATTCCTCCCATTATAAACTATGGTTAGAGCATTTACAAGTGAGAGTCTAAGTGTTAGATTACAAAATGGTTCTGAGTGTAGTTTACTGACTACACGGACTGTCTTACACAGCGGTAGCAGCAATAAAAACTCAGGTCAGATGCTCCAGTGACAGGAAGCAGGTAAGTCTTCACATGCTATGACATCTTTCCTCTGTCTCCCTCACACTGGTCCTGTGTTTGGATCCAGAAAAACATGCTAATCAACATATGCGGATGTCATTCAAGAGTCATCCCTAATAGGGCAAGCTGCTTCTCCCCACTCGAAGTTCTTGAGTTCATTTGATATGCTTGTTCACTGTGTGAGAATCGTGAATCAGATCCTACTTGGATCCAAATCAGAGGCCCTCAAACATGGCCATTAGGACGACTGCTGGCAGATACATGTGTGTGGCTAGCGCAGGAGTTGAAAACCCAAATTTAAATCTTTCTGTGAGATGTGTATGCTCTAACAAACCTGCTTGCTTTGTCTTACCCAAGCCCATTCCTTCGTGTTCTAGATCTGGGTCTTGTATTGAGTTTGCAATCACTTCATGGAGAGGCAGAGAACTGGTTCTGGCCCTGTGTGGGAAGCTGGTGAAGATGTAGACAGCCTTTCAGGATTCAGACAGGCAATTCAGAACTGGATGTGACAGGTGCCACACCAGCCAGGGTGGAGGAACCAGGGTGAAGGAGAGGAAGAAGTCAAATGAACAATTAGACCTGGGTCAAGTTCAGAACATCTGGCTTCTTCCATGTAACTGATGTTTGGGGTTACTGTGTTGGGGTCCATAGAGACATGAGGTAATGGATGAGTCTGTTAGTCTCAGACACATGGGTTAAAAAAGAGTTAGCTTTGGACTAAGAAAAATAAGGTGGGGGGTGGTGGGAAAGAAAAAAAAATGCTGCGCTCTCAGGTTGATCTCACCCTGTGCCTTAAATTCTTCAGCAATCTGCCTCTCTGGGGCTAGAGTCATGGAGTCATGGGTGGCACTGATGCCCCTCAGAGTCTATGGTCATCTACATGTGTGTCCATCCTTTCACCTCCTGGGCCCAGACACCATGCAGGGATCATGTGCTGCCAGAAGAAGGTGGCCAGTTATTTCAGGAAAATTGGGAAAGGAATTATCTCTTTCATGAATCTGGATGGTCTGGTCACCTATATCCCCTCCTAGATGACACACAGAAATGAGTACATCTTGATTTTATTAGGGATGACCAGTGCCAGGAGCTCATGCAGGCAAAGGCAACACTAACATTCTCTGAAATTAAGTTGAAGAAGAAAAGAAAACCAACCCCTCTTCTGTGGACTCTAATCCGAGGAACAGGAGGATTGGCCTGTAAATACAAGACACAGCACAGGACAAAGCTGATGGAGGGAAAAGGTTTCCCTGCTCATTTTGTGAGCATTCTGTCTGTGCAAATTGGATCCATTCCTTTGCAGATGCTGAATGGCTTCTAACAACTGAACGGCTACTTCTTGTCACCTGGTGCTTCATCAATCACCCCACTTCTTCCTCTGGGCCTGTTCATCCACAAGATGTGAAAGCCACAGGATAAGAAGGGAGGTTTCATCCATTACCACAGAACCGTTCTCTCACAGCGACCTGTGGATTTCTGCCCTGTCATTGTGGACTTTTGACTTTCATCTCTGGTTTAGCAATTTGCACTCAGGAAGCCCTAAAGAATCCAAGATGTGTCTTATTTCGCGGGCGCCCCCACACCTAGACCTTGAGACTCCAGCGTGCTGCTGGCTTGCCATCTCTGGGTCCCCTAGCTATGACAACTTGCAGTTGATACTTCATTTCATATTATTTGTTCGGAGCTTTAAGAAATTGAAAAAATTGAAAAGAAACCCTTGGTTACTAGTTTTCAATTTTTGAAAACTGAAAGTAGTCCCCAGTTTAAGAAGCCAACAATTTGAGTTGCTAACCGGTTTAAGCTTTGCAGCAAGACAAGAGTAAAATGTTAGGTGCCTTAAAAAAAAACAAACAAAAACAAAACAAAGGAAATGCGTAAAGCACAGCATGCATTATGCCGACACAGAGTTACGACTGGGTTTGGAGAGCGATTACTTCAGTCAAGTCACATTGCTATTGTAAAATTAGTGAGTTGAATGCAATATCTAGGCCAAATATACAGCCACCTAAACATTAGCTTCACTTTGTCTAGAACAGACAGCACTACTGAGTGAACGTGTTTATAAAATACTGTACACTGCTTCCACATGGGGTCAGCGGATGTAAACAAACAGCTGATGCAACTGGAGTTTAAAATGTTTAAGTTCATTTGTTTATATCGTCTTTTGCATAACATGACAGCTTGTCCGTCACAGAACCACACCTTGTCTCTCACAGCTCGTGGGACCTGGTAGAGGGTGCACATTAGCTTATACAAATATTTTACAATGGTTTGAGGAAATGAACCACATAATAAAGACCAGGAACAAAAATGCCCATTACTGGAGGCTGTTAAATAACATGGAAATGGGAGAGGAGTTGATCCTTGCCACATGTGCTTCTTTATTGAATGTTACAGATTTATAAATGATTATAAAGCTGTCCTGTAACGCTCATTAATACAACCACATGCTACAACTATGCTGGGTTAAACACAGGTTACAGATAGGTTTACATGTGTTTTTTATAATACAGCATTGCCCAACATGTCACATGGCATAGCCTATAGATATAGCATGATGGATAACTGGATAATATTTATTATCTTTAAAGAAACCAGACAGCCCAAACATCCAGGAAGATTAGACTGTACAGCTGTAGGAAAAAGAAAAAAAACATACTATCCAGTGATCTGCCATAATGTTATCTATAGAAACCAGATTTTAAAATACATTTGTAACATTCAGAAGAAACACATTTTGTGTTTTCACAAGCACACACCCCCCCCCCCGCCCCGTTCATTATTCTGGTATATGTATATATATATATTTTTTTCTTTTAAAGGGGGAATTTTCAAAGTGCTAAATAGTAACTGATCCTGGAAGCTTCAACTTTAAAGAAACACCCAGTTCTATAAAGTGCCATACTCTGATTGCCCTCCTTTTGGCTTGCAGAGACACAAACTGGCCAAGCCAATTACCCATTGGCTTTCTAGCACTCCATTCAGATCTATCAGCTCCTAACTGTAAATATAAAGTATGGTGGTTAATCAGGAAATCTCCATGACCATTTTTTATAAAAACATCCCTAATTTCTTTCTCAAAAGGAATAAGCAAGCAATTTGGAACAAATCATTACACGTTGTAGCATATAAAAGTTGGCACCTAGGAAGTGGGTGATTAAATATGCTATCTGTTCTTGAACACTCTTTACTTATGTATGGTCTTCAATAACAGACTGAGCAGCTGTTTAATTCACAGAGGCAGGTAATTAAAGTCCCCTCCATCAGGGATACGGTGGAACGAATGAGTTGAACACAAGCTTGTCTATACAAGGCCACAGAATCAATGCCACACTAGTACGCAGAGAACCCAGAAATGGAAGGAGATGGGGTTGAAAATAACACACACACACACACACACACACACACACACACACACACACACAGACACACGCATGTGCACAGGAAAGAGATGGCTTGTGACACCTACACAGTTTGTGCCTAAAGTTGTTTACATTTGGCTTATAGGTTTCACACACTTCACCAAAGATGTTAGCACTTAATTTTCATGCAGAACAAAAGCTCAGGACTGTTAAATATTTCCTTTCCCAGGTTATGTTCTTTCTCTCAGGTGATCACAACAAACAGAAACACTTAGGCTTGTTCTTTCTCTCCCCCGCTTCCACGGAGGTCCCAAACCAGGCCCTAGAGCGCTTTGTGCCCTGCTCTATGGTCACCGATGATGGCTTCATCTTAGACTCTTCTGTGGTTTCCCTCAGAGAGTCTCTGCCTTTGAGAATGCTTGCTACTCAAAATCATGAAAATGTTAGGGTATAAGGACATGCAGCTAACCATATCCAATCTGAGAAACAGAAGTGATTGAACCTTGGTTCGAACTCTGGTGCTGAGACTCTGCCTTCCTGAGAATCACAGGGAAATGGTCTAGAATTTACAAGCCTGTTCCAGCTTGACTGATGAGGAATGAACACAGTCTCTTTTCTTGTCACCAGTCACTGTGGGACCAGGGGAGTCCTGAACCCCTTAAAGTTACATTGCAGCTTCACATGAACATGAATTTGGGGTATGAGAGGGCTCGGTGTTTCCATCAAGTTCTTACAGGGATTTATGGCTCAAAGAAGCTTGGAGACAAATGACTTATTTTCAGGTTCACAGCATGTCTACTGGGAGGGAGGTCACCAATAAGGAAGTGTCTCTATAACAGTTATCAGTGAAGAGGCTGGGTGTTACCTAAACACCAAGGATGAAAGAGGAGTTTTTACACATGTGACCTTGCCACTCTTTCTAGCTGAAAAGATTTTTCTTTACAAAAAATATTTAAAGGCTAGAGGTTTTGCAGTGGATTAACCCGATTTCACTAAATGATATACACCTTGGTGTTTACAACTACAGTGAAAAGAACCAAGGAGCACCCAGGACCATGAACATTAAATCATGTTTTCTGTCTCAATCTCTCCCTTCCTCCCTCCCTCCCTTCTTTCCTTCCTTCCTTTCTTGTTTTATTAAACCACTGGGGATAGAACATTGGGCCTTGAGTATGCTAAGCAAGTGCTGCGCCACTGAGCCCCAGGCCTAGCAAAAAGCATTTTTCTTTTAACCCTTCCTTCCTTCCTTCCTTCCTTCCTTCCTTCCTTCCTTCCTTCCTT
>CAJQZJ010032076.1:423500-475164 GCA_907164525.1 Lophiomys imhausi | reverse complement strand
CTTCCTTCCTTCCTTCCTTCCTTCCTTCCTTCCTTCCTTCCTTCCTTTTTTTTTCTTCCTTTCTCTCTTTCTTTTTGCAACAGGGTCTCATGTAGTCCACGTTGGCCTTGAACTTGCTGTGTGGCAGAGGATGACTCCGAGTTTCTCTTCTTCCTTCCTCTTCTTTCCAAGTGCTGGAATCGCAGGTGTGCATCACCCCTCCTGGCTCCAAATCATTTTTCTTAAAGACTTTATTATTTTAAAATGTTCAATGATACAAATAGGAATCCAAAGTTTTGTGGTCAAGATTTCTTTATCCCACTTCAAATCTGGATTCTAATCTAGAAACTTATGCCTCCATTCTAGACTGTGTAATACAAGCTGGTGTAGAATCACACATCTACTCAGATTGTATTTGATGGTAATAGTTTTGTGTCAGAGAAACCATCGTGAAGAAGACATCATGCTTCCAAACAGGAGGAGGGTAGAGGGCAAAGGGGAGCCATTTTGACAGTTCTTGTTCAGTGTAAGGAGAGATTAAGATGACAGAGGTTTTTTTTTTAATTATAATTTCAATAATGGGTCCAATAGCACAATGAAATTTTTTTCCAGTGAAATTTCTTGGATATTAAAAAATAGTCTTGGTTATACCTTCAGATGACAGGAAGTCAAAGCCTCTTAAGAAGTCTCTCTGTGTCTGTATATGTACTGTATATAAACATGAGTCTGAGGATGTGGATGCATATGTAAAGCAACATAAACTATAGAGCTCTTTATGTGGTTCATTTGTTCTCTATGTGGCCTACTGTATCTTTTTTTTTATAGCTCTGTAAATAAACATATTCATGGTCTGCCTGCAACTGATGGCTTTGGGCTGATATCAAGCCCCTAGTCAAGTCTAAGGTTATTTATGGTTTTTAAACTTCCTTAAAAAGTACTTTGGAACATTTCCATAAAAAAGATACCAGCCCTTGAAAAACTCTGATTAAATTTATGTTGAGCCCAGATTAGATGGCCAAACTCTAGGTATGAAAATATCCACATATAACCATGTGTTCAAGTACAAAATGGTCACGTGATGAGTGGCATGGAAATCTGGTGGTTACATCTTGGAGGTGTTCGGAGGACATAGTGGAGACATGCAAATGAAGAAGGCCACACAGAAGCATCACACACTATGAATGGTGAGACTATAACAATATCCCACTGGCAAGTTAATGTTAGATCTTCCCACTTTTTTCTTAAAGTTCAACATTACATATTCTATGGGCGAATTCATTGAGGACAGGTGAGATACAAAATAACTTAAAAATATAAAATTATCTAATTACATTCATCCTGAGCTTACTTGACTATACTTGATTGCCCATGGTGTATTACAAATCATATGACTTCTGCTTTCAACATCAACTCTTCTTTCATTTTGATTACAAGACCAAAAAAAAAAAAAAGGCATTTTCTGTTCCCTTATTTTCTTCTATAGAGATAAACAGTTGTGGCACCAGAAGTGAATATATAAGAGACAGGTGAACTGTATATATTGACTGTTACCTTATTTTTCTTTATAATGACCAATTACAGAAGTGTTGGCCTGAGAAGGATGTGGGACGTTAGGTAGAACTGCTTGCTGCCGGCTTATACTGAATAAAAAGGATGCTCTTCATCAGTCACCAGTGATGGAACCAATGTGAAAAGAAAACAGAATTGAAGTTTAGAATATCTCATCTTGTACGCTGGCTACTTTTATTTCATTTTGCAATTTAACCCTGTGTCCTCAACTCTTCATGACAGGGCAGAAATCCCAAGATGCCTTCTGGCACGGAGAGTGCTTGAGCCCAATTGCTCCCCAGAGCTCATGGCTTTCTGTGGTGCCTGGTGACACTCATTCATCTCCAACCCCTTTCTACTGTCTTTACCCCTCCCTTCCCAATAAGTGTGAACATGCCTTAACCCGCTGTGTTTGGCACTGGGCCAGATGGAAAGCTTGCTTGATCTGTAGCCCAGAGGTTACCTTTGAGTTAATGTCTCTCAAGGCATTGTTTTGCTCAGCTAAGAATAAAGTATGACTCAAGGAAGGGGGAACAAGGTGGGCATCGGGGAGAATATTAATGCTGGGTTCTCAAGCCTCCTGCAACACGTGGTAAGACGGGTTAGTTATGCTTGGTTTCAAAGCTATGAAAAGCCGATGCTCTTGACAGTCTCCTCATGGATAGGCTGTCCCCCCGGCCCTCTGGTTTGGAGGACTTGCTTCTCTGGAAGGGATTTCGTAGGCTCGCGGTATTCCTCTGTCTATCAAGCTTGTCACTGATGGAAAAGCTCTTTCTGGTATGTGCATATGGCACGCTTGGCTCCTCTGCCGAGTAACTGTTGGCACGCTCTATCTTGGGAACTGTGATGTTGTTGGATAGGCTTCTGTCTGCGTTTTCAGCCTCCTGAGAGGATATCGGATTGGCAGCTCTCCGGCCTCTGGCCTCATTTTCCTCACTGTCAGAGCTAGGATGGCTCAGCTCTGCTTCTCGCTCAGGGTGGCAACAAGATAAGTCCTCTACTTTGTCTCCGATACCTCCAGGGAAGGTGGCTCTGTCAGCTGTCACTTGGGGGGCATTGACACATCTTGTGTCGATACAGTCTGTAATACTTGTGTATTCTGCTGTTTTCATGGGCACCCCAAGGTTGGCGTAGTAACTCCTTGAAGGAGAAAACATAAAGCTATGGGATTTTACAATGGGGGCCTCTTCCAAAAGAAAAGGCGTAGTGGCTAGGTAATGGCTACTCTTGGAACGCTCGATGGTATGGTACATTGGAGGGTCTGTGTCCCAGGGGTTTTGGCATTCTGGGAGGTGGGTATAATCTGAAGAAAAAGATTTAATGTCCATGGAAGTGAGTTCTTCAAAATCAATACTCCTGCTTGGAGGCCGGTCTGTTGGTGCAAGGGTTGCATAGGCACTACTTGAAGGGGCTGTGGAAGGTGCTAGAGCTGAAAAGCTTGGCTCGCCCAGCCCAAGGATGTTCATGGAATTATCCAGAGGGTCTATATCACAGTGGAGCTCATCCATGGCAGAGACATAGATGTCTATGCATGACGAAGGTCGTCTGGAGTCAGGAACAATGGCCAAGGTGTTTGCAGGGGCTGCAGGAACTTTGGGTTCTTTTGCTACCGAGTGGGAGCTAGTAGCTCGGTGTAAGCTCAGGGACCTTTCTTTGAAAATGCTTTCCAACTTTTCTATACCACCTTTGTCTTTCATATTGACTGAATAGAAAGAATGGCTTCGCATACGGGGCATTAAGGTTGGAGAAGTTGGGGACATGGTCTCCTCACCTGCAGGGTCTATGCTGTCTTGAAGTTTGAAGGTGTTCCCCTCCTGGCTGTTGAAGCTGCTCTGGCGGATGATGTAGGCTGCATCCGTGCAGTCTGAGGAGGTCCTTGAGCGGATCTTGTTAGACTCTGCCCGCTCCAGACCTGTCAGGCGCTCTAGGGCCGTGGCCATGCGCCCGATGAGGTCCTCCAGCTGTGCTAGCCGGATGTCCACAGTCTGCAGTGATGCCTTCATGGAGTGTTCTCTCTCATTAACTTCCTCCAGCCTCATGGACATGTTCTCCACCCTGTATGAGAAGCAAAGAATAAGATTCACTTGGACCGTGTTCCTCTGCTGGGGGAGTTAGAGGATAAGGCTAGAAGATGCTTTACTTCAAGAGAGAACTGGAAGGGTTATAGGTAAAGGGAGGGACTGAAGGGGAGAGGGCGACTTTCATTCCTGCTGGCGGGGAGGTTCACTGGATCAGAATCCCTTTGTGCTGGAAGACACTTTAGAAATGATCTAATCCATTGGTTTTCTCTAGCTTTAGTAGTAATTTAAAAAAGAAGTTTCTCTATGTTGTACAGGCTGCACTTGATCTCCCAGTGGTACTCCTACCTCAGCCTCCTGAACAGCTGGGGTGGCAGACAAGCTCTACTGTGCCTGCCATAATTCAGAGGTTTTTAGCTTTCGGTTCAGCAAACCCCAGGTGCTGGTTCCTACTGGTATTTAAGTGCTAGAAGAACAATAAAGAACAGAATAGTTATCCTCCTGCTGTTCTTTGTGAAGCCCAGGGGATGTAGGGCTGATATAGGGGATGTAGGGCTGATATTTGAAAGGGATAATGGTGCTGTTTTGGCATGATTGCATGTGATCATTGACTGGCCCAAGGGCTGAGAAATGCCTGGGTGGTGGGGCCTGTCTGTCTGTCACCCTTCAGGCATAGGGTCCCACATTACAGAAAAATGAGGCAAGTGAGAGTCAGAAGGGTTGAGGCCTAATGAGGGAGGTCAGCTGGAGACAGACAGGGAATGCAACAAGAACAAAAGGAAACTGGGATGCAGAAGGAAGAAGGAGAGGTCTGATGGGAACCCTAAGAACAAAACAGTACAGACGTAAATAGTAGAATTGGAGGGGCTGAAGAGATGGCTCAGCAGCAGTTAAGAGCACTGGCTGTTCTTCCAAAGGACCCGGGTTCAAATCCCGGCACCACACGACAGTTCACAGCTGTCTGTAATGGCCGGACGTGGTGGCACATGCCTTTAATCCCAGCACTTGGGAGGCAGAGGTAGATGGATCTCTGTGAGTTCAAGGCCAACCTAGTCTACAAAGTGAGTCCAGGACAGCACACAGGATACACAGAGAAACCCTGTCTCAAAAAACAAAACAAAACAAAACAAAAAACAAAAAAGTAGAATTGGAGCTGGAAGCCAGGTGCAAAGGGGCTGAAAAAAAATATGCAGGGTTTGTCTATGTAACTCTGGTTGTCCTGGAACTTGCTTTGTAGACCAGGCTGACCGTGAGCTCATGAAGATCTGCCTGCCTCTGCCTCCTGAGTCTTGGAATTAAAGACATGCCAAACCATACTTGGCTCAAGAACTGTTAACCAATTTTCATCACTTCTCTACATGCCTAGGTGGCTATATGTTATGTTGACTTAACTCCTATGTTACGTCTTGGAGAAAACAGTAAAGGCCAGTGTTAATCCATCATTATGGGTGTGATTAACCATCTAACCACCTGACAGCATGTAGCATGAAGGCACGGGCCTGACTGTTAGGAGCTTATGTAGAAGATAAAATCCAGAAAGGCCGGAGGGTTAAATTTACTTTATGTTTGTTCTATAACCAGACAGCTTCGTTTAAATTTACTTTTTTCTTCCTTGAAAAGGTAGGGACCAGTGAGATGGCTCAGCAGGCAAAGGCATGTGCCACCAAGTCTGAATCTGAGTTTGAGCCCTGGGATGTACAAGGTCAAAGAGAGAGCCTATTCCCGTAAGTTGTCCTCTGACCTCCACATGTGCACGGACACACAGAGCCCACCAAGAATTTTCAATCACCATTCCAGACACTCAGTGCTGGTTATGGTCAAATAGCTTAAGGGATAGGATGCAGACACAGGTGATAAGAATTTACGAATCAATAGGAATCCCCAAGGAAATAGACACACACAGTGACCAAGTTAAGCAAAGAAAGGAAGCTATTGTGAAATCACAGTGTTATATGGAAAGAAGCCTGTCTTTAGCTTCTGGTCCCTCACAACTCCAGATAGAGAGTGGTTCGTTTTAGATTAGCTCAGAAAGTAATGACAGCAGGGTGCAGAGAAGACGAGAGGTGGCACAGGGCCCTGCAAACAGAATACGCTCTTAGCTCTTCTGATGTCAAATCTCTGCAGTCAGGTTATATAACCCAGAGGCAGGATTATATAATATTCTTTCTGTTATATGGACTGTGCACAACCAACAATGAAAGGCAACTGCAAGCATCTTGGCTAATGTCTCTACATGCAGACACGTGTGTGCAGATCTCTGTTCCCGGCTGTCACTGTCTCTGGTAAGAAGCTGTGATTAAAGCAGGTGATATCGCCTGCCTCTCCACTCGGAAGGGATATCCTGGAGGATACCGAGGCAGCCAATATGGATGCCCTGATCTCTTGGCGGGTTCCCAGTGCAACTGGAGTCATTTCTGTTGTGCTGTATACCATTTCATTGTTGGAAGATAATTAGTTTTTGTTTTTCTTAGAAGCGCGAAGAACCCAACAGTAACCGCAGCAGAACTCCAAAAACAAACAGGAGTCACAGAAGTGAAGTGAGGCCTGGGTTGGCAGTCCTGGGCTTGCTCAGGAGGCCATGTTAGTTTGTTAGGCCCAGGCTTCCTATTGCACATGCACCAGGAGGGCAGGCTTCAGCTCTGTTCTGCACTCCTGGTGCCTTCTCACCTCACTCATACTCTGAGGAGCCATCCTGGCAGGTCAGAGGAGGGAGGGGTCTTGCAGGGTTTGGTGACATGGAGTGAGAGACTCTGGTTCCTTCCTGGGTTTTCCAGAAGGAGTTGTTGATGTCATCATAGTATACTCACGTGTGCTGATATCTGCCCATCACTACCCCAGTTCCTCAGAGAGGCAAAGCTTTCCTGGTATCTTAAATATGCTTCTCCCTTCTTGCTTTTCTTGGCTCCTAGGCCTATGGTTCGTCTGAATTCAAAAAGCCTTTCAAAAGCCCGAACACATATGCTGAAGCAATGTGTCTCAGCTATGGTAATATTCCCACATGGCACACTTTTCTGGAAGCACATGGCTGTATGTCCATTCATAAACAGCTTTCCACAGACTCAGAATGAGAGAGAGAGAGCTTCAGAATTTCAGCTCCTAACCCTGTTTGCCAGAGAACTACTTTACAGCACATCATAAATCTCTCTATTTTGGAGTGGCAGATGTGAATAAAATCTGTGCATTGCTTTAAACCTTATTAATGTTGGCTTGGCACCTATGGATATAGTCACTCATCAGCATATGTGATTATACCTGTGTATATAGTCTGTATTCTTAAAAAAAGAGCAAGAGACAAAAATTTTGCATTTTTTGTGGTTTCTACACAGTTAATAAGGAATATTTGATATGGGCACACAAAGTGTCATTTCATGAAAACTAGAAGTGAGTTTCTCAAATCTTTGAAGCCCCATAACACCAACTGTGTTCATCATTCTATTATGTCTTCTATGCTATTTACAATTTGCTGTCTCTGTTTGTCCTTATAGTGTAAACAGTAAAAGTGTAGTTACACCAGTTCTTTGTGACACTTTGAGTGTTCTTATGAATGCTAGTTCCAAATGCTGGTTTATGAATAAGCTTAGAAGGATAGTTTTATTAGTCTATAATAATGTAAGATACACAAAAAATGTAAGAACATTTGCCTAGATCTAGAGCTTTTATATATCTGTACATGTGTGCCTATCTGTGTGTCTGTGTGAATGTATATCTGTGTGTATGCATATGTCTATGTGTGTGTGTGTGGTTCATCTTAATTTTTTGAAGCACAGTCTCTCTGTGATCCTGGAACTTGCATTTTTTTTTTTTTGGTTTTTCGAAACAGGGTTTCTTTGTGTAGCCCTGGCTGTCCTGGACTCACTTTGTAGACCAGGCTGGCCTCGAACTCGCAAAGATCCGCCTGCCTCTGCCTCCCAAGTGCTCGGATTAAAGGCGTGCGCCACCACCGCCCGGCTCGACACTTGCATTTTTAAAGTTAAGTAAGCCCCAGTGATCCTTCTGTCTCTACCCTTGACAGCACCATGGTTACCATGGTTACTGGTACACATGAGGCCATGCCTGCCATGTGATGTGGGTGCTGCCACCAGAGCCCAGGTACTCATGTTCAATAGAAGACTTTTCTTATAGGGAACTTGACTTTCAAAGCTACTTGATAGTGATAAAAGAATCTTGGATAGAAAATTTTGTATTCATTTCTTTGTTTTTAATCTTGTTCTATGAAAAGAAAACAAAAATAATTCTTGGAAAAATACCATTATTCTCACTGCTGACAGAACTCTTGCTCTTGCATATTTAGATGACATGGAACACTTACATAAGCCAAACAGGGGACTATTCTCTGGATGAGAATGCTTAATGGTGTATACTATGAAACATGAACTTGTTGAAGAACCTAAGTTGGGGCTGGGTCTCCCTTGGTTTATGTCTAAGACAAAACTTTTCAGTTTCCGGTCCATGCCAGATCTGTCCTAGACTCACCAATGAATGCCCCAGTCCAGCTGGAAGCTTTCACTGTCCCCTGGAAAGTACCAGGATCTCTAAGTCTGGGACTTAGATCTACTGACTGAAAAGGAAACGTCTTGTTCTTTCAGAAGGTCTTGAGCAGAAAAGATAAGTATAAGAGATCTGTGCTTTGGAGATGTGAGAACAACTCAGCTGGTAACAAGGGCTGTGGCAGGAAGCATCTGTGTGAGGCGGGGCCCAGGGAACGCACCTTTCCGATGTCACCCGTATCCTCTCGTCATTGGATGAGTTGAAGCGATCATCCTTCTCTCTGAAATATTCCTCTATGCACTGCTCTTCAAAGTCATGCACTTTCTTGAGCTCATCATCTGTTATGAAGAGTTCTGTGGGAACCACAAAAAAGAAGAGAGTCATGAGACCGAGCAGGGACCGCAATGGCATCTGGTCTGTGGCCTAATGACAGCTTTAAAGAAATCCAGGCTGGGGAAAGTCTCCCAGATTCTATTGTGAGTTCCAGACAGAATCCAAATCTAATTAGGCCACTCAAATCACCAGCTCCTTCCTGAGCCACAGAATCGTGTGGTCCCTGGAGCCCACCTGGGTATACCTGGCTGTGGCAGGAGCTGAACTTCATTAAGGAGGTTGTAGGACTGAGAACATAAGGAAAGCAAGAGAAGGGAGCAACTGGGTGTTTCTTAAAGGCTCCAAAGTTCCTGGGCTGTGTAGTGTGACATGCTGATGTTGTTATTGATCAATAATCTTTGTTCAACCCCATTCTCTCCCTGTCTCTCTCTTTTTTTTTCCTGCTTCAGAGGCAGAAAAAACAAAGACACACATTTCTAGTCACCCTCGAAATTATTATCAATCACAAGACTCAATTTGACCAGAAAACAAAATTCAGTGTACTGCAGGGAGTGGTGGTGTGTCAGGAAGAGATTTTGCTTCCCTGATTGAAGGAGAGAGAGAGAGAGAGAGAGAGAGAGAGAGAGAGAGAGAGAGAGAGGCTCTTTCTATGTTTTTTTTCAATTTCCTTTTTTTTTCCTAACTTCAACACAAAGATTTGATGACTGAAGGCTCAGTGACTATTCTGTGACCTTGAAAACAAAATTACACAAAAGGAATAGCTGAGCTGAAAACTAGAAGGAGTCTGGGTCTCTGACCTCAGTGAGCCATGCTGAGTTCTGGACCACTTTCTGTTATGTAAGGAAAAGAAGCCTCCTTTATTTGTGCTATTGTTATTCTGTTTTTCTGCTACTAGAAAGGAACAGTCTCCATCAATGCTACAGCAAGTCTGGTGGAACTGTGAGGCGTTGAATGGTTTCTGGAACAGGGTTAGGGAAAGAGAGATGTTTTGGAAAATCCCAAATCAGGAAGTTTTTCTCATCCTGGGCCCTTGCGATGCCAGAGGGATTGGCTCAAGTGTTAGGAGGCCTGAGTCTTAGCTCCTTGGGACTTTGTTACTTTAGATCACTCTTGTTTGCCTAGAAACATCAGTTGGAACTTGCTGGGGGCTGTAAAACATGACTGTGAAGGCCACTGAGAATAGAGAAAACACTGGAAGTCAGGCTCCTGAGGGAAGAGACAGCTGTGCCAGGCAGGGACGCCTGTGATGTGGCCATGAAATTACACAGAGCCTTGAACACTAAGGGTCAAGAAGGAAAGAGGCCATGTATAGAGTCCCTCCCTGATGCCAAAGATCCATGCTGCCCTCTGCTAGGGATGTTTCTAAGATCCAAAAGAGTAGATCCAATACTTACAAGTGCCTCATTAGACTTGAGATCTGTGTGTGCATGTGTGTGTTTGTGTGTGTGTATGTGTGTGACTGTCTGTCTGTACATGCATGCGAGTATGTGCGTGTGTATTTGACAGTGTGTGCACGTGTGTGTACATGTATCTGTGTATGCATGTGTGTATGTATATGTATGTATGTATGTGTATGTATGTATGTGTGTACATGTATCTGTGTATGCATGTGTGTATGTATATGTATGTATGTGTGTGTACATGTATCTGTGTATGCATGTGTGTATGTATATGTATGTATGTGTATGTATGTGTGTGTATATGTATGTATGTATGTGTATGTATGTATGTGTGTGTGTTTTACACGCATTGCTGCTGTATCTATGCCTGGCTTTTATGTGGATGTTCTGTATCCAGACTCAGGGCCTCATGCTTATACAAAAAGCATTTTACTGACTGAGCCAAACCCCCAGACCTATGCTGCTCTTTTTAAAAACATAACATTTAAGAAGAAATCTATTTAAAAGAAATCTATTACCCTGTCAGATTTTACCATGTATCTCTAACTTTATTCTTTCTGAAGCTTAGCAAGAACTTGGGTTCTTTAATGACAGCTATAGACCGATGGGTGGATACATGCAGGCCTTCCTACTCTCTGCTCTTCACTCTATTCATCCTGTCACGCTTTCAAGATCTTCCCCATGAGAAGGAAGTCTTTGAGAAGCCTGTCACCAGCTCCTCCTTGCCACATGTCCAGAGACCTGGAGATGCATCCCATACTACTCTGGCTGATGCAAGAAAACAATGTATATGGCTGGGTTTGGAAGCACATGTCTTTAATCCCAGTACTTGTACTTGGGAGGTAGATGCAGTGAATTGCTAGTATTGGTGCCAGCTAGTATTGGAGAGGGCTATAGATTGAGACCCTGCCTCACAAACAAAACGCAACAAAACCAAATCACGTAGATGAGGTTGGTGGGGCTTCTCAGCACTCTTACACATACCTACGAAATGGGTTCTAAAGTAGAAATAGGTCTCTGGGCTGCCCCTGCTGTGGGCAGCCCAAACACAAACTATCCCCTTCAGGATCACATGTTTGAGTAGCTGGTCCTCAGAGGGTGGGGCAGTTTTAGGATGTGTGATGTCTGTCTGGGTCATTGAGGACAGTCTTTAAGGTTCATAGCCTGGACAGGCTGCTGATTTAGGTTTTTCTTCTTTCCGATCCCCCAAGGTATGAGAAGCTGCCTGCTCCTTTTACTCGCGTTGCTATGGAGACCCATCACTGCCAGGCCTTCCTTGCCATGATAAACTGTGTCTCTGTAAACTATGAAGTATGAAAAGTATCTCTCCTTTTTAAAGTTTCTTTTGCCAGGCATTTGGTCACAACAATGATAAAAAATAGCTCACACAGCCCTCCGTCCTGTACTGTATTTCCAGTAATCTTGTGTTCTCTAGCTAAGCAAAATTTTCTATCACAAATGCTCATGCTTTACTGAAATATCACAAAAGCTCTGAGTTGACCCTCCAGTGCAATATTCTTGCAGCATAACAATCAGGGCAGTGGGGCTGGAGAGATGGCTCAGCGGTTAAGAGCACTGACTGCTCTTCCAGAGGTCATGAGTTCAATTCCCAGCAACCACATGGTGGCTCACAACCATCCATAATGAAATCTGGTGCCCTCTTCTGGCCTGCAGATATACCTGCAGACAGAACACTGTATACATAATAAATAAATCTTTAAAAAAAAAAAAAAAGAAAATCCTTTCAAAAAAAAAAAAACAATCAGGGCAGTGTTCTTTGTTCAGGATTTGACCATGCTGACATGATTTGAGAACAAAATATCAGGGTACCCCAATTTTCTGTTTGCCTAAACTTGTGTTTCGGAAGGGAATGGTAATGGAATTCCCAGGTCTTTCCAACTGTCTGATTTGAATGTATACAAAGAAGTTGGGTTTAGTCAGGGAGACTACCAAGAGCTTCCGATTTAGAGAAACAGTTGACTAGGTAGCTGTGATTTTTAGCCATGGTTGTATTGTATTGGTATCCCATGGACTGGAGGTAGATTTCTGGACCACCACTCCTGAGGCTCTTTTTTACAGATTTAATGCAGATGTAGACTTGACACATTTGGAAAAAGCATAGCAGATTGTCTATAAGTCATTGCATTTCCAGTGGCTCCGGAGAGTTTGTGCCCAGGGGGCATTTAGGAGCCTGCAGGAGCTATTGGTATTTAATGTGCAGAGATGAATATGTTAAGTCCCCTGCAATGAGTCACATATTCTTACACAGTGAGGAACTGTTCCAGCTCAATGCCAGCCAAACTTCCCTTCAGAAACACGGGGCTAGAAGGTGGGTTGTGGAGAGGCCATTGTTCTGTGCTTTGAAAACAAGGCTCATTTTCCTCAAAAAAAAAAAAAAAAAAAAAAAACATATAGGTAGAGTGCTGAAATAAGCAAGGAAGAATAAAACTGGGGACACACTGTTTAAAAACCGAACCTAATATAGCACTTGCTGCATATTAATGCAGCAGATTTATTATGGGATCCTTGGAAGAAGTGTATGAAGATGGCATACCAGCACTGCTGGAGGACGATTTCTCTCTTAGTGAGATGTGTTAAGAATTCTGGCTTCCACTCACACTACACTGTCTCCCTTCTATCACGTGTCTCATCAGGCAGGCCCCTGACCCATTCCCCTAAACATGCACGAGGCAGGAGAAACAAAGCAGGCCAAGCAAGGAGGGCATGGGTCCTGCCTGACTGTCTATGGGGACTACTGGGAACTCAGGGCAGCAGGTGCCGGCTTGCCGCTCACTCAGGCCGTAGTCCCTTTCATCCGGGTCACTCTCGTGCTTCCTCCACCGGCAACACACATGCTGGAAGATCATGGTCATGTGGCTGAAGATGATGAGCGGCGGGGGCAGGACTGGCCTCTCGTGGAAAGTCATGATGAGCTGGTACCTCTGAAATTTCCATACCTGGTTGGATATCGACTTTACCTCAAAAAATGTGTTGCTGAAACAGACCAGAGAGTCACATGACAAAGAGACGTTACTTTTTGAAGTACTGGCTCCCTCCACCTGCTGCCCATCATCCGCCAGGATGCCTGAAGAAGTGGTCACTCACTTGAAGACAGCAATAAGGAGGTTGACCAGAAGGATGTTCGCCACCAAGAGGTAGCAGGCCATGATGGCTGGCACAATCCATGCTCCTGTCTTGCATGGGGGCAGCTGGATTGTCTTGCCATCCTCTCGGGTCTCATTCTGTCCACAGGGAGCTAGAGGAAATGACACAGGTAAGAAGTGAGAAGTCATGGCTATTTTATTTAAATTAAAAAGAAGAAAAAAAAAAAGGAGAGCAAGAGACATTTAAATGAAGGATTAAATGGAAGAAAAATACAGCCACCTCTAACACCAAAAAGTTTCAAAAAAGCCAAAATAAGAAAATGAGAGCTTTATGAATATTCAAAGGGCCACCACTTTAGAGGAGAGGCAGTTCCACCTGTGTCCCCAATCTGTCATCAGACTCCAAGAGGTATCTAGAGCCACCTGCCTGGTCCCTCAGTCCCTTAACCCCTGGCAGTGGTGAGGGGGCATTTGGTGTTCCTAAAGTGTTTGGTAAGAGCTTTTGGAGGAGCGAGGGCCAGAGTCCTACCTTCTGGCAAGTTACTTTCAAAATGTGCTGTAGAGGCCTCCAGTGGACAGCTTGGAGCCAAGCATGGCAGGCTATTGATTGGAAATTAACACCAGGGCAACTGTTAATTGCTGTGAGAAACAATCCACAGCCTTGGCCAATGATTTGCTGCCTCACCACAGAAGGAACAGAGCAGGGCAGGCACCCTGGGAAGAATGGACAGAGCTTGTCACTCAGTGTCCCTGGTGAGTGAGGAAGGTGATGTGTGGGATTTGGGTGAGCAGAAGTAACATGTTGAGGGCAGCTTGGGGTTTCCAGGTCAGTTGAAGCATGGGTGGGTAGTCCTGGATAAGGCTTTATCGCCCTGCACAGTGTGGCTCACAGAGCCCATCTTTGTTACTGTTCTCTTGCTGTGAAGAGACACAGTGACCAAGACGACTTATAAAACAAAGTATTTAATTAGGAGCTTGCTTACAGTTTCAGAGGGCTAGTCTATGACCATCATGGTAGGGAGCGTGGCAACAGGCAGGCAGGCAGGCATGGTGCTGGAGCAGTAGCTGAGAGCTTGCATCTGATTCCCAGGCAGCAGGGTAGAGAGAGGAGTGAGACTGGGCCTGGTGTGGGCTTATGAAACCTCAAAGCCCACGGGGTGACACACCTTCTTCAGTAAGGCCATACCTGCTCTAAAAAGGCCACATCGCCTAATCTTTTCTAAACAGTTCTACCACCTGAGAACTAAATGTTAAATATATGAGCCTGTAGGGCCCATTCTCATTCAAACCACCACAGAACCAGATGTTGCTTATAGGTAGGTACTAGGGGTAGGTGAGACATTCCTTCCTTTTCAGCTGCTTTACATTAGCCTTTGAACAGGGTAACTTAATGTCTGTCTGTCAGCAGTGGCTGAGAGCACCTCAAGAGGCCTCAGCAGCTCCCATAGGCTGCTGCTGAGGATCTGACAGGAGGGTTTGCATGGAAGCCCAGAATCTATAAGGCTTGAACAATACAGTAAGGGGGCCCATTCTTCTCCAGAACTCCTTCTGCCAAGTACTGGACTCTGCAGAGGTTCTGAGCCATGAATATCCAGGGCTCACCTAGCAGCCTAAAACACTACTAACATCCAGCACTCGCCCAGACAATTGAACCGGAAGCCCCATGGGGTCATAGGCATGGTGTTTCTTCTTAACTTTCCTTGTCAGTTGCTCTAGTGGTTGAGTAACTGAGCTTTTAATAAGGCTACAAAAGTCACACTATTATTATTATTATTAATTAAAATACACCTTTGTTACCAGCAAAGGTTTTATTAGCACTGGGCCACCTAGGCCCTGATCTTATGACTGGGATAAGATGGCCGAAGCACTCCCTTTGTCTCTATATGCCAGATAATGTGGATGTGGGAATGTGGTGTTTTCTAGGAGGTTCAGTCTTGTTACTGACATAGATTGGGTAGTACTGACCACCCAAGACAGCCTTGTATGATGGTCTTGGAAAGAAATTCACTGACAGGTGATGACCAACTTTTGCAGGCAGCTCTCCGGGTCTGTCTCTTCTTACAGCTGTCTCTTCTTACTTCTCCCCAAGGGCACAGCCTCCACCAAGTTTCTTGTAGTTCCTAGAAGTCTACTTTCCCCTTTGCTTCCTGATGCTGAGCCATATTATTTCTGCTGCTTCCATAAGACCTGTCAATCACTTAGTCCCACTCACAAACTTTACTCAGGGCATATCTTCTCTTTCATGCAAGTCTAGCAGACTACTTTCTCCTCCTCCAGCCAGGGTTGGGCTGATCATATCCTTAGGCTCCTAACACTCCTGCTGTTTGTCTCCGTGCTCCCACAGTGCTGCCACTTCCCAGTTACTTGTCTGTACCGTACACAAGATTCCCAATGGGGGGCATTGTTCTTTAAGGTTATCATGCTCTTGGCTCAGCAATATACACAGCATGTTTGTATGTACCCCAAAACAATCAGTGTTTGTTGACTGAGTTAAAAAAAAATCTCTTGGGCATCTGTGCGAATCTTACTAGTTTACTTCAGTCAGGCAGCGTAGGTGTCAGGCCAGTCTGAGGAACGTGATCTGGAACAATGGTTCTCAACCTTCCTAATGCTGTGACCCTTCGATACAGTTCCTCATGTGGTGGTGACCCCCCCCCCACCATAAAATTTTTTCATTGCCACTTCATAACTGTAATTTTGCTACTGTTATGAATCATAATGTAAATATCTGATATGCGACCCCCAAAGGGGTCACGGCCCACAGGTTGAGAAGAGCAGATCTAGATTCTAGAGCAGGCAGGGCAGTATAAATGAGTTAGATGTTTCTTGTGACAGTAACAGTGATTAAAAAAAAAGTGAATCTTTAGGAGGCAGCCTTTATTTGGTAATATCAGCAGAGAAGCTGTGAGCATTATAGTGCAAAACATTGTTCCATGAGGGCTTCTAATGACACCCCTGTTCTGGGTACTTGTCGGCACTAGAAAATGCAATGATTCCAACACACAGATGTCAAGCAGCAGTTATTAGGAAGGAGGGTAAGTTATTTCATTGGTCCTTTGATACCACGTTGCTGGGATGTCCCCGGGGATAGGCTCCAAGACAGCACATGACATGGGTGGAGGTCTAAGAGTGTGGGGGCTTGTTGGTATCATTGTGTCTTCTTTCCTACTTTTCTCACTTTGCATTTGGGTCCTTTTTTCTCCCCAATACTTTTGCAAACATGAGTTAGTCAGTACCAGTGTCATACCAAGGAGATTGTTGTCACCTCGGTCTTTTTCAATGACAGTCAGCAGAGTTCCTGTAGCAGATGTTTTGAGATTCTAGCTCCCCCGTATCCATTGCCCTTTCCTTGAATTAAGAATGTTCTTTTTACCCCTGTGGACTCACTTTTCTCCCCCAACCCCCTGTTTACAACAAAATGTAAGACTGTTAAGTGGAAAGGGTCTAGCTGAGAGGGACATCATGGAGAACCAAGAGTGCCGACCAACATGCGGCAAACCAGCCCTCTCCAGTTATGTGAATCGTACCAGTCTGTTTCTCCAAAGTCAGTTTCAATTGCCTCATTATCACTTGTAATGAAGACTCCTGACTGTAGGAAGGCATGGTGGTGCATACATGGAATCCTACCACCAGGGAGGCTGAGACGGCAGAAAGCTTGTGCATTTGAGCCTTGCACATATAGTAAAGCATCTGTGGGGGTGAAGGTGGAAGGGGCACCAGCGGATATAATTACCGCCCCCTGTGCAGAGTCAGTAAAACAAGACATTTGGAGTCTTGGAATATCATAGATCAGAAGCAGTACCCAGTGACTAGCATCTGACCTGCTGCTGAGGCTGAATCAGTCTTAGGTTTTAGGAGCCAAAGCAGAGGTTCAGCGGCTCTCCTTGGTCCTCAGAGCAGGAAACCACTTAAGGGGTCTACTCTGATAATGCTGAACTTTTGTCCAACTGTGGCTTCAGAAATGGACAATATGGATTATTAAAAAAATCAAGGGGGAAGATACAAGTCTGAAGAACTGGCCAGATGCTTGGATGTAGCCAGCAACCCTTAGAGGAACAGAAGTGAGTTCTAGAAGTGGCAGCATGGGTCAGATGCGGGTACAGAAGGGAAATTTGGCTACCACTGTTGCATCTGAACAGTTGTAGGCAAATTCGAGGGAATCCCTGTGCTTTGTCTATGTGGGTCACACTGACACACCACATGGAAGGAACTGGAAGTACCATTCTGCTAATGATGCATTCATAGTTAGAAACTGACAATTGAGCTTTGGAACACACTGATGGGCTAGTCATAATCTGGCCAGAGTGTGTGGGTGATGAAAACAGCTACTCCCTCCCATACATTGTCGAACAGCATTCCGGTGGTTGGAACTGGCCCCCCATAAACCTTTACAGTAACTAAGAGTACCTACCTGGCATGAATAGGACCTTGGCTTCAATTCTCAACACTGAAGTAGGGAGAACCTAACACGAAATAAAGAGTCAACAACATCCTCCCTAGACTATAAGCTCTTAGACCAGAATTTTTGTCTCTCTTTTTTCCCAAATTGAAGAACAAAGCTTCCTGAGCACTACCTGGCATATGCAGATGCTGAACAGAGAGATGGTGTTACTCTCTGTATGGTGACACTGGACTCCTGGACGCAGCCCCATGCATTTCTCTAAGTGCTACATTGATGCCTAGTACCAGGAGTGCTTTCCTATTTACAACTAGTTCTCACCAAGTGCTACCATAACCTACTAATATAGAAAGCTCTCATGACATCAGAAAAAAAAGATAGAGAAAAAAAAATAGGATTTTGCTTCCAAAATCTTTTTTAGAAGAATAGAAGATCTTACTCTGTATGCTGTTACATAACTCTCCATAGCAAACCAGCCTTCCCACCCATTCAGTACTCAGGGCAGACATTGCTGACTAATCTTTTTTTTTTTTTTTTTTTTTTTTTTGGTTTTTCAAGACAGGGTTTCTCTGTGTATCCTTGGCTATCCTGGACTCACTTTGCAGACCAGGCTGGCCTTGAACCCACAGAGATCCACCTGCCTCTGCCTCCCAAGTGCTGGGATTAAAGGCGTGCACCACCACGGCCAGCCTCTGATTACTCTTTATATTCTTTCCTGTTCAGCTAAGATGTTACTTTGGAATTCTTCTCTAGATAAAACTCTTGAAAGAATGGCCAATAAGCTATTTGTATTTCCTGTCTCTCTTAAAGCTCCCCCACAAGTCTGCAAGGTTTAGTGGACACTCGACCTATATCCCAGTTGCTCAGGAACCTGAATTGTCAGAATCAGACAACTTTCCTATTCTAGATATCTTCTGCCATGTCACATGGACTCCTTCCCATACATCATAGGCCTTGAGGACTTGACCCTACCCTTCCAATTAAAAAGGGAAGCTTTAAAAGTGGACGATTCTTTAGAACATTTTAACCTCAGTTCTTTCTCTATCTGAGCCTCTCAGAAGTGCAGAAAGTTGAGCCAAACTAAGCATCTATGGATGCCAGCCTCTGCTGGACACTTTACATGGGTCTTTCTCCCAGCTTTGTAAGAAACACACCTTGCATAGTACTCGGGAGGTGGAGCCAGAAGATTGAGAGGTCATGGCCAGACTTGGCTATGTAATGGGAGCCTATCTCAAAAACCAGAAAGAAAAACAAACCAACCAACCATCCAACCAATAAACAAACAAACATCAAAAAAGAAAGAACTGTCCTTGCTTTATAGTTGAGAGGTAGGATGCCTTTCTTAAAGGTGCATAGCTAACAAGAGATAATGCCACAGCCATTGTCTTTTTTTTGAAACATGCTAAGTCCCTGCTGCATGCCATGGAAGTTGGTGCTGGAGATGTGATTATGAATGTGGGAGAAATGAGTACAGCCTCCCTTTGATCTGTGACCTGTGTGCACTCTACTTTTTTCGTGTGGCCTTGCCCGTGTGCTCACTCTAGTGACCAACGACTGCAGAGTTAAGTGCAAGGTCTTGACTTTAAGGTATGATCTTGATAACATTTTGACATGATAGAGAGCCAGAAAGTTTCAAGACCATTGTTGGTGTCTCAGAAGAATTTGAGAATGACAATGAAAGCCATCCATACAAGCCAGGTGGATCAGAGTCTCTTTCCTCAGGGCTTCTGAAGGGGAACAACATAAAGATGAGAGGAGCGGCTCAGACGAGAAGAGCGTCTCAGTTACAGACAAATAAGGGAATTAATAGACACCTGATTTTTTTTTCTTCTTGTTTTTACTGGTATGAGTAACTGGCATGAGTCGCTCAGACGACGTCATGGGTGAATGCGACTTTTTAAAGGTCAGAGCAAAAGAGAGGAACATTCTTATAATAGGGCATAGGGACTGATATCCCCAAATTAAGACACTTGCCTTTTATTTTTCTCTCCTCCTATAATATGTGGGGAAAGGAAATGTTTATTTATTTAATATGCATATCACATTGTTCCCTCAAAATCAGAAAGATGTAGAATTGAAGACTGGTGTTTGAAATGATCAACATTATTCTTAAACATGAGACAAAGAAGGCTGCTTTTTGATGACCATCATTTCTCTCATGTCTGCAAAAAATAAAATGCCAGCAAAACTTATCCCAAACTACAGACAAAGGAATAAAGAGCTTGGTTGAGAATCTCACTTTTTAGACTCTATTTCATTCAAATAAAAATGGCCATCCTACCAAAAGCAATATACAGAGTCAATGCAATTCCTATCAAAATACCAACACAATTCTTTACAGACCTTGAAAGAACAATTCTCAACTTCATATGGAAAAACAAAAAACCTAGACTTGCTAAATCAATCCTATATATATAAAAAAATCTTAAGGTATCACCATCTCAGATTTCAAGCTGTACTACAGAACAATAGTAATAAAAACAGCATGGTACTGGCATAGAAACAGACCAGTGGATCAATGGAATAGAATCAAAAACCCAGAAATAAACCCACAGACCTATAGTCACTTAATTTTTGACAAAGAAGTCAAAACTCTACAACGGAAAAAGGAAAGCATCTTCAACAAATGGTGCTGGTCAAACTGGATGTCCACTTGTAAAAGAATGCAAATAGACCCGTATTTATCACCTTGCACAAAACTTAAGTCCAAGTGGATCAAAGACCTTAACATAAAGCCCAACACACTAAATGTAATAGAAGAGAAAGTGGGGGAAAGCTTCGAACTCATCGGCACAGGTGACAACTTCCTGAACAGAACGCCAATAGGTCAGGCTCTAAGACCAACAATCAATAAATGGGACCTTAGGAAACTGAAAAGCTTCTGTTAGGCAAAGGACACTGTCATTCAAACAAAACAGCAACCTACAGATTGTGAAAAGATCTTTACCAACCTCACATCTGACAGAGAGCTAATATCCAAAATTTATAAAGAACTCAAGAAATTAAACACCAAGAAACCAAATAATCCCATCAAAAAATGGGCTACAGACCTAGAGTGAGAATTCACGAAAGAGGAATCTCTAATGACTGAGAGACACTTGAAGAAATGCTCAACATTCTTAATCATCAGAGAAATGCAACTCAAGATGACTCTGAGATTCCATCTTACACCTGTCAGAATGGCTAAGATCAAATTCCTCACCAAACCACAAGGACATCTCAACTATGTTCATAGCAGCTTTATTTGTAATAGTTAGAAACTAGAAACAACTCAGATGTCCTTCAACTGAAGAATGGATTAAAAAAAACAAAAACAAAAACAAAAAAAACCCTGTGGTACATTTACACAATGGAATACTACTCAGCTATCAGAAACAAGGACATCATTCAATTTGCTGCCAAATGGATGGAACTAGAAAAGTTCATCATGAGTGAGCTAACCCAAACCCAGAAAGATGCACATGGAATGTATTCACTTATAACTGGATTTTAGCCATATAGGTACAGGATAACTATCCTACAACCAACAGAACGAAAGGAACAGGAAAATAGACTTTGTTACCTGTTAGTGGGACACTTTGCCCTGGTGGAGCTACCATGTAGGCCCCTAATGTAAGAGGAAGCCCTTGGCCCTCATATGACTGATGAACTGAGGGAGGCTGATATGTGGGGGTACTCCTCACCAGAGGAGTAGGATAGGTGGGAGAGGGAGAAGAAGGTGGAAGGGTGGGACTGGGAGGGGGTGGAGGGAGGAAGCTGTAATGGAGACATAACTTGAATTAATAAATAAATGTTTAAAGAAAAAAAATTCTATTTCATATTTTGAAAAAATAATTTTCAACTAAAAATCTGTTGTGAGGGCTGAAAATGTGACTCGGTGGGTAAAGGAGCCTGTAGCTAGTCCTGGTGACTTAAGTTCGATCCCTGGGTCCCACAAAGTGGAAGATGAGAACTAACTTTTGTAACTTGTCCTGTGACCGCCACACATGCACCACGGCACACTCATGCTCCCTAGAGTGAATAAAACATGTAATAAAAACTTTTAAAAAATCTTCTGTGGAGAGACAACAAGACAAAGAGGATTACTCTACCTGTTTGCCTGAAAGACCTGGACTGCCATGGCCACAGCCCCAGCCCCTGCTCTTAGGGCTAACTCTCAGAGAACTGCTCCCTCTCTTCTGATCGCAACAATTGGAGCTGCCCCTCTTTGTATGTCTACCTCTTTCTAGAGTTTTCCTTATTACAGGCCTTAGATCTAGGTATAGATTGTCTCTGTGGAATCACATGACATTTTCTTTTCTTTTTTTTTTTGAGACAGGGTTTCTCTGGGTAACAGTACTGGCTGTCCTGGAACTTGCTTTGTAGACCAGGGTAGCCCTGAACTTACAGAGATCCACCTGCCTCTGCTGAGATTAAAGGCAGATGTGACATTTTCTATTGCTTCCAGGGGATGAGAGTGTCCCATGTAGTCAAGGACAGCAGATACAAAAAAGGTCAGACAGAATTCTGTACAAAGGTATCATTAGTTTCTGCCTTACTTCTTTTCCTAGTCCCTAACTCAGCTGCTAGAGAGGTACTGACCTCTCATGACACAGCAGAAAGGCAGCCATAAGAAATTGGCAGGATGCCTTGAGCCCTGCACCTGTGAACAAAGGGAGTTAGACTGTGGATTGTCTCCAGAGGTGCCACCTCCACAGACCAGGGAGTCAGTGATGATTTTAGGGTATGAGAACAGAGCATTGACTAGCATTGATTCAGCTGGTAAGAAAATGACCTTTTCAAGGCTTGTTCAGTCCTTCCTGACTCCATCTGGAAGATACTGTCAGTGTGAGGATAATGTTCACTTAAGCTCTCCATCACTAACCCCCACTTTCCAGTCAAGTTGAGACAGGCTAAAGCATCTGCCAAGAATTTCATAACAGTGCTATGTTTTCCTTTTGTTTCTTTTATGATTATCTTCTATTTACATCAAATCATAGTCATTTTCAACTTATGGCCATGATATAATTTTTTTAAAAAGTAAAATTGAGTTTTAAAAAGTGATTCAGTTGAAAAATTACAAGGAACAGAACAGTGGTTACAAAACAGAGAATATGGCTGATTAAATGTTGAGAAATACTAAATTAGATGATGTCCAAACTTCATCTGTTCGTAATGTTGTATTGCTCCATTGATTCCAAGAAAAGCTGTGAGGTCCTTAAGCCTGCCACACCTGGGTACCAGTGACACAATCTAACTCTTACAGCACTTTACAAGCCTGTGCATCAACTGAATGTTTTTTCTGGCCTTGACTGCCAAGTGATCAACTATTAGTTGGTACAGAACAGCACCAACCCAGCCAACAGAATCGCATAGGAGCAGAGGCTCCATGTGAGTGAGGTGTCTCAGCCTCTGACCGGCTACTTTAAGTATGCCTGTCATGTGGAAGAGTAGAAATGGAGACACACAAGGGCTTTCTCCAAGCTCAGTATGTGTTCTATTGACAAATATCCCACTCACCAAAGTAATTACTTGGCCAAACTCAGAAACGAAGGACAAGGAAATAGATTCTACACTTTCGATGAGAATTCCGAAGTCCCTTGGCAAAGGAGTTTGGATACAGGAAAAGGAGGAAATTAGGACGGTTGAGGCAATCAACCTGCTATATCACAGCCCTGACACACTGGTCTGAGCAACAGCCTCCTAAGTATCTCTTCAGCCTTCCCTCGGGAGACAGGGATGCGACTGTCCTAATAGGAATTCCTAAAACAAAACAATGAACTGCCAAGTTTGGAATTTTGAAGCTCTTTCCAAACACAGCAAATAAATGACAACTAATATGTAGACTAGCAAGAATATAGCACTGAGATGATGGAAAGAATTGAATTCTCTTCCCTCTTCCCTCCAGAAAAATCCATCAGCATATCCATAACATACCTAGGTCTGAGACATTCTGCTTTCTAAGTCACTAGATTAGAATAAACTTCTGAACAGCTCAAAGCTAAAACTATGATAATAGCCAGTGACTATACACCGGGATGGTCCCAAAGAGTTAAAGACTGGGTCACTGGTACACAGATGGGGCAGGTTTAAGAAACTCCCGCCTCTAATTCAGGTAGGTCACAACTGATTGGAACTCACCCTATTGCTGTCCGGTGACCAGTGGCTAATCTATCAAACTTGGTCTTCAGAAGTTAATCGGCAGTGCAGAGATTTTAGCTAGACAATGGCTGATACGTACTTGAAACGACAGGTAGAGCCAGGGCATATTTGTGAAGCAAGCATCTGAAAGGAGGAAAGGAAGAGGGAATGGATGGAAGAGAGAGCCAGGGAGGAGGATGGGCATGGACAGAGGCTGGAGAGTAGGGAGAAAAGCAGACCTTGACTCTCCAAAACCACTTCCAGTTTCATTGTTAACCAGCTCCACGCTGCATTCTTGTCTCCAAATGCTTCTGTGGTGTCCACTATTGAGCTCATGGTCAATCTTCATGTAACTTAGTTTGAGTGTTCTTTTTTTTTTTTTTCTTGGAACCAATTCTTTCTTTGTGTCCTTAGTGTCTTAGAGAGAAACAGCTTCAGACTGGTAGTTTGTCAGAGCGGAAACATTTTCAGAGTGCTTCGAGCCCTGACTGGCTGGGGAAGGGGGTCCAGAAATGAGATGGGAGAAGGGGTCTTCAGAAGTTGAAAAGATGTAAATAAATACTGCTTAATTTACAGTTCCACTGAGGGCTCACCTCAGCAGTAATATGCATACCCACCTCCCTTTTGATATGTGCCTAAACAAAATAGAATCAGATGAGTATTTTTCCTCTTCAAACCAAAAGGAAAAAACATAAACACCAAGCATAGCGGTCAGTCTTAATTGTGAATTTGATTGGATTGAGAAATGACTATAAAATTAGTAAAGCTCACATCTGGGGATATCTCTTGACAGTGCATTTAGATTGTGGAAGTTCTGACTTAATGAATGTATGAATCCCTGAGGCTTCTTGATATGCTAACATTAAGGGTGTTTGTGAAAGGTAGGAGGTGGGAACTCAGTGCTGGAGTAGGTCACTGGGCATGCATCAAAGGGGTTATATCCTGTTCTAGTCCCTTGCAGTATTCCTCCTCTGGTTTGCACCCTTCATGAGGTTTAACAGCTTCTTTACCACATACTTCTGTAGCCATGATGTTCAAATGTGTGGGGCCAGTGACCAGGGAGTTGATCCCTCTGGAACTGCATACCAAAATAACCTCTTCTTCCATTAAGGTGTTTGTGCCACACAATTTGGTCACAGTTACACAAGAGTAATGAGTATAGGTAAATATCCACTGTTCGCTCTTCTGGATTTGTGTGTTGCTGGATTTGTGTGTAACCTTTTGAATTTCTGCTCATCTTGCCTCTACTTCTCCAGTAGCAGGGTTACAAGTGTATGCTACAACATACATTTATATTCCACTGTAAATTTTTTTTAACACTTGAGACAGGGACTTCCCATGTAGCCCTGGCTGTCCTGGAACATGCTATAATGACCAGGCTGGCCTCAAACTCCTCAAGTTATCATTTGACATAAGAGTTCTGAGAGCAAGAGATGGTATCTCTCCTACTTTAGGTGCAAAAGAACAGATTTATTTTCTTTGCCTTGGCCATGGAGAGCTGTCCCTAAAAGGCTACATGAGGTTAACTTGCATGCCCCACATAAGGGAACATGTGAGTTGTTTTCTTTAAATTGGGACTGTATGCTTTTTCGGAAACCCACACATCTCCAGTGAGTCTGTGTTCTCAAGATATCTGAAGAGGGATGAGCCAGAACCCTTTTCAAGAGGGGCTGTCCTATAATAAAGAAACTAGTCATAGAACATCAGGGCTGCATGTGCCTAGAGGGATCAATGCAGTGAGTCAGATGGCACATCTTTGCCTGGATGCACCTTAGGGGACATAAGGCTGTAATAGCACCACAGAAATGATCCATGGCTCCCACCGACTGTCATCAGATTGTGCTGGAGGGATGCCACATTCATGGAAGCAATCAATATGGCCCCTAACATTCAGTTCATGTACATAAACAAACGAGAGTTCCTGCTGACATTATTTACACATTCCCTGGTAAGTGACAATGCAGGAAAGCTATTCATCCTCATGGTTCCAACTCCTAGTTCCCATCCTGTGGCACACTTCCCTCTCTGTGTGTGTCCCTTGCTGCCTTTCTGTACTCCAGATACCAAGCTCAGCCCCGTTGTCTCCTCACCTCTGTTTCTTCTTAAGACTAGAGCTGTTCACCTTTCAACGGATGGATACTTCAGCAGGACAGAGTGAGGATAGTATGCAGTTCACGTTCTGCTTTGAACCTAAGCAACTGTTGGCAGGCTCAGATGCCAGTGCCCAGCAATTGCTGTGGCGTTGGTAATAGACATCTAAATGTTGACTGAATATTAACACCACTCTTGTTGTAACAAAATAGGTGACAGGAAACCTTTATACACGGGACTAACATTGACAAGTGTCATTAGAATAGGCATTTTAATCTTCAAAGGTTTACCTTTGAATAATAATAATAAACCCAAGTGTCCATTAAGTGGAGTTGTGAGAAAAAAGGGAAATGAAGGAAGTACCCTTTGCTGTTCATCTCAGCTTATCTATTCACAACAATCACCTCACCCTACATTTTCTGTTTTGATAGCTGTCTGTCACTGGCCTATCTCATTAAATCATTTCTACATGCAACGTGCTGTCTTGGTCAGGTTCAGGTGGAGATCTCAATCAGCCATTGTCAGCTGTATGTCTTTGGGTCCACTCATAGGTCAGGGCTTCAATTTCTCCATCTTTAAGCCTGAGGTAATGATGCTAGCAATGACAGTGCCGATAATGATGTTGATACATGCCTAGCTTCCCTGGCCATCCATCTAACAAGTATTTATAGAGTTCCTGTGAGAGGCAGGCTGGATATATACCAGTGAGTAAACACCAAAGCCTCTGTTGCTCTATCATCTATACTGGGGAGGGGCGGAGGTCACGGGGAGTGTACGAAAAAGACCCAAGGGCATAATGAATGAACAAACAGAATAGTGTGTAGGGAGGTGATTGGTCCCGGAGCATGAAACCTCCAGAGTGGGTACAGGTGGCCAAGAGACCACACTGGGAGAGCATGGTGTGAACAGACTGGTCTTGGATGGGGTTGTTGGCCAAGAAGCGCTGAGGAAAGGCTGCTCTATACAGTAGGCACTGCTTAGCAAAGACTCTGAGGTGGAAGCCTGCCTGCTGTGTGCTGTGAGCTCAGGAAGGTCCCCATGCCCAAAGCCACGCTGGGAGAGCAGCTGGAGAATAGGGAAGGGTGAGGAAAGACAGCATCACATGGGGTCTCTGGAGAGACCACAGAGAAACAGGTTCTGAGGTGACAGGGATGGTGATCAAACATTCTGTATTGTACCATTCCTGAGTTTAACTCAAGGAACTGACTAATTTTCCTTTCTCCACTCATGCTTCAGCCTGATGGTTTTACAGCCCTGGGTAAGCCATCTTTTCCAGATTTTTGTTTTTTATGGTAGCTTGCTATGCCCTCAATGAAATAGGGGACACCTCTGCACTCAGCAGGGAGCAATGTTTTGGTCTCCTGTAGTCTTCAAGTATCGTCCAAAAAGAGGAAGGCTGAAGACAGGTGGCAGCTGGGCACGGTGGCAAATGCTTCTGACTTCAGCACTTTGCAGAAGGGTTTCAAGTTCAAGGGCAGTCTTGGCTCGACTTTGAGTTTGAAGGCAGCCTGGGTCACATTGCCAGACACTGTCTCAAAACAAATCCTAAATATCAAACAGGATAGGAGCCGGGCTCAGGCAGCTGTTTCTCAGTCCTACTCACACAGCTCCCCCAGCCTTTTGGCCAAGCAGCAGTCCACTGAAGAATGTTGATTTCTAATCTGATTTGAGCAGAAGTTAACTTTTACAGATAGATGAAAACCTCACAGCGTGAGAGAGAATAAGGTTCTGGTTGAATGCAGCAGCAGGGCCGAAGCCTAGCTTTTCTCTCTAGCTATACTCCACCACGGTGCTGCTCAGCATACCCTGTTTAGCTCACCTGCTGTGTCTAAGAACAGTAAACCTAGGTATAGGCAAACTCCTTCACGACTTAAATGCCTTAACCTTTGCTGAAGCAGGAAGACCACCGTGAAGCTGGGGCCAGCAGGGAGCCCGAGAATTCTCTAGATGGTCTGACTCATTGTATGACATATGAGAGACTTAAACTCCTATTTGACGTCTTCATGATGATAGGAGTATTTTAATTTTAAAATATAAGAAGTGAAAGAGATAGCTTGCAGAAATTACATATTAATATATCCACCTCAGGTGATTACATTCGGCAAGAACACTGGAAAATGAGATAGCTTCACTTTGCCTTTGTAAGGACACCCCAGCTTATAAAGTGGGGGCAAGTTTGAGCTGATCTGCATTTGTTCTTTAAAACCTTGGATGACATAGTTTTAACAAACTCCCCTCTGAACAATAGCGGATGAACAGTGTTTCCTTGGTCTGAAAAGAGCTGTGGGAAAAATCCTAAAACTGAACCACAAGCCGTGTAAAAACTGGCTGGTTTTTAGGTTCCACATAGAAAGGAAACAAGTTGGGCTTTCTGTATTGCCGTCCTTTGCCTCTTCCCAAGACAAAGGCTATTGGCCGCGTTCTCATAGAATAGGCTGTTCAGAAAAAGGAGGGTGCAAATCCTCAGGTTCTGGGCTGTATTCTACAAACACATCCAATACAAGCACACGCAGCAGAGCCTGGAGAGAGAGACAAAGGAAGGAGAGCTAAAACAAATCAAGTTCATGGGCAGGATGTGAAGGAACCTCGTGCGTGCATGACTGCAGTTAGAGCTCCTTGTAAGATGGGATCCCACCTAAGGTGACAGAGAGCCAACAGCCAGTGAAGTAAATGTGTAAAACTGCTTGTCTGGGCTGTGATGGGATTTGCTAACTTGCACAGACACCAGGCCGATGGACAAGTTGCTCTCCAGAAATTTTCAAGGATTAGGGTTGATATGGGTCTGACAAACATGCTTCCATTTCATGCACAGAAAGCCTCTGTGAAGATCTATCCAGCATTTGTATTTACAGTCATTATGCAGAAGGGCCCAGCAGGTTCTAGGTCAGGTGTGTTCCCATCTGTTCCCTCATTTGATCATCACAGCAACTGACATGTTCTATAAAGGATTCAAGGCCAGATCAGGAAGATAACGTGGACTAAATCTAACAAGGAACACTTTGGAAGTTCCTACCCATTCACTCAATTAAAAAAAAAGTTTGGCTTAATCAATACTAATTAACACTTGTTCTTTCCCAGGGATCATTTTGCATGTTTTATAAATGTCAACTAGAAAATGAGAGGAAGACATGAGACTTGCACTGTTATCATGCCCAGTTTAGAGATGAATAAACTGAGGCAAAAATAGCCAAGTAACTTGTCCAGTGATACACAGTTAAAAGGCCTTAATTCAGACCTAAGTTTCTAACATCATTAAAACAAAACAAAAACCAAGCAACCAGACAAATAACACCACATGAGAGCCTCAGTCTGTATTCCAGGCTGGCCAGGAACTTGACAGTCTCTTGCCTCAGGTCTCCTTACTGCTGGGATTATACTCATGAGCTCTCATGGCACGTACTGGCATTTTAACATTTTAGCTACACACCATGCTACTTCATGAGGATTTTTGTTTTTTGTTTTTGTTTTTGTTTTTGTTTTTTTTTGGTTTTTCGAGACAGGGTTTCTCTGTGTATCTCTGCCTGTCCTGGACTCACTTTGTAGACCAGGCTGGCCTCGAACTCACAGAGATACGCCTGCCTCTGCCTCCCAAGTGCTGGGATTAAAGGTGTTGCCACCACGCCCAGCTTTGTTTTGTTTTTTTAAGATAGGAGTTTTGCTATGTAGCCCTGGCTAACCTGAAACTCACTGTGTAGACGAGGCTGGCCTTGAACTCACAAGGATCTACCTGCTTATGTATCCCAAGTGCTGGGATCAAGGTTATGTGCCACAATGCCTGGTCATTGTAGGATTTTGAGGGTCATTTTAAGGGAGGGCAGATTGATGTGTTGCTGTCTGCATCTTGACTTTTCTTGTGCTCCATACTTATGTTGGGTCAGTGGCTGTCAAATAGGGTGATTTACAAATGATTCTCTTTTCCTTTGTGAACTTTTAGGGTAAGTCTGACCATAACAATTTTTGGCTAGCACGCTTACTTTCAAACCATATCTACATAGACCAATACATTTGACAAATGGAAAGTTGGTCAACAATTATCTGATGAAAGAACCCAAAATGCCAAGTTATTATTTTCCTTTTTGTCTAGCAGTTCATTGAGAAATAGACCATACTGTTGTATGTGGTTTTATTATTTTTGTTTTACTACACTATGTTATTTATGGTACTTAACCTCCTACTTGCCTTCTAACCTTTATACTTTCCAACCTCCCAACCCTAGGTAGGAGAGAAAGAAGGTTAGAGGGGAAACGGATGTAGGTCTCTTTTTTAAACTACTTCCTGCTGATTAGGGTTGTCAGGCTCTTTGGGGGCAATACCAATCTCGGTAGTCAGGATATCCAGCAGTCCAGTAAAACAGTACTAGCCAACCAGCAAACTAGCAAACACAGCAGCAGGACGAACCAGCAACAATGTGAGGGAGCACCAGCAGGGAGAGCAGCAACCTCTTCCTCCTTCAGAGTCCCCCATCTGTTTTGGGGCTCTAGCATTTATCCTCAGAAACAAACTTTCTGCAGCTGGCTAAGCCACGCCCCTGCTAGAGCACAAGGCACAATTATATTCCACACATGTGGACATACTGAAGAGTCCCACCCCTGGGTTCAAGCCAAAACATTCTCATAACATAACTGTTTTTTTTTTAAGAAACAAAAACTCTTACCACAGCAATCTGCTATTAGACAGCAGGGACATGCTATACAAGGGCAGATTTTGAAGTGTTTTTATTGTGTTAGATAAGGCCTTTTAGTATAGGGACTTATAAGACTCTAAGCAAGACCCCTTCAGGTGTTGATCCTGAGATCTGTCTCTGATTCACGAGACTTTTATTTCACTGGATGGTGCAGATCGGTGCAATGCCAGGTGCATTCTGCCTGGGCATACCTGTTTGCAGACACCTTGACTGACAGCTTCACTCAGCCGATTGGGTTTGCAGTAGGGACTCAGTTGAGATGAGGTTAAGGACCAGCCACAGTAAGGCTTATGTAAGCAACGAACAAAGCACAAATCTTGTTTTGCTATCTGTCACGAAGAATAGTTTATTATTTGATGCTAGTAGGTGATTGAAGGGACTGGCTCCATCCATGGTTGTCATGGATATGCACTGCTCCAACTGCTCCCAGATTATAATAGAACCAGTGATGCTGAGTGCAGGAATGTCACACAGTGGAAGTCTATGTACCAGCATCAGAGACTAAGCAAGATGCTCACAATCATGCCTATGACTTTAGAATCCAGGAAAGTGGATTTGCTGTAGAGAATGTTCCTACTGATAGCACACATATAATATCAACCTCACAGAACAATATCAGTAAGATCTTTGATTAATTTATGTGTAGACCACATACAAAATTATACACACATACAGAGTCAGCCTTACTTAGGTCTGCCTTCTGCCTCCAAGAACTGACTCAGAATTTGGACTTGTAAGCAAGAGACATGGGACTTATCTGTCCTATTTTGAGATTTAAACAGACACACTGCAGAATCGTTCTGTCCTTGTGTACGTTTGGTGGTCTGAATTACTTTTGTCTCAAAATTGGGAGCTTCTTTGGGTGCTAGGATTCTGAGTTTGTATAGAATTTGCTATGCAGTCTACATACTAATTTCAGATGTTGCATGCATGTCAAAATAATGGAGCCATACATAAAAAATGGTATAATCCAGAATTTTGGCTCAATTAGATTTATCTGACAGAATTAGTAAATTAATTTTAGGTCATATCATTAAATGACATTATCTCTGCACCTAGAGGCACTGCAGATGTGGCTGCCATGTCACATATTCTTCAGTAGGTGGCTGAGAAGAGAGAGGGTATGTCTACATTCAGTATTCTGACCTATGAACATATGAATGAACAGTAGGCTAATGTTCCCGGGGTTTGGGGGCAAAGGGATGGGGAAAAGCAAGCCAGATACCAACACAGCTTTGGTGTCATGGGGCCTGGAAGGCAAGTTACCCTCTATTAACCACCAGTCCAGCACCAGATGGGCTCCCAGGACAGGAAGCAAGCCAGAGACTAGCAAAGCCCTGCCTGGCCCTGGATGAAGGGGTTGTGGGTAAGCCAGCCCCAAAGGTGTGAGTGTGGAAGAGCCAGCCTTGCCTTCTGTCTGCTTTGAGGGGGTGTTGGCAAGGGAGATATCTCCTCCCGTCTCTTTGTCCTCATCACCAGAGGCAGACAGGAGATCTGGCCCTGATGGGGTCACAAGAGCAGGAGAGCGGTCCCTGCTCCTCACATGCTGCAGCACTCGGGAGAGCAGGCCCTACATCTTGCCTGAGCAGCACACTACAGCTGGTCCTGGATGTGGGAATTGTGGGTGAGCCAGCCCTGAGGGAGTGAGCATGGGAGACTCAGCGCTGCCTTCTGTGTTGTCTGCGCTGTTGACAAGGGAGAGATCACCTTTACTCTCTTGCCCTTGCCATAGGTAGCAGGTGGGAGAATTGGCCTTGATGGACTCATGGAAGCAGGAGAGCTGATCCAACTCCTTTGCTGCTGCAGCACTCAGGAGAGCAGGCCCTGCAAGTGGGGGTTGCAGGCCCAGAACCAGAGCTTTGATTTGGCCCACCCCATGGATGAACTGCTGGAGTGTATGAAGAGGCCAGTTCCACAGACCCAAAACTACAGGATCTCCATGACACAGGACAATAACAGCATATCTGAGAGGAGTCCCAGTAAAGTTCCATTATTGACAAAGTAGCAGAAGCAAGAGGCCTCAGACCAGTCCAAGGAGTCGCTATAATGAACATTTGCAAACAAAAACATGTGGGCAAAAAAATACTGTGGGGCACACTGAGACACAACTTCCACAATGAGATTGTTTTTTTCATGTGGGGGAAGGTTCCAAGAGTGGAGGGTGGGTCTGAAGGGAGGTGGGAGAGGAGAAGGAATTTTAAAATAAAATAAAATTAAAAATTAAATGAAAAAAAAAAGAAAATAAAAACCAGCCTAAAATGGAGGAAAAAAAAAAAGAGTACATTCTCTGGAGAGAAATATTAAGCTAATTTTTTCTCTTGTGGAGAGCATCTTGGTATAAATCAAGTCAATTGGATATCTGAGTGTATGACAAGACCCCTACAGAAAGCAGAGGCAACCACAGAATATCCACTGGCTGACCACAAAACCATTCAAGAATAAGGAAAAGACAGAAAATTTCAAATGCAAATTCACTTCCAATGATCTCCATATTCGGAGCACCGTTGTAGCTTTTATAGTCTGTCATTCAGGTTTTCATGGTCTCTTTTCATTCCATTTTCTTTCAATCCCCTCATGCATTCCCTCGCTCTCCTTTGCTCATATCATGAGATAAACTTCCCCTTCCACCAGAATATTTTCAGCCACTTTGAACTGGTGAGTAAATGTGTCTCCCTTCTGTGAATCCTGACACATTGAAAGTGTGGTGGTAGGGAAAACCTCTCCTACCCAGATTGTCCATCCACTGGGAAAACTTGTCTCAGTCTGAATCCTGCCACATTCCTAAACACATAGGGGATAGAGAATATAGGACTCAGGCCTTGGGATCAGCCAGGGTGCCTCCAAACCCCAGCACTACCATTTAGAGGCTGCCCTGTGGCAGGACACATAAGCTCCCTGGGACTGTTTCCTCAACTCTCAGTGCGTCATAATCAGAGCTACAGGTAAAGCTTTAAGTACAGTGTCTAGCATACAGTAAATACTCAATAAATACTGGCCTTTTCTATGAGAGGTGGTTCCAGTCACTTTTCTGAACCACTGTTCTTTCCTAGGGCAGTGCTTCTCAACTTTCCTAATGCTGTGACCCTTTACTACAGTCCTCATGTTGTGGTGACCTCAACCATAAAACTATTCAGTTGCTACTTCATAATTATAATTTTTCCACTGCTATGCATTGTAATGTAAATATCTAATATGCAGGAGATCTGATGTGTGACCCTGTGAAGGTTGTGACCCATAGGTTGAGAACCACTGCTCTAGAGCCTGGAGACTCTTAACCTAGACATTGACCCAGCTTTGTCCTTGAAATAGCTGTGTATCTTAGTGAAGTTACTGATTAGGCAAATATGAACCATTGGGACTTTCTGACACAGGTCACTATTGAATAACAAAATTAGCCGTTTCCCCATTTCCTTGGGTTCAGAAAATACAGTAATATTCTCTGTGCTTCAGCTCCTTAACTCATTCAATAGTCCTATCTCATAGTCTCCTCATGGGGATTAAATGAGTTAGCATCCATAAGGGTGGGGGAGTGCTTGCTTGGTCTATGCACAGTGCTATTATGGCTGGTGAGATGGCTGAGAGGGTAAAGGTGCTTGCTCCCACACCTGATGATCGTCTTGGCATCTACCTGGTAAAAGCAGAGAATCAACTCACAAAAGTTTTTCTCTGAATATGCGTGTGCATTATGACATGTACACACACATACACACACACACATCTTTTCATCATACATAGTGTATGTGTATATGGCTGGGAACTGATGCTAGGGCCTCTTGTATTCTAGGAAAGCACTCTGTCACTGAGTCATATCTAGTCTCAGCTTTGGAATGTGTTATTATTATTATTATTATTATTATTATTATTAATAGCATTTGCTGTTGTTATTTTCATTTTCCTTAGATATAATTACTCCTCAACTCACACTTTTATCAAGCATCACTTCTTCAAGAGCAAAAAGTACTCTTAACTGCCGAGCCATTTTTCAGTCCTGTATTTCTGTGTTTTGAGCTAGAATGCCATGCAGTTCAGACTGCTCTCAAACTTACTTTGTAGCTAAAGCTAACTTTGGACTCCTGATATCTTGTGTCCATCTCCTGACGCTGGGATTATAGGTTTGTGCCACCATGCCTAATAGCCATATTAGTGACAATTATTTATTTATTTATCCGTTTATTTACTTACTGGGGACAGGCTAAGCAAGTACTTTATCCTCAAGATGCATCCTTAGCCCTTCACCAATGATGTTATGTTTAATAACATTGCATCATTTAACAAAATACAAGCTCCATGTCAGAATTCTCACATGCTAAAGTAACCCAGAACCCACCTGAAGATAGTAAGTGGCTAATTCTCCAAAATAGCATCATTCTGGGCACCGAACAAACTTGCTTAGTTGTTCTTAACCTCGTCGGAGCTGACATCTCTTTTCTATATTAACTAGTTTCTAGGACTTCCTTTATGCCTGTAAAATGTTTGTACATGGTATACTTTATTTGTATACATATGGAAATCCATATGATGCCTTTTCATATAAATAAATAAAAAGAACAAAGTAGCAAACATCTGACATATAATCACTCAGGCATAAGTAGTCTAGAATCTGCCATGAGGTCACTGTGCTTCCATTACAGAGAAAATTTCCAGGAATGGGACAGATACAAATCTAGATGGATGTAAGGCCCAAATACAATGAGTTCTTTGTCATGAGAAAGTCGATTTTCCAGGATGGCAAACCACCCTAGAGAAAGTTCCACAGCAAACAAAATGCCATCTCCCTCAATTTTCATGGTGGTTTCACGACTGCAAAAAAAATACTTGACTTATTAAGAACATGCAAAATATTGTATGAATATATTTAAATGTAAGATGGGGTAAGGTCCAGATAATTATAACCAGGTTTTTCATCTACATGAATATTTTCTGGGATACTAAAAATCTATAGACAGAGAACAAGGCTTGACTGTTAGATCTTATCCCTCTAAAGACTGACCAGAAAAAAAACACACCATGATTTCTAAGACAAAATTTCCCAAATACAGAGGGGATGCTGCCTTAGTCAAGGCCATCAAGGGCAAAGTCGAGTCCAGTCACTTCATTTTACAGGGAGGTATTAGGCTAGATTTGTACGGCCTGCTCATTAGGACAAAGCTGAACTGCAAGTAAAGTTTGCCAGCTACTAATCTACAGGGTTGGTGGATCACCAAACATACTGGGAACCTTCAGATCAGTGCTATAGTGAAGGTCAAACCATGCAGTTCATATCACACACACATGCGCGCGCACACACACGTGTACACACATGCACATGCGCACACACACGTGTACACACACACACACACACACATACGCATGCACACACGCATAGGTAATCAAGTCACCACCACTACTACTTTCATCAATGTCTGTATCAAGTCTGTTCTTCCCCAGGACCATTCGTAGGTTTTACGTTGAATAGAGATGTAAGTTCAAACCCTTCTGCTGCTTGAAAGGCCCATGCATCTTTGTCTGCCTCTTTAGTTTTATTTGGCGTCATTTCCCCTTTACCCATTATGCTCCCACCTCGTTGGTCTGCTATCAAGTTCCCAGCAGGACTCCCTCTCTTTCCTACCTCAGGACCTTTGCACAAATAACGTTACCCACCTAGGTTCTTCTCCTGACAGACATCTGTGGATTCTGTATAGCTTAGCTTAGAAGCAAGCCACTTCCACAGGGAACTTTTCCCTGAGATCCTAACACATCTCCCCTTTAGAGGTTTCCCTAGCACTCAGTGTTTCTTAATCACAGACTTACCAGAACTCAAGCCTATGTTTCGTTTTGCATTTTACATATATGGATGTTTTGCTGGCATAAATAACTCCACACCACATGTATGCTTGGTGCTCACAGAGGCCATAAGGTCATGTCAGGAGTTACAGACAGTTGTGAACCACCATGAGGATGCTGGGAATCAAGCCTAGGTCTTCTGGAAGAGCAGCCAGTGTTCTTAACCACTGAGTCATCTCTCCAGCCCAAGCGTATGTTTTTATCTATATGTCTCTAGGTTTATTGCTTGATACCTCCACTAGGCTGTGAACTAGAGGGAAAGGAGGCAGTGGCTTCATAGTTCCATGTGTTACCAGGACACAGCACAGAAATACTGGACCCATGAATGGATGAGTAATTGGGTCAGCTGCCCAGAATGACATTCAGACTGGCTAGAAAGCAGACACATGGCTTTTGCTTTGCTTTTGTTTTGTGATGAGCATCATCATAATGCATTGGTTCTAACTTGTCCTTGAGAGAGAAGCACAGTATTTGAATCAGTGTGTTTTGGCTTATTTATTTTCAATTAAGAATGCATGGAGTAGAAGTGCCTCATGGTTTGGATGAGTCAAGACTCTCGCATCTGTCTGCAGCTGGCTTCTCTGCTGGAAGAAAACAGAGGCTTTGCAGAGTTTGGCTTCTCTGGAACCAACTCTACAAGTACCCCCTTCACCCCTTCAATGTTCCTATCAGCATATCGTCCCTGTATTGCTTGGTCTTCTGTCTTTTTTGTTGTTGTTATTGTTCATTTCCCAAACTTCTGCCCTTTGGTATCACTTCAATTAATCCAGCCCAACTGTGCACCACCAGCACTGTTACTATTGTTTTTCACTAAATGCAACACGCTTTGACATCAATATAGATTTTGGTGTAATTAAAAAAATGGTAATATGCATGGACTCTTTGGTTTATGAGCTCACCGTATTCGCCCCGCAAGGAATGCTCTCATACTTGTCAGCATTGCTGTGAGGGGGGACCTGAGGCAGACCCAAACACAGTTCAATAACATGCTGATGGTCACATCTGGTTCTGTCATGGACTGCCACTGTCACACCAGAGCAAACTGTTTATAGCCTGGGTTCTCCGTTTACCTATACCCACAATGAATACAAACTGTTATGCTTTCTGAAGATTAACTTTTCTATAAAGTCTGCTCCCTAATTGTGTTGCATACAGTGTGGTGCAGCTTGCATCCAAGGCCAGACTCTCTAGTTGCCTCTGCTCCACAGTACCTATCTGCCCCTCCCCTCTCCTGCTGTGGTGAGCTGTTTCCTTTGCAAATACCTCACTTTTGTTGGCATTAGCAAAATATTCACTATTTTTATGGTGGATGCCCTTTTATATCCGCATAAAGACAGCTGAGACAATGTTAGGGGGATACAATATTTTTTTTTCATGTTACAGTGTCTAAATCATCCATGATTAGGGATTCTGATGCATCTAAAGTGTCACTATTTCTAGAACCAGAGCTACCTTCCAGGAGGCTAAATGCTGTCCTTTCATTGGACTTCAAGATTGGGGAGGTCACTGGCTTCTGGGAGATTCTCCACCTTCTTGACAACTGGCATTAGGACACTGTACACTTTCAGAATGGCTAAAAAGTTATGATTCTTATATCACTGGTGTTGAGCAAGGTACTTAGTAAGTGATTACTAAGCAAATGAATGCATGATAGGTCCCAGGATTGCAGAACGAGGTTCAGGGCAAAGGGAAGAGGTTTGGAATCAGACAGAAGCGGCCTTCTGCTATCACATAGAAAGCAAGAACACAGACTCAGGAATTAGGCCTGGATTCTAGGTCAGCCTCAGCTGTGTGCCTTGGGAAATTCTTTACTTTTCTTTACATCCATCAGGAGTACTTAGGACGAGGGAGTTGTAGCGTGTCATAGGCCTGTCCTGGTGCCAGCTACTGCATTAGGGACTCAACAAATGCTAATTGACTTTCCCTTTCCTTAGTCATGCCAGAAGAAGCTGACAGAGCCCATGACCCTGCTTTTGTCACACACTTAATAGAGAACATGGGAATTTAGATACTCAGTACAATCTGCTTAAATATAACTGCTGTCCATTTGGCAAAAGGCAGCGACATTTCTGACACTTGATAGGGTTTGTAATCTTAAATCTACTGAAAAGAATCTAGCCTTTTAGAGCTTGCCCTGTTGTAGAGGCGTCCCCTGCCCTGTAATTCAATTACTTCCTGCATAATAGAACCACATGCATCGTACAGCGTTCCTTCCGTAGGTGAACATTATGTTCCTCCGGTAGCACAAGCCACTTTGAAGTACTTGTCAGCAACTGGCCTTCCTGGGCAGCACTGTAACCATTCAGTTCATGGTGGCATTTTACTTCTAAAGTTCTCATTCAGAATATTAATGAGGGCAGCCCCATCTCTTTGCTTCAGGAGCTGTGCTTTTGGGAAGCTGAGCCCCTATGGTCCACTCAGACAAGTCCCTGGCCTCTGTCTAAGAACTGTTTCAGATTTGGTTTGCTGGCACTGATTAGTACCTGTAACCACTGACTCTCATAAGGTGACGTGATCCTTCATGGTTCATCCCAAGTGGAGCAAGCTGTGTTGACAGTGCTGGGTAATTCCAGTAGGATTTATTCTACCACTTTCTCTACCAGTGCATAATGGTGCTTTCCCGCCGCCCATTCAAGCCGACTGAGGGTTCTCTCTCACTAAGTTGGGAAGAGACACGTTAAAGATGAGTTCATCTTTGTTGAACCAAATACTTGTGGGTTCTGAGTGACAGGCTAGGGTTCTCAGGCCCTTCTCATTCTTATACAATATCTGGATTTATTTTACTCAAATGGCTACCAGAGACTGGGAGACAAGACTTACTATGATTTGCCAAGAGCAATCCTTTGGCTCTCCAGACACCACCTCTGTGTAATATCCTAACTCAGATGAGGAGAGAGAGAGAGAGAGAGAGAGAGAGAGAGAGAGAGAGAGAGAGAGAGAGAGATGTTCCAAAATGCTGCAAGGGGGATGGCAATGGGGACACAGAGCTCATCAGGCCCATTTTCAGTTTCATAAGATTTGGGGCCCTTTTAGAATTTCCTTTTAGGACTTTCCAGATGATGGGGCAACTGCATCACGGTCTTTCTCTTTAAGAAGCAATGATGGGGAGTTGAATTTTGAATGCTAATAGGCGAGATTCCCTCAACCTCAGTACTGGTTAGCAGGGAGGATGTGGTGATTCTGTCTAGGTCACTGGAGGATGATGGTCAGCATCCCTGGCCTCCAACTCTAGATCTAGTGCCACCCCCCAACTTATGACAACCCAAAATACTCCTAGAGTATAAACTGGTGTAGGTACTATGGAAATCAGAGGTTCCTCAAAAACTGAGAAATAAAACTCCCATTTGATCAGATGTACTACTCCCATTTGCTCAGCCCTAAAACGGACATCTATATCACCATTTTTAAGGCTTAGGGAACGGCATGGGAGAGGGAAACAGAAAAAAAAAAAGAATTGGACAATAAGGAAAGGGTCTGTAAAATGTAGTCATTGCCTCATGGCTGCTATGGCTGACTGTAATGGGTCTACACAGTGCACATCCCTAACGGTTGCTACATCCTACTTCTGTGATGCCTGTCCATGTTCATAATTGCTATATTCACAATGGCTAGGAAATGGCATAAGCCTAGATATCAATCAACTGATGGATGGATGGATGGACAATGAAAATGTAGTACACACACAATGGAATTCTATTCTGCTGTAAAGAAAAATGAAATTATGAAAATTTTGGGTAGATAGATAAAACTAGAAAAAAGATACCAAGTGAAGTAACCCAGGCTCAGAAAGATAAACGCCAAATGGTTTTTCTCAGGTGTAGATCCCAATTTCAGATCTTAAATTTGTGCTTGTCTTAGAGCATCTATAGAAGTAAAGGCACCAGAAAAGTGCCATCGCAGGAGGTGATACCTTAATGGAGGGGAGATATAAAACATAGATGATATGGAAACAGAGAGGGGAAATGTGGGGTGTAGAAAGTTTAAGCAGGGATGAAAGTAGGGGTATGGGAGAGATGAACCATTAAGAAAGGAGGGCTAACTAAAACTAAAGATTTATGAAAAAGCCAAGTGGAAATTTACTACCTTTTTTTTTTTTTCAAGACAGGGTTTCTCTGTGTGTAGCCCCAGCTGTCCTGGACTCACTCTGTAAACCAGGCTGGCCTTGAACTCACAGAGATCCACCTGCCTCTGCCTCCAGAGTGCTGGATTTAAAGACATGTATCACCACGCCCAGCTAATTTACTACCTTTTAAGTCAATTAAAAACATAAGTTTTAAAAAAGGAGAATTAGAAGAGAGGTATTCTACATGTCTGAAAATGCTATTCCTAGAAACCATGGGTTGTCACTTAACAAAATCCCTGGTGGCATGTGTGAGATACCTTCCTATGAGTTGTTGGTTACAGAAGTGTCAGAGGCCCTCAAAACAATATAAGCTCTGATCACTCTTCCTTTTTGCTCACAAAAACTAGTTGATAAGACCTCATTTCTGAAGAAACAACACACTTTGATTGCAAGATACAGAGAAATCAAGCTGGAACCGAATGGGAGGCTTCCTCCCCGCTGGCTAGCATTAACAGTCTTCTGGTAAGGAAAGGCAGATCCAACTGTGAATCCTACTGTCTTCAAATACCAATTTGTTAGGCAAAATGGTGCTGTTAGGGCAAATGGTTAGGCAAATTTAGGGAATGTGTCACCGCTGCTGTAGTGGTACAACTGTTATGGGACAAACCAACCCCTTAATGATTGGATTGAAGGTCCATTCCACAGGAGAGAATTTATACTCAGCACGGTAAACCTGTCAAAAGTCCATGGCTGAGGAGGGTTTTTTTTTTTGATTTTTCTTTTTTAAAAAATTTATTTATTTATTGCTTCAGGTTACATTTCCATCATATTGTCCTCTTTCTCCCCTTCCCAGCCCCGCCCTCCCACCCTCTACCCCCTAACCCTTCTATCCCACTCCTCTGGAGTGGAGTGTCCCTACATAACTGTCCCTCGCCCCAGTTCAGAAGTCATATGAGGGCCAAGAGCCTCCTCATACACTGGGGGCATACAAGGCAGCACCACCAGTGAAAAGTGTCTCATTGCCAGGGAGGGAAAAGGCCGAGGAGGTATTAAACCCCAGAGGTGAACTCAATAATGTTGTTTAGCTAAGTCATTGTAGTGCCATGCTGCCTTTTAAATATTTATGTTTATACCCATAGGCAAATGCTACTCCAGAGCTACATGGCTGCTGAGAAAAAGTGACATTTGAGTGCTGAGCCCTCAACCAGGGACAATGTGGCCACTCACCCTCACCCAGCAAGGGGATATTTGGTCTCAGAAAGTTTGTTTTTGATTCATTTTATTTTATTTTTAAAACTTTTATTGAGTTTGTTCTTTTTGTTTGTTCTTTTATAAATGTTCTATAGGACATTTTTTTTTCTTCTTCAAGACAGGGTTTCTCTATGTATCCTTGGCTGTCCTGGACTTACTTTGTAGACCAGGTTGACCTTGAACTCAGAGATCCACCTGCCTCTGCCTCCCAAGTGCTGGGATTAAAGGTGTGTGCCACCACGCCTGGCCATTGCAGACAGCTGTGAACTGCCATGTGGTGCTGGGATTTGAACCTGGGTCCTTTGGAAGAACAACCAGTGCTCTTAACCACTGAGCCACCTCTCCAGCCCCTCTATAGGACATTTTTAAGGCTTAGGGAACACCATGGGAGAGGGACACAGAAAAAAAATAAAGAAGTGGAAGATAAGGAAAGGGTTTGTAAAATGTTGTCATGGCCTCAAGGCTGCTATGGCTGTCTGTAATAAGTACACACAAGACTGGGCTCATTAATAGTCTAATCATGGATATGGGTGGAGCTTACAGGGCCATATTCCTTTATACCGAACTATGGATTACTACTGATGAATTCTGGATATCTGATAATCATTGTCTTTAGTTTTGTGTAACTACCCAATGGCTTACCAGGTTTTAGTGGATAGTTGAAAACTCACAGTCACACAGACTGTTTAAACTTAGGGGGTTGCCAGGCGTGGTGGCACACGCCTTTGATCCCAGCACTCGGGAGGCAGAGGAAGGTGGATCTCTGTGAGTAAGGCAGAGGCAGGTGGATGTCTGTGAGTTCGAGGCCGGCCTGGTCTACAAAGTGAATCCAGGACAACCAAAGATACACAGAAAAACCCTGTCTCGAAAAACCATTAAAAAAAAAAAAAAGATAAACTTAGTGGGTCACAGCAATAATAACAAAGTCATTAATTGTAAATGGGACTTGTTACAGCGAACAGAGGGAAGTAACAGAGGTGAGAGAGAGAGATGGGGTTATAATCAGAATGCACACTATAAATGTACAAAATTGTCAAAGAACAAACTCAATAAAAGTTAAAAAAAATAAAATAAAATGAATCAAAAACAAACTTTCTAAGACTAAATATCCCCTTGCTGGGTGAGGGTGAGTGGCCACATTGTCCCTGGTTGAGGATCAATGAAATGGATTTGAACTTTGGGAGGTCGTCATCATCATCATCATCCTCATCTGTCAGTGTTAGGGACTGAAACCACATCCTTGAACATTTCTGAGAGTGCCCTATCATCCCAGATCCTGAGTTTTCTGTGGTCACAAGAGAGCCTTTTTGGGTGTATTTCAGCTTCTTGTGGCTATCCAAAGACCTTTAGACCTCTGAGTTTCCTGTGGGATGCATATCTGATATATTTGTAGGCTGGTAAAAGATGAATAAAGAATAAAAGAACAAAAGGGTGATGAGGGAGGGGGAAGGAAAAGAGGGGAGGGGAAGAGGGATGGAAAGGGAGAGAGAGGGGGATGTGGGCAAACATCTTCCTCCCCTCTCCTTGTATACTTCTGTAAGGCCAAAAGAGAGTGGATGGAATGCGGAAGGAGAGCACAGGCTGAACTGGCACTGTCGGTCTGTGGGGGAACTGGGGGCCTAGGGTTTCGGAGCTTCAAGTAATCCTAATACTTAACACAGGTATTAGCAACATATGGCAGGCAGCATAAAGAAGGCTTATGGAGAAAGCGGGATATCAGCCAAGGTGCTTGGCAAAGCTGCCACGCAGGCAGAGTCCTTTTACCACTGCCATGCCTGGGCCCTGATCCCTGCCCTTCAGTCACACAGTTGCCTCATGCTGCCCTCTGGCTGTTCAAAGCCTACTTCACCCAGGCTGAGCCATCTGCTGCAGCATTTCCTGTCCCGCTTCCAGCAATCCTCCTCTGAATGCTGATTTCAGCTATTTAGAGAGTTAAGATTAAACCTGCAAATACTTTGCACAAAGGGGATATGCATCTGCAGGTTTAACTTGGTCAGGGGAGCGTGGCTTTTCAAAGGGAAGTTTGCTATTCCTTGGTTAGGGCAGACTGGAACAAAGAGCATTTGCCTGCCTTCTCTGGTTTACCTGAAGTGAGCATGGGAGTACTGTATTTTCTAGCCATGGTCTCTCCTCTCTCACCTCTCTCTCTCTCTCACTTGGCTTTCATACATTAGAGATCTCACTTAGAAAGAGGTTCCACACAAGACAAACTGTGAAAAGACCCAAGTTTCTTAGCTTGGCATGTAACATGTTTCCTAACAATCTGTCTTCCCAACCTCTTCTCTGTTCATTCCCCCAAGAACTAGCAGAAAAGATGGTCATAGCCTCTGGTCTCAGCTCCTCCCCTAAAGACTCAGAGAGTGCAGCAAGAGGCCACATATGAAACCAGATGAAAGCAACATGTCAAATGAAGGCAGGTTCAGATGGCCTGGGAGCGCCCTGTATGTAGAATTAACCTGGTGACTAGTTCCTAGCTGGCAGAGGGAGGAGACCTCCTGTCCTTGCTTTTGCCAACCCTGTATGCTAGCACCTGGCATGCTTTGTCATCGGACTCCGACTTTGGACACGATAATCCTCTCTTTAGTGTAGGGGTTAGATAAATTAGATTTAGAAAATATATAGGAGTTTCTGATACTGTCTCTTAATTTGGGGCCTGAAGAGCATTATCAGCATGAAGTCAGCAAAATCAGGAAAGACTCAATAGACTGAAAAACAAGGTTGAAGTCAGGAAAAACAGGAAAGACTCAATAGACTGAAAAACAAGTTTGAAGTCTGGAAAACAGGAAAGACTCAATAGAATTGAAGAAACAAAGTATCTGGCCTGACATTGTTTTCAGCTGCTAAGTGGGCGGAGCCCAAATTAAGCTGAAACAGAGTTCCTCCTATTTGAGGACAGTGCCTGGAGCCCAGAAGAGAAGAGGCCCCTGATGCTAGAGAGCTCCAAGAGTCCTGCTGAAAAAACGGCTGGCCATTGATGGCCAGCTCTCTCCCTGAAGCAGAAAGAAGCCGGTGAGCAAAGAAAGCCTGAGCAAGACACCAAAAGGCCAAGGACTGGACCCTGTGGCTCAGCTTTTGCCTAGAGGGGTTTGATCTGTCCAAACAATGGCCTAATTGCCCTTTGACATTCAGCATTTGCATTTTCATATGCCAAGGCATTTATCAAGTCCTGTCTGGCATCAGGGTTATCTACTCTCCACAGCTGAAGTCAATCTCCCTAAAAAGTCTGAGAAGGGTTCCTGAGGACCTTGTATTATCTTGGTAAATGAAGTAAACCTTTTCCCAGCCTCAGCCACCATATCCCAGGCCCTCAGAGCTGTAACACGACATTCTGTTCGATGACAACATCTTTAAATTGAGTCTGTAATCATATGTCAGCATAAGGTCCCTCACCAAGCATTTGGTGGGTTGTGACATTTATTCCCCTTGCCATATTTTGCTGCTCTAATTTTGTGGCTTCATGTCTCCACCATGACAACCATTGTAATTGCTGGCTACCTTCTAGCACAGCTGATATCAGTCCCTTCCAATCTTGGGGAATGACTCTATTTTGTAAAGCCCAATTATTTAGCATCTGTTTAACGAATGATGAGTGCATTCCATAAGAGACAATAGACTCCTTAAATCTTTTTAAATCCAAAATGTCTATTGGACTCCATGTTAATTCCTGATTGAGATGACTGTTATTATCAGGCCTAATTTGAAACATAACTGGAAAAGCTGATGGTGATTGTGCAGTACCATGTAGCTCCTCTGGAGGCGCACTTGGTTCCACATTAGCACCATTACCTACCTGGTTTCCTACTGGCACATGCGGCAACTGTGGAGACCTAGCTAGAAAAGAACTTGTCATTTTCTCAGTTCCAGTCACCTGCCCTGCCAGAATTTTCTTAAGCTCCTCAATCTGTATTTCCATAATTTTTAATTGTGTAACAGACGTCTTCCTTATGACAAACCAATAAAATAAAAAAAAGTAAACAGCATAAAACATTCGGTCTGATTGAAAAACAGTATAGAGGTCAGCAGTAAACATTGCCATATTGTCAACAACTGGCATCATAGTTTCAAAATCTGCAGTTTTCTCTATAGTTTTGAAAATAAAATTACCCATAATGCCTTACCACATTGAGCGCCACCTGTAACCAAACTTTTAAATTATTATTTATCACTTATTTATTTATTACTAAATTCACTTATAACAAACACCAACAATTTCTTAACTATTAATCCTATAAATTCCTACAACCCCTTTAACCTATCCACTAAACCTATTGATAATCATAACAACCACTTTCATAACCTCTTAGAATGATACAGTCTCTGGGGCAGGTCCTCAGTCGTCAGGAACACAGTCTTTGTTGTAGATTCTTTAACACACTTAGCAGTCCTTTTTCTGGATCTCTCAGATGCAGGTTCGTCAGGGTAGTTGGTTATTGCAGTCTCACCTTAAATAAGGCTTCATGCTTTCTTTTCTGTGGGAGACTCCAGCCGTCTGCAGGCCAACTTACTTCTTTTGAATCAGGAACTCAGCTGCTCTGCCTCAGTCCTTAAAGCCAGGCACAATTTCCTTTAGGCCACTGTTTGGACAGATCAAACCCCTCTAGGCAAAAGCTGAGCCACAGGGTCCAGTCCTTGGCCTTTTGGTGTCTTGCTCAGGCTTTCTTTGCTCACCGGCTTCTTTCTGCTTCAGGGAGAGAGCTGGCCATCAATGGCCAGCCGTTTTTTCAGCAGGACTCTTGGAGCTCTCTAGCATCAGGGGACTCTTCTCTTTCTGGGCTCCACGCACTGTCCTCAAATAGGAGGAACTCTGTTTCAGCTTAATTTGGGCTCCGCCCACTTAGCAGCTGAAAACAATGTCAGGCCAGATACTTTGTTTCTTCAATTCTATTGAGTCTTTCCTGTTTTCCAGACTTCAAACTTGTTTTTCAGTCTATTGAGTCTTTCCTGTTTTTCCTGACTTCAACCTTGTTTTTCAGTCTATTAAGTCTTTCCTGTTTTTGCTGACTTCATGCTGATAATGCTCTTCAGGCCCCAAATTAAGAGACAGTATCAGAAACTCCTATATATTTTCTAAATCTAATTTATCTAACTCCTACACTTTAGAATGGTTCATCGGCCTGAAAAACTCCTAATACCATTCATAACCAGTTTAATTCTTATTACCAGGAAAATGCCTTGGACCGCCTCATGCTCTCTCTGCCCCTCTCCTTTGTTGTGCCTCCCCGAGCCACTGCTAATTAAAACTGTACTCCTCTTTCTTTTGAGTGAATCCTATAAGTCACCTCTATAGAAATAAATCATATCAATCTGTAATGTTCTGTTGACAAGCTAACTGCCCCCCATAACTATTCTTTAAAAGCAATGAAGTAAAGTCCTGTTTTACCCCCAGCTTCTGGCACAGAGCCTGATGCGCAGAAGTCATACAGAAGTGACACTGACAGACTCAGAATCACTGAATGGACCCATTCAAACTGGGGACAGCAAGATGTTCGCTGCACTGTCTCCTGTAGTAGATGATGAGATTTCCCGTCCTCATAGATGGACCCACAGAGCATGTATGTCCAGGGTTGTCACTACAGTCCAGATCAAGAAATAGTTATCTATCAGAAGTGAGGATACCACTGAGACAAAGACTCAAAACTCCATAACTGACCTGCAAGTACTGAGGTCTTCTAAACAGAACTCATCTTAAACCATGGGCCAGATATTCTAGAGACCAAATATTTGGCCAAAAGCCAAACAAGTTGCCTTACATCTAAATGTAGGAAGCTGTTTGCTCCAGAGGATAGTGTCTTCCAAAATCCCTGGCACCTTCTTTCCTTTCTTGCTTCCTTCCTTCCTTCTTTCCACGCCGGCCTTCAGGACAAACACTTAATGTAGGTTATCATCTGTTAATGTGGCTGTTTGTTGGCTGCTGTTAATACAGATCGGTTAAAAATCAAAATGGGTGTCCTTGGCTCTGCTTTTGGCAGGAATCAACCATCTGCCCTACCGTGTTTGGTCAGAACACTGTGCATTTGGAAACAGTCTGGTTACAGATGTACAGCAATTACCTTCAGCGTGGCACAGCTCAGAGCAGGGGTGCTCTGCAGGGCCTATTCTGTCCTGCTGCTAGGCTCACCCAGTCCTCTCTTCCTTTCTCGGTGCTCTCACAAGGAAGGGCCTCCCTCCCTCACTTCTTTTTTTTTCCCCAACTTCTTTATAGATGTGTGAACAACTAATCTCTGTGTATATATTAGAAAACTGGCTTTGTCAACGATATAATTCTTGAACCCGGCTGTAATTTTCTTAAAAACATGCTCAGCTAAGTTTCATGTTGCTATCAACTCTTGGATTCCTTTTCAGGGTATGTTTCTCCCCTTAACTCTTCACCCCATGCATGCATGCGTGTGTGCATGCGTGTGTTATGAACCCACCATCACACCTTTTAATTTAACTCCAGTCTGCAGTTCCTTTATAACCAGGCCATTCCTTTCCATTATCGTGACCAACGTTCCTGATACTCTGACTCCTCTAGCTCTATGTGTTTGTTAACCGAAATCTTCTTGTTTGTTTGATTATTTAATGCAGTTAGCAACATTGCTTTTCTCCGCTTGCTTCCGGGTGTTTAATCATGCACTGGAGACTTTCTGAGTTGCCACTTTGTGCCAGACACAGCTTGAGCTGCTGACACTACATCAGTGAACAGGTGGATGTGGCTTTTGTTCCCGGGGAGTTGGCATACTACAGGAAGCTCTTCGTTCTAGGTCTGAGCCATCCAATATGGCTCCCACTCATGACGTACAGCTACTAGAGTTCAAATCCCAATTAATTAAAATGAGATAAGATAGAAATTTTAGTTCTTTGTTCACACTGGCTGTGTTTCAAGGCCTCAGAAGCCACGGGAGACCAGCAGCTACGGTCCCAGAAAGCACAGCTCCACCACAACTGATTCTACTGCAGAGGAGTGTTCTAGAAGAATTTCCTAGAACTACTGTCATCCCAATAATCTATAAAACCCTTGCAATCATACAGAGAAGTGATTTAGAAAGGGTTGCAGATCATAATTCCTCACATGTAATTTCCCTTAGAAGACTATGCACAGTAGTCAGGAACCTGTATTCTTATCTTTTATTGGGAACAGCAAGTTTTTAATTACAAGATGCCAAATTAATGTGGTATAAGATTTTGAGATATTGTTGGCTCACTGTTTCTGAAGGCTCTAGAGTAACCAACCATGGAAGGGAAATACTGGGAAAAAAATATAGTCAGCACCAAACATGCTATTCCCTAAATCATACAGAATAACTGCTTCTTCAGCACCTACCCTGTATTGAGTATTTGCAATTTGGAGATGACTTAAAGTATACAGGAGGATGTTCATAAGTTAAGTGTGACACTGCAGAATTTTATACAGGGGATCTGGCTGGGCAGTGATGGTGTATGCCTTTAATCCCAGCAGAGGGAGGCAGATCTCTGTGAGGCTACCCTGGTCTTCCAAGCTAGTTCTAGGACAGCCAAGGCTACACAAAGAAACCTTGTTTCAAACAACAACAACAACAACAAATTATATAAGGGATCTGAACATCTGTGGACTTAGCAGCCACAGGATGAGGTGGAATCCTGAAGCCAACGTGCTATGGATAAGGGGGGGGGGGCGGTGCCAAGTCCATCACTTTCCCATTCTGTCTTTGGAGCAGGTGTGGGCTTTGTTATCCCCATTTCATGGATGGGAAAGTTATCATCCAGAAGCCAGAGATAGCCTGCGTGTCTTTCTGGCAGTTCTCTTACAAATTCCCAGGGACCTGAGACTGTTTGTAGAAGGAGACGCAGAAAAGAAGATTTGAGAAGTATATTCAGATGTCCTGGCTGAAGCAAGGCTGCAGATAAGAGAGAAATGAGAGTCTGCATACACGTGTGAGCGTGGGCCAGAGTGACTGGCAGTCCACCCAGGCTGCGTGATCCTGGGAGTTCTATTACAAGCAATAAAGTTTCTGGGAGAGAGACTTTGTAGGGACTGTGGAGGGACATTATAACTTCGCAGGACTGGAAGAGCCACACTGACATTCGGCAGGAAACACTGGTATATCAATCAGCACTGCATCCTGCCCACCCATCCTAATTCATACTCCACAGTTTCCGGCAGTGATCTCCTCCCAGTTTTAAGAGGATAAATTCAAAACAGAAATAAGTGGAATTATGAGGTAAATATTGGCTTGCTAGAAGCACCTGATTTTTGTTGTCTGGAAGCCAGATCCACCCTGTAGGTAGTGTGGTTTCCTTTGACACACATGAACCCAGTAACAACTGATATCTGTCCTCTTTTCTGCTGGCTCATTTTATGTGAAGCAGTAGAATAACATATTCCTAGGAAATAAGCAGATCTAATGCCTTTGCAGAAAACTTGAGTAGTGAGGAAACTGATTCTATCCTGGAGTTCAACTGACCGTGGTAGGAAGGAAACTAATATACTTATAGGGCTGGTTAGCTTAGTCGGTACTCTGATCGATCTGTGTGGCTGATCTGGCCTGCCTTCTGTTCTTGTAAATAAAGTTTTACTGACACATGTTCATATCCATTTATTGTCTAAGACCTCTTTGGGGACTATAATGGCAACACTGCAAACTATAACAGAGACCATATTGCCCTGAAACAACTAGATGTTGATCTTGTCATTTCTAGAAAAAGTTTGCTCACACCTTTCTGGCCTGGGTTTACAAATTCCTTAAAGACAAGACCATGTCTGAACATTTTCCTATTTCCTCTTGGGCCTTGTGAGTACAAAGGAAGACTTTAAGAATACAAATAAAAGGTCCTAAGACTGGATGGAGTGGCCTCTTAAGCTTCAAGTATGACTTCTTGAGGAGAATGCTGGGAACACCATGCCTCACATTACAACTACTGATCTCAGCTTTTAAAGAAGGTCGAATCATGGGTCATGAATCAAGGCTGATGCCTTGATGCTATGGTTTTTCTTTTCTTTTTGGACTGGGGTCTCAGTCCTTCCTCAGCTTCCCTAGTCTGTGCCACCACGCTTACCCCTAGAATGCCAGCACTGGTGTGTGATTGAACCTTCCAAATTCATGTACTGGAGGCTTGGTATGTTATGTAGTGTTGACAGAGAAAGACCTTTAAGAGCTGGGGTCCACGTGAAGGTAGTTAGGTTATGGAGACATTCAGAAAAGGGATTAATTGCAGTCATGCAGAGTGGGTTCACTCTCTCAAGAGTGGAGTTTTATGGAACGGGGGTGGTGGTGGTGGTGGTGAACCTGGCTCTTCGATAGTCTCTCATTTCTTGTGTTGCCATGTGATATCTTCCTCACACATTCCCACCATTATAACCGCATTCATTATGGAGCCCTCACCAGAGCCCAGAAGGTGCCATTGTCAAACTGCTATTTCATGAAGTTGCAGAACTGAGCAAACAAGCCCTCCCTTCCTCTCTCTTCCCATTTCATGTTCTTTTAATCTCTTTTTTAGAGGGATCTTACCAAACCTGTGAATCTCCCGTTTGAACCTTCAAGTGCTGGAATAACAGGTGTGCATCACCATACCTAGATAAATCTCTTTTATTGTAAAGTTTTGCTATACCAATACAAAGCTAAGAAGTGGGTAATGGGAGAGATGATTGTCACATATTAAATGTTGGTGGCTAGATCAGCCATCTGCTGTATATATAATCCAGGGTGCTCATGGCTTCCTACCCTGCTGGAAAGGATTCTTCAATGTGAATGATGTCGGGTTTTAGCTGAGGAGACTTAAAGTCTGAGGAATCTAGCTCAGGCTGGCTTCTCTCAGAAACAGCCCTGAGGAAAGCATTCGAATGAATGTGATTTGTTTACTACAGAGAATATGCACAGAGGGAGCAAAACAAAGGGGCATAAAGCTAAAAAAAAAAAAAAAAGCAACTTCAGGTGAAGCTTGAGGTCACACCTGATCCCACTGGGACCCCCAGAGTATGGGCTGTACCCCTCATTCAGGAAGGTATTCTGCACCTTTTAATAGGAGGAGTCTGGGGGCTTCAACAAGAGTCAAAATAACTAAGCTTCATACTTCTTTCAGCTAACAGCCAGAGGCAAGGTGCTGGATTCCCTGGGACACCCAGATTCCCCTGTCACTTCAAACTCTCTGGGTGATGAAGAGACTGTTAGCATCCCAGGGCAGCTATCTGAATGTGACTGGTGAGCTCAGCATTAAAGACCACAGAAACAGAGGGGTGGGTGTAAAACGTGGAGAAGGTGACAAGAGGGAACCTTGTTGATGAACTAATGGTATCTGCCACATTGCCAACAGGAAACCTATGTTTATTAATGTGAGATGAGGTTGTATATTATGCTAACTGTGTGTGTGTGTGTGTGTGTGTGTGTGTGTGTGTGTGTGTGTGTGT
>CAJQZJ010032076.1:410041-423490 GCA_907164525.1 Lophiomys imhausi | reverse complement strand
TGATGTGGACACTCGTTTTATAGAAGAACCATCTTGTTTCTTTTCCTTACCTTATTGTTTTTCCTTCAAATTTATCTGGGAATATAAAAATAATAGGGTTTTGTTGTTGTTGCTGGGGAATTCTGCTCTATTCACAATGGCTAGGAAATGGAAACAACCTGTATGTCCTTCAACTGATGAATGGGTAATGAAAATTGGGTATATTTATACAATGGAATTTCATTCAGCTGTACAGAGAAATGAAATCATGAAATTTGCATATAAATAGATGGAACGGGAAAATATTATACTGAGTGAGGTACCCCAGATCCAGAAAGACAAATGCTACATGTTTTCTCTTATTTATGGTTTCTAGCTCTGAGTCTTTAGATGTGAATATAAAACCTGGAGTAACTGCATAAGACAGGGAAGGAAGAGGGACAGAGGAGGGTTCTGGGGACAGAAGAAGTTCTGGAGAGAGGGATGGTAGGGCACAAATGCTGTGAAAGGGAGAATGGGAAATTGAGAGAGAGGCTTCCCTGGGAAGGGGGAAGAAAGGTAATGCAGTCAGAAAAGGGGGAGAGGAGGGAAAATGAAAGGAAATCAAAAGTCTCTCAGAATATATGATTATTTTTCTATCACATATTTGGGGGGGGGATAGATATGACATGCTCTCTGTAGAAGGGTATTCCTTTTATTTGTCCTAAGTCTAATACTTTCATAACACACTCAGATATGGGGTCCAAACTTACGGTTTGAATCTCTAGGTCATGATATGTCTAGAGACTCACTTGGGAAATTCAGACACTCTTGGCATATTCTCTTTCATCTGTCCAGTGTGAAGAGTTCAAATCCGGCTCTGTCCTCAGACTGCAGCTTTTCTTCACTCCTGTTAGGGGCTGCCGTTCACTGGCTTGGCCCATTTCCATTTTCTTTAAGGACGGTAGTTAGAACAGAATTCGATGTCTGTGGCATAGCACCATGGCTTGGGCTTAGATACAGACAGTCCTTGAACTCTCTTTTCCATATGATTATAGATGATGGCACACTCAGTGTCATCTGGGCTCACCCTATTCTCTGTGCACGTGTCTCTAGCGTTAAACATACAGTGCCTACCTTTCCTAAGCCTGCAGCCTATTGCAACTAGGCAGAGTAAGGAGAATCACTAATCTTTTATAATGGCTAATTTTGTCTCAAAGTGTCCCTAGTAAAGTTTCCTAAGTTACTTGCTTCTGTTCTACTGACACACATACCACCTCTGTCTCCAGGCCTTTATTGCCGGTTTGTTTTTCATCACTGCTACTGATTTGGAAGTCTTCTCTTACCCTAATGCCCCCCCCCCCTTAAGATAATTTCTTGTGCTTGCTAAAGAGGACAAGATAAAATATAACTTGTAAAGAAACATACTGACTTGTCTCTATTGAAAGGGACAAATACTTCTTATATTGATTTCCCCTACTGATAAGTTAGCAATTAGGTGACAAAATATTTCCCACAGCCAGATGGGAACTCAATGTTTCTTCTTCAGTTACAAGTTTTGGGGATTTAGTATAGAGAATTATGAGAAAGTTATGATAATTTAAGATGTTTTGCATCCGCAGTAGCTCCTTATCTCGAGGGCTACCTAGGACTCGGAAGAATCACAATAGAGTGGATAATATATGGGCTTTGGAGTCATGCCAACCAGGGTGGATGGAAAGTATTCTGTTAAAGGCAGTAGAGTAACCAGGCTTTGAACATAGGTCTCTCCAAATGGCTGGAGAACTCTCCATCTCAGGGGAGGGTGGGACCATAGCACAGAAATGAAAGTTCTTGGCAAGATGTCTCCAATGACTTTCTAAAGGACTCTTTCAGTTGACCCCTTTCTCTTAGCATTCTTTGCTGCTCTTGGGATCTGTTCTTCACATTCCATTTCTGCCTGTCTTCTCTCTCTCCTTGTGGTCTCTACATGTGCTCATCCATCATGGCTTTCAGAGAAATTAATTCTTCATTTTCACTTCAGCTCTCTTAAATTAGATCAATTAATTTCTATGTGTGTGTGTGCCTGCTTGTCTGTATGTGTGGCACATGCATGCAGGTACCAATGGAGGCCAAGAGAGGGTATCAGATTCCCTGGATCTGGAGTAATAGGAGTCTGTGAGCTGCCTGATATGGGTGCCGGTGGCTGAATCTGGGCTCTCTGCAGGAACAGCAAATGCTAATCATGGAGCCATCTTCTCAGTCTCCCTTTTAAAATTTAATTTGTTTTACAGTCCAGCTCGTCCTATTGCACTGCAAGGCTTCTCTGGACTTTCTCTATAGGATCTATACCTGGGTATATTTCTTCCCTCATGTTTCCTAGCTCAGTGAGTGATTTTTATACTTTAGACCAAGTCAGGAATCTCAGGGGTAGCTCTATTCCCCCCATTTTGAATCCCTACTCACTTCTTTTTTTAAATTAGCATTTATTTATTAATTCAAGTTACATCACAATCACAGCCCCCTCTCTCCTGCTCTCCTGATCCTACCCTCCCACCCTCTACCCCCTCACCCATCTACTTTCTCCTCCAGTGTGAGGTGCCCCTACATATTAGCCCCCCTCTGTTCATCAGTCACATGAGGGCTAAGTAAGAGCTTCTCTTGCTCTGGGATTCGACATAGCAGCTCAGTTAGGGTAAAGTGTCCCACTAACAGGTAACAAAGTCCATGACTGAGACCACCCTCCCCCCATTTGCTAAGAGATCTATATGAAGACCAAATTGCCTAACATCTATATTTATATGGGGGGGGGTCTAGGTCTAGTCAAAGCTTCCTTCTTCTTCTTCTTCTTCTTCTTCTTCTTCTTCTTCTTCTTCTTCTCCTTCTTCTCCTTCTTCTTCTTCTTTTTTGTTTTTTGGTTAGTATTTCAGTCTCTGTAAGCCTCTAGGGGCCTAGCTTACCACCCACTTCTTTTCTACCCTCAGCACCATCTGATGTTGGCCCAGCTCTTTCTAACTTTACCTTCCTCCAGTCTCACGCTGCCCATCTTTTCCATCACTACTTCACTAGGGATGTTCCTTCATCTCTCACCTCCCATCTCACTCCCTCTCCGTGCTCTCCCTCTTCTTTTCCCTCTCCCTCTCCCTCCACATCCATCTGTCCTGCTTCCAGTCCCCTACCTCTTACTCTACAGAGAGCCACACTAGACCATTTCCTGTGCCTAGAGGTCTCAGTTTGGAAAGCTATGCTTCCTTCAACACCCCCTCCTCCCATCTGCCTAGCACACATCTGCTTCTACTTCAGGGCTCTGCTCAGCCTGCTTCTTCTCTGCGAGGCCACAGAGATTATACCAGGCTCCTACTCCACGTGGAACTGACTTGATTTCCTCATTGAGCTTCGCCTCAGTACTTTGTGGTCAACGGCAGTTTGCCCCTCCTGACAGTAAGCTCCTCGAAGGCAATGCCTCGTCCATGTTTGTCTAGAGACTTTGGCTCCCAGCTCATAGGCAGGAGGAAAAAAGAACCCTTTGAATGAAGAACGGAGTTCAGATAGAGTCCAGCCTGTGAGCGAATTACGGTGGATGACATGACAGTAGAACGCATGTGGGACCATGGCAGTGGACTACTGCGGACTGCTCTATTCTCTGTAAACCTCACAAGCCCACGTTCATATTAGTAAACAAGTCATGTGGACATTCCTTATAGCGTGAGTTGACTTTTTCAGGGACAGCCCAGTGTTGGCTAGCTTCCTTAGCTGTTTGTGAAAATAGAACATAATGAAACAACTTCCCTTTCCCCCAAAGTTGGCAATGGCGCCAGCTTTTCCTTCCCAGAGTACTTTTCCTGGTTGGGCAACACGCCACGTGCTATAGCTGTTTACGCATCGGTGCGCTCTGAAGCTGTTAGAGGTCAGCCTGGAATACCAAACAGAAGCCCTGACCCGAGTTCTGAGAACTAGGCGGAATGACTGAGATCCCCCCACTCGCCATCCTCCTTCCTTCTGATGTTCTGTGCTTCCCATGGCAAGGGTGTTTCAGGCACTCATGCTGTCCTACTTCCACACCCAGATCGAGGAACAACTAATTGGAGACAGAGAAGTAATTCAGGACAGAACTTGAGCTTCCTATACACATACTCGACCCTTGCTTGTGCCAAAGCCACGGAGACAACCTGGATACCAAAGAACAAGGGATTGTTTTAAGAGCAAAATGTTGCATTCAATCTATCAACCAAAAACAAAACAAAACAAATTAAACTCTCTCCTCCTTCATATTAACTATTAATTTCAGATGGAAAAAAAATAAACCCAGGCAGTCAGCAAAAAAAAAATGACCCATGCACTAAGAAGATTGGATAATTAATTCAGAGTGGAAATGGCTAGGTAACATTAAGTTGTCATGGTAGAAAGCAAGTCCTCGACTTTGTGCTTTCACAGTACTATCTCAACTTGTAAAAATACTCAGAGAGGCAGAAAGGAGGACTAAATTTAGACCCGTATTTAATGCATTCAAGAGTGTGATTCATTTCCCTCCTGCCTCGGTACAGCCTGGAGAATCTGAATATACGGCAGGATGCCCTGTAAGTAAGAAGTCTTATCCAGCAAGAGGCTGGAGCACAGCAGAGGAGCCCCCGTCTCTTCTGCTAATAAAGACGAATTTCCAAGCACCCTACCCACCAAGCCAGACTTCTGAGCTGATAAAAAGCCATCCATTTTTAATTTTGTTCCAGCCTTGGTGGAGACATTGCTAGGAATTTACTTATTCTGTTGTTTTTCTGCTGTTTAAGTGGGCTTTCCATCCAAGCACCTCTGGGGTCCCACCTAGCCCTCAGAGGTCATGCAGTATGAGTCAACCTAATGAGACATCCCAGAAGGATGTTGTAGATGGTATTGGTGTATTTAATACAATGCAATAAATTAATTATTTTGTGGCACTGGGTATTGAACCTAAAACTTCCTGTGTTTAGGGCAAATATTCTACCATTGAGCTATAGCTTCAGGTCAATATTGGTATATTAACATTCTGGACTACAAGTCACTATGGTAGCCCTTAGCTGGGGCTCAGCAAAGCAGTGTGTAGCATGAGTGCTCAACGTTAATTATAGGTTATCTGGAGAAAAAAAAAACAAGCAAAGTATCATATGTAGCATGGGTACTCAATGTCAATTACAGGTTATCTGAGGAAAAAAAAACCCAACCAAAGTATCATATATAGCATGGGTATTCAACCTCAATTACAGGTTATCTGGGAAAAAAAAAAAAGCCAAGCCAAGCAAACCCTAAATATCAACCAACCAACTAACCAGCCAGCTACAGAAAATTCAGTTCCCCATGAGTCAGATCAGCATGAGGCCAACCTCCAGGGTAAAAATGGTTGCTGTCCCTTTTTCATTTTCATCATCTTCTACTTCCAATCACATTCTTGCTCTCCTCTGCTTCCATCTGAAGCAAAACTCTATCCTCTTGGATAATTTAGACTAAGGCTGGTCTATCGTTTGTGTTAGTCCAATATGGAGTAGAAGGGAAATGTACTTGTTATTTTTAAAATATGATTCCATTTTTTTTTCTTTTTAGCTTTTAAGCACATTTGGAAAGTAACCTTACAAGTCTTATCCTGCAGTGTTTGTCTTTATAGGTAATTTCTGCCTAACTAACAGGAAAATAGATAAAGTATACACCAAAAAAGGCTACAGTCAGGTAACACCGCCTCCCAGAAGTGAGGGCATTATAGCTGTCCTCCATTCTGAGATGTGACATTGGTATGAGTAACCCATTCTGAGGGCCCCATGGCATATCCACATTGATCAGTCCCAGTTAAGAAAGAGATCACTTCCCCCAGCATGAAATGGGCCCAGCAACTTAGAAGTCAAAACAACTAGAGTTAGACATGGAGCGCGTGCACCAAGTTAGGGATGAGTCCTCTGAGGTGTGTGAGAGCGAGCAAGCAGCATTTGGAAAGGCCCACACGGGACACATCCACAGCATGGGATTGGCAGACCCTGGGCAGGGCCTCGGGTCCAGGTGGATATGAGATCCAGTCAGCCTGAATACATGCTTCACATACCAACCTGGACAAGGCACAGAGAAAAGGCCACACACTGTAGGGCAGCATCAATGACCTGTACCTTTCTCAAACAGCTTGGTACCAGTTCTCCTGGGCAGTTCTGAAGAGCGAGGTGGGAGCAGGCATCCAATCCTCACTGGACCCACCCAGTGCCACAGTATGGGCACCGAATCATCAATAGGACAGAGTTGTCCAATGACCTTGGCCAAATATTGTTTGGGATTTGCGGACAGTTATCTAAATCCATTTGAGAAAGGACAAGAATACTCTTTAGCACTCTAGACAGAAAACTGGCTGATTTAGCTTAGAACAGAGTCTGCCATTGCAGCCAACTTCAGAACATCACAGAGGAAAGAGGGCGGGGTCTCAAGAAGGTCATATCCATCTAAGGGGAGGTCAGTTATATTTTGGGATTTGGGGTTGAGATCTAGCCTTGCACACACAGAGCTCCACAGATCTAATTCACAGAGTGGGGGAATTTGTCTATTTTCATACTTCAGTCACACAAACACCTCTAGTCTGTCTTGTGGGAGGGTGGGGGAAATTTCAAGTTCTAAACTATAATCAGCCCTTCTTTTAAAACAGCAAATACTAAATCCTCGTGTTCAGCAGATGGTGGTGTTTGTTGCACTAGGCTGGGCTCATAGTACAACATCAATAAATGGCCACTTGTAGAGGGACAGACAGAATCCCATTTGTAAAACACATCTATACCTCCCTTTCTCTCTCTCTCTCCTTTTCTCCCTCCTCCTTTCTCCCACACTACACTGCCCAAATGCCCATTGGGGGGTCTTCATCTCATTCAGGGGGAAAAAGGAACAACATGAAAAGGCAAAATAATGCAACAAAGTGGAAAAGCAATTTCCAGGGGGGCGGGCATGGAATAGTGTGCTTAGTCTCTGAGGAGAATCATCATAGGGAGCCTTTTTAAGTGTTACTTTGCCTGTAGGGACCATTTGAAGGATGCTCTCAACAGGAAATTCCCATCTCTGGGAAACTACCTACTGAAGGCTGCACATTGTTAGCCAAAGATATTATAACCGGAGGATGGAGCTAAAATTCTTCCTCCGTGAGTTGGCTAAGTCTCACGTAACAAATATTTGTTCCAATTAAGTGTTCCAAAGAGTCTTGCTCACCTCAGATAACATGTTTTGAGAAAGAAAGTGTATTTGTTCAAAATTCATCACAGAGGGGGAAATGACGTGTTGCTGTGTTCTGTTGCCAGGATATGTAAGCTCTTCCTAGGCCCAAGGACTGCCAAGCTCAGGTGTCCTTTGTCCTTGTGTTCCTAGGCCCGACAGGAGAGACGAGGAGGGAGAGACTAGACTCTGCCTCCACTCGAATAAGCTATGCGATTATGTGACCCTCATCTGTGTTCATGGTCCAGGGCTCAGATGGCTGGCCTGTCGGCAAAAAATGTCTGAAAAATGTTAATTCAACAGTGTTGGAGGGTTGTTACTTCCAGGGCTAAACTCCTCAGGGAAAATGAGAAAGAAATGAATCCTTTGGGATTCAACTTTTCACTGAGACGTGCTTCTTTCCTGATGTTTTCTTTCCTAGTCATTTCCCGATGCCTGGTGTGGCCTGACATTTGGTCCAAATAAAACCCTGGAACAGATTTCCTGGACTACAACTGTCCTCCAACTCCATACAAAAGGAGTTGTTTATTGCTGAGATCCAGTAGGCTGAAGGTACTGGGGGGCTGCATGCTCTTTGGTCCACACTAAGTCACTTTATGATACAGATACCCCTCACTCCTACCCCCTGGCATTTGCAACAAACAACTCAGTCTACAACCTACGGGCATTACCCAAACTTCTCAGTAATGAATTCTGGTTTCATCTGTGTCTCAATAGTACACAACTTAAGACAATGAGAAAGGCTGTTGGGGAATAGTTTCTAGTATGAGGAATACCACACAGATGTTTGCCCTTATTCTTGAATTCTAATGATGAAATTGAGAATTGCTTATTTGTTCTAAAGTCAAACCCAAACAATTTATTTTCTAAAACCTAGCAAGATGAGGGCTAGGGTAGGAGTGGGCAGTTTTGATATAGTATATTCCCAGTAATGAAATATGAAAGACATGGCCTTAAGATTTTGAGATGTACACAAACTTAAATCATTTAAAATGGTTCATGTTTGCATCAAATTTGGTATACTAGATGTCCATTTATGTCATGGGAAGGAATACCCAAAGATGCACTTGAGGTCTACTTTGCTAAAATTAGCATATTCCCCTCCAGTGACTGTTTCCACCAAGATAGCAAACTAGGAATAGTCCTCTATCTCGAGCCATTTATTGAGGACAGACAAATGGACTTGGGAAAGACGTGACTCAATCGAAGTTAAAATACCTGACTTTGGTGTATGAGAATCATAAACTTGCTTACGGTCTATCTGGTCTGCAAACACTTCCCCATAAATCATCCAATATGGCATATAGAAGATATTCTTGGCCAGTTTCCATGATGGCTCCTCATTGGGAAAGAGGATGGCTTGCCTGGCGACCCCGAAGCTCATCAGCACCACCAGCATAATGATTACAAAGTACATCATGTCTATCATCTGGAAGGGTGGAGAAGGGAGACAGAAGAAAAGCCCCGTGATTGAGCATGTTGACATTGAAGGGAGTTGTACCTGGCTACAAGGATAGCTGGACCATTGATGCTGATTTCTACATGCTGAATACTGATGTCAGTTGCTAAAAAAAATTTTTTTATAAGTGCACACATAATGAACTCCCTTCATTTGTTTTTTTTCCAAGACAGGGTTTCTCTGTGTAGCCTTGGCTGTCCTGGACTCACTTTGTAGATCAGGCTGGCCTTGAACTCACAGAGATCCACCTGCCTCAACCTCTCAAGTGCTGGGATTAAAGGAGTGTGCCACCACAACCTGCAAAATTATTTATTTTTATTTTATGTACATTGGTGTTTTGACTACATGTGTTTCATCAGATTGTTTGGAACAGGAGTTACAGAAAGTTGTGAGCTGCCATGTGGGTGCTGAGATTTGAACCCAGATCCTCTGGAAGAGCAGTCAGTGCTCTTAACTGCTAAGCCATCTCTCCAGCCCCCTCCCTTCATTTTTATGGATGTCTATGCAATATGGCATTCAGGCACGGGATTGCTACTCCTCAGAATTTGTGTTCTCCACATGGCTCTAGAACCATTATTTCAAAACTGTTCTTAGAGAAGGCCAGTCTCTTGTTTTGGTTTCTTTCTTCCTAGGAAAATCAGAATCAGGATCATTGAACTATTTTAAGAACTAGTGCTGGGTGGTATGTTCCTGCTCTTCGTTCTGAAAGGCTAACATGGCTCTGGAAAGCTCAAGAACATAAGTGCCTGCAAACAGACCTAGGAGAGGGTAAATGGGAGCCCTTCCCATTGCTTGATTCCCTGCCAGAGGCCGGGATCTCACAGAATCATCCAGTCTCTCTATCTTCCCTGTAGGGTATCTCAATTGTAAAGGGTATTTTCACAGGTCTTAAAAACGTGTGGCTTCATGAGCCAGACCAGTGCCTGTTGTGGACCTGATGAACTTCTTCCTTGATGTGTTTCTAAACTGCTCCTGATTGGATCCGTCTGATTGGATCATAATGTTTCTCCCTCCCGCCTCTGTTTCCTTCTCCGTGCCCTTGTTTGTTTCAATGCTATGTTATTAGAGAATCTGTTTTTTAACCTGGCAAATTGCTTTCTTTTCATCACTGAAAACCGATAAGTTTGCAGTAAGTAATTATTCTAACTGGATCCAAACAGATAGCTTTTTTTTTTCTTTAAGAGACTATTTATCCCTCTCAGGTCTCTGAGGTGGTTGAAGAATAGATACCTAGAGTCTCATGTTAAATTTTGAGTTGTTTAGGAATCAAGAGGGTGTTCTGGATCTAAGAAGATATTTTTAAAATTATGAGGCAAGTTAGTATGAAAGCTGAGTTAGATATAGAACTTTAAACTCATGGAGATGGTTAGATAGTAGAATGTTAAAGTCAGGTGCCAAATACATATGGACTGGACATTGGGAATGTATGCTAAGCCATATAACACTTATAATCGTGGCCTATTTATTTCTGTTGTTTTGTATTGTATTTATAGTTATAAGAAAAAGAACCATTTTTTAGACTGAAAGGGAGAGCTGTTGGGGGGAAAATAAATACCTTAAACTAAAAAAAAAAAAAAAAAAGAAGGGAAGAGGATGGTGGGGCTGAGGGGGAGGAGGGTGGAAGGGTGGGACTGGAGGGGGGAGTAGGGAGGGGATTGTGATTGAGTTGTAACTTGAAGAAATAAAAAATAAATTATTAAAAATAAAATAAAATACACATCTTAAAAGTAAAAAAAAAAAAAGAGAGACAATTCCGCTCATTTGCAGACAAAGGTGGGCATGTTGTCCAAGCTAAACTAGTTGTGGTACCTCATCTCATGGCAGCCATGGTGAGGTGGGCATGTGGTACAAAACAGGGCCACCAGAATTTTCAGACCATTTTTTTTGTTTGTTTTTTGTTTTGTTTTGTTTTTTTTTTGGAGACAGGACATCTGTACGAACCCAAGGTATCTTGGAACTCATTATGTAGGTGAGGTTGGCCTCGAACTTTGTGATTCCCCCGCCTCAGCTTCTGGTGAGCTAAGATTATTGCCTGCTCTACCATTTCTTTCAAATGGAAGTAGAGAGAGAAGTTCTTTTCTATCCTTGCAATGTTCATTCTTTGTAATAATTTAGCATGTTGGAGACTTAGTTCTCCCACCAAGGAATGAGACAGATATGCAAGAGGAGAGGCTACCTCTGCCGGTGATTGAACCCCTTGTCTCTGTAGTCTTTATGGCCAGTTCCATCTTGTCCTCTTTTAAGTCAGTAACCCCCCCCCCCCAACACACACACACTTAAGCTACAGAGATTGGCTTTCGCTCCTTGCATTAAACTATGTGACACCAAAGATTTCATCTTCTAGGATATTGCAGGATAAGGGACCCACCCACAGAGAATGATAAATGCTAATTATCAGTGATAAGGAAGGTTCCAGATTGTCTTATTTGTTATGGTTATTGTTGTTGTTCTGGAGACTGAACCAAGGGCCAAGTGTACACTAAACACTCACTCTACTATGGACCCATTCTCACTTCTAGCTTAAAAGAGAATATTCCACGGTACCTGTTCCAGTGACTTAAACATTATAATCTTCCCAGGTGCCTTAAGACATAGGGGCCTCAATATATGTTAGAAAGACAACTTTAAAATTCGCTTGCCAAAGTTTGTATGACCTTGAAGTGAGATAGGAATTTCTCCAGGATTCCTACTTTCCATGCCCTCGCTGGTTTATTCTGGTTAGTTAGTCCCTCCTCCAGTTAGTAGTGGTTGCAGGTCTCTAAGTAGGTGAGAAGGCTGGGTTGAAGCAGGTTTATAGGAAACCCAAGTCTGTGTTTCATCTTCTCTCTTCTTTTATCTTATAAAATTTGTTGACCACTTATTTACAGAAAGTTGTATCAATGAAGGAGCACAGATGGGTCTTCATGTTATGTTTGCTTCCATTTATTAAAAGGTTTGAGGTGGGAGATGACTTGGTGTACTCACCAGAAAGATGAGCTAGTCTGACCCAAGAAAACTCAGCCAGTAAATACAGAAACTGCACCAATTTAATTTTTCAGCCCCCCCTTTTTTTTTCTTAAAAGAGTGACCCTAATACCTATGTACAGGGTCAAAACAGTAAAAGGAAAAGAATTCTTCTCAAATGCTAAGCTTTCTCTCTTTCAAAGTTTTCACTGTTATAAAAGTATCAGGATCTGAGCACCATTATTTGGAACAGAAGTGGACTTCTTTCGTTTTCAAAGTTAAACTATCCAGTGAGTTCAATGTTAAGATTCGGTCCCAGTCTTATGGTATAAAGTCATACCTTTCAGTGTGATCAACAGAGGAGAGCATCCACGGTTGCTGATGAAGCACAGGCTGTTAAGTGCCAGACAACCTGGATTTTGATCCTGACTGCTAGCAAAAATAGCTCCATTAAAAAAAAAAAATCCACCAAAATAAAAAGTTTTGTCTTGTTTTTTTTCCTGACCATTAAAAAGAAAAAGAAAGTTAGCTAAGTGGCCTGGGGCGAGTTGCTTAATCTTGTTTTTAAATGTTGTAAGTCGGATAGCAATAACAATCACACGATTACCTTTGACCAAATGTAATGATAGCTACGCTGCAAGTTCTCATAAATGCTAATGTGTTGTTATTGGAAGGTCAGGATGTGGAGTCAGGAGTTTGAACCTTGTCCTCGCCTCTCTCAGAGTCTGTTTATTTAATTGATATATGAAGGTTCTAAGATCTGTTCCATGGGGTATAACAACAGGGACTGAGACGTGTCTCACATGGTGCCTGGCACAGAAATGCATAGCTCCTCTCGTGGTTTCTCTTCTGCACTACATAAGTGAGTTAGTACCAGGTTTACAGAACTCCCTTGAGAGACGAAATATGGGGCTGAAGAGATGGCTCAGCCCTAAAGTTGAGGCTCACAACCAGAAATATAAGAGAAAGGAAATATGAAGGAACAGAATAAGATTTCAAGTGATACTGGACCAGTAGGTCAACAGGACTCACAGTGGAGACACAGGAGTTCTGTGCTGTCAGGCTTTTAATGCTCCAGTTCTTTCTACAGGGCAAACATAGAAAGCCATTTCAGAATGAGCACCTGGCCATCCTGGGAAGGGGCCACCAAACATCAAGGTACATTGGGCTACCTGGGTGAGGAGTACTGAAGAGGGACCTGTTAAAGTTGAGGGCATTGAATCTAACACATCTGGGAAGACTCTTCAAGTTCCAGCTTGCAGTCCATCTGTCTCACTGATAAACTCTAAAGGTGTCTTTTTATCTACCTTCTGGATCGATGACTCAGTTATTGAACTAATTATCTTAAAAGCATCCTGTAAGAACTCAAAGTCCCCACATTTCCTAATTTCCTACTTATTCCTCACTGGATAAATGAAGTCGTTCATAAGTTAAAAAGTAGAGAAAATGCATCACCACCCCCCCATTCCTTAGTAAGGCTTTGTTCTAGTCAAAACTGGGGTAATTATGCCAGTATTAAAATGAAAGACATGAAAATTAAGATAATCTCACTGCACTAATGTAACTTTGGGCGTTTCAAATATTTAAATGCTACCAAGATTAAAAAAAATTGACTAAGTTTGGGTCTTTGAATAGAATAGTTTATCTGTTAAAATAAGGTAAATAAAAAAATAACCCATCAGATTAATAAGCTGCTGATGTAGTGGCTCTTGACAGATGGCAGTTTTGTGCTTCAAGGGGAAATTACATTTGATAATGTTTGGAGACATCTTTGTTGTCCTAACACACTTTCCCTCTGGTTGTGTGTGCGTGTGTGTATGTGTGTACATATGTGTGTAAGTGTGTTTGTGTGAGAGAGATAGAGATAGATAGATAGATAGATAGATAGATAGATAGATAGATAGATAGAT
>CAJQZJ010032076.1:371512-399698 GCA_907164525.1 Lophiomys imhausi | reverse complement strand
AAAGAAAGAAAGAAAGAAAGAAAGAAAGAAAGAAAGAAAGAAAGAAAGAAAGAAAGAAAGAAAGAAACCAATGGGCTAAAACTCACTATTCTTTTTCCTGAGTCAGGGCTTTTCAACCCTGGCTGCTCATGACAGTGACCTGGGGATTTCTAATGCAGAACCCAGAGGGATGACCTCAAAGCCCAGAGGTTGGAGGGCAGGGGTGGGCATTTATTTAAACTGTCCCAACAGGTGGACATGACACATGCCTATGACCCCAGCCTATGATAGGCTGAAGTAAGAAGATCAGGGGTTTGAGCAACTGGGTGGGACACTGGCTTAAAACAAAAATAAAAACAAAAATTCAGAGAGTGATTCCAATGATCCTGGTATGGAGGTGCCAAGGCTGAGAGGCACTGGCGGCCTCTCAGTATGGGTATCACAAGTACGTTTTTCATCACTTCTTTACCCCAGTACTTGTGATGAAAAAGCATTTGGGGCTGAAAATTGCCTAGTTGAGTCAGTGGCGACCAAGGGAATCAAGGAACTGAAGTGATGGGAATGCTGAACCTCAATGAAAAGGAAAAGGCAGATGACATGGAAGGCTAGGTGAGGTCAGCGTTCACCCGAGTGATGGTAACTCTTCAGGCAGTTCCTTACATCAGTTTTTTCTTATGCTTTAGACCAGGAAGAATCTGCTAACATTTCCAAAGGCCACAGAATGAATCTTTAAGGTCTTGTAGGCCAAAAGGTTTTTCAGTGCTCATAATTAACTTGTTATTGCACATGTGAGGGCAGGTGTAGTAATAAAACTGAAAATTGAATTTCATATTTCACAAACTATTGTTTTTTTTTAAAGCGTATTCCAACATTACAAAGAAGGTAAAAACAAAACAAACAAACAAATACAGGCTGCGTTTGTAGCTCAGTGGGGTAGCACTTGCCTAGCATGCTGAAGGGTTTGATGTACTGTACCACAGAATAAATGAGATAAAATGGTAAAAGTGAACTTTAGCTTGTAGACTCTAAGAGTGGAGTTTCCGTTGTGGCTATAAATTTCGAATCCTGCTTTTGGTTGTGACAACTGAATCAGAAGACTAGAAGGAGAAGGGCAGATGCGGGCATGAAAAGGAGGTACAGATGTTATGTTGATGGAGCCGTTGTCGGCCTCAGGGTGATGATTTAGGAAGCATCTGGAATCTGGAACCTTGCTTAAACACAGTAGCAGCTCATAAAGTGATGCTTCTGTTGGCGAGTTGGCTCTGCCATATCTCTAAGAAATGTGACTAGTTTAGCAATAACACTAGTTGCTCCCACATTGTACTTAGTGGCCCAGATACTATTGTAAGTGTTTTATATACTTCAACACAGTAATCTTCATAGAGTAGGTAGTATTATTATTCCTATCTTATAGAAAGGATGGGCAGAATGGGGAAGTAACTTGTTTGGGGTCAAACAGCACAGAGGGATACAGGTGGATCTATATGTATCGTTCCTCTTTCCAGACTACATGCAGGCAAAGCTCTGATGTTTTCTACAGGGCAAGGTTGAGAGAGCGCTGCAAAAAAAGGTAAACTGGATTTCTGAATGTACGTTATTCTGAGGTGGAGATTATTATTATTTCATAATATGAATAGATTTGAAATTTTATTTTATGAAAAAAGAATATACATGTAACATGTGCATTTTATTTCCTCTCACCCTCTGTTAAAATCATCCTTTAAAGTAGTACCTTTAAGTCACTGGAATTTTTATCCCCCAAATGCCTGGAAACATTTTAGTTGTCCTCCTTAAAGGACAGAGTGTGCTACTGGCATCTGGTTGGCACAGACCAAGGATATTGCTGCATGACAAAGAATTATCCCAGCTAAAATATTACTAGTGACAAAGCTGAAAAGTATTGTTTTAAAGCCAGTGTTAAATATTAGGGACTACACAGGAAGGAGTTTATGTGGTTATTGGAGCCCTCTTGTTCTCAGACCTAGATTACCCTGTTGTTGACTCAAATGACTGCTCTGCAGCTGGCTGTGTGAGAGTCCAAAAATACAGACGCATTGTCCTTTAGCTGGCATTGCTCCACCAGGCTGGACAGAATCAGAGATGGTCAGGCCAACAGCTTGCTTAAAGCTTCAGTAGTTCTCAACCTGTGGGTCTCGACCCTGGGGGTGTCGAATGACCCTTTCACAGGGGTCGCCTAAGACCATGGAAAATATCAGATATTTACATTACAATCTGTATCAGTAGCAAGATTACAGTTATGAAGTAACAACAGAAATAATTTTATGGTCACCACATCATGAGGAACTGTACTAAAGGTTCTAATTAAATTGTAGGAGGGTCTGGAACCACTGGAAAATGTCATTGAAAAGGAGAAGGGAAACCCAGCCATGTCCCTCTCTACTATATCAGATGCCATTTCAGGGACAGCCCACTGCTTTGCAGGCCGGAAATGTATGTCAGGTGTGATTCCTGAGGAAGGCTTGCCAGGATTGGAGGTTTTCTGGCTTTGTGCTGCTTGCTGTTTAATTGTGTCTGAGTAAGAAAGTGTGACTGATGTCATTACCAGGTTTGCAGTTGTTACTTATAGACGCTATCTGTCCCTAGATGTGCTACATCTACACTGTGCTTCAACTCCACCCACTAAATGTCCCCCCACCACCTGAAGCCCAGGATGGGTATATGCAATGGGCTTGTCCATTACAGGCTTGTCCCCTTCTTATCTACGTGGTTACAAAAGAGAGTATTTTGAAAAAGGCCATTTGTTTTCGAATTGACTTAAACTTGTATACATCTCACATTTGTTTTTATTACTCCTCAGACCTTCCAGTTCCTTTACCTTCTGTGGTGAGGAGAAAGGAAGCCCATGGAAAGTCCACAGATCTTGTGGAGCTACTGGAAAAACAAGGACATGGGGCTTCTATTCCTGTACATGTGCCACTTATTAAGCTGCTCAGCAAAAAACATACAGGTGCCCAATAAAGGAACATCCGTTCCCGTGGCTAGCCATTCGGAAATTGGGGAGGAGAATGCTTACTGTGTAGAACCAGAACTTCACGATGGGTGCATTGTAGAACTCATAGATTTTGCGACCCACGGGGATCAGCCGGTGCCTGCTTTGGACTTCTTCTTCCTCTTTCTTTCTGGATGACTCCCCATTGTTTCGCCCTAACATTGCCTATAGTGGGAGAGAACAGAGACTGTAATGGCTGGGCTCTGTGGGCCAGTTTGTAGATGGGGAGCCAATGCTCATGGCACCTGATGGCTCATAGAACCCAAGAATATAAGCCCCATATCCCAGACATATAAAGGCATGTCTTTCTTATATGTGAATTAATATATTGTATTAGCATAAGTTGTATATTTCTTCTGCTAAGGATAGAAGGCTTCAAGGTTATTTCTTGAGCTTTCTTTTCTTTTACAACCCTCTGAACTAGGTAGGCAGTAGGATACACATCGAGACCTGAAAGGAATAATAGGCAATGTTTGGGAAGGTCAGGCTACAGGAATCTGTCCTAATTCTGTTACTTTCTACCCATATGTATAATCAGACAAGATGTATCGAATTCTAATTCTGCCTGTGCTTGTGCTAGCGACTCTCCAGTCAAAGGTAGATCGAATCAGAGTCCGGCATATACCCAAAGAGCAGTAGTATTCAAATAGTAAGTCATCCCAAGTGCCTGGAATTTAGTTAGTCTGGGGACATCTCCACCCATATCAAAGTACGGGCACTGATCCCTCCATTTAAAACCTTGTAAGACAGGGATTACTGCTCTTATCAATTTTATAGTAACGCGTGGGGTACAGTGCCTTCCTCTGCAATCAGATGGGCTAGGAGAAGGATCCTCATCTCCAAGCTGCTGGAGAGCTCCATAAACTTGGATTCCCTTGCTGTTCATCACAACCCTAGCAGTATGAGTAATGATGATCAAGTATTGCAAAAACAGCAGAATCCAAGAACAGGAAGACACACCCTGTCTGGGTAGTGAGCAGCAGGATTTCCCAGAGATGGCTGGAGAGCCTAATGGTGAGGCTTCTAAGGTTTGGATGACTCAGGAGAGTGAGTTCTAAGATGAATATTTAGAAGCTGTGGACTGTCGGGCAAGTTGTTTTAACCCTTCTGAGACCTACTATCTTTAGGGATAAATTGGACTGTGGTTCTTGGGGCCTATGCACTAACATCTGGCACCAAATAAGGTGCTCAGTAACTCTAAGGTAGTCATCGAAGTAAACTGGGACCTTCTTGGATATTCTTGCTGGAAGGATCCCTCACCAGAAAGATGTGCATGCTACTCCAGTTTTTCAATATTGTTACAAGGCAAGGTTAGTTCTACCATGTGGGGAAATTGGATTTTTCTTTCTGTTTTCTTTTATGTGTGCATGTGGTGAACATGTGATGTATGCACATGTGTGTACACATGTGTGCACATGCAGAGGCTAGAGGAGAATCTTAGTTATGCTGCTCTGCCACTCGCACATTATTACCTTGATGCCGGATCTCTCACAGAACCTGGAGCTGCTCTGGTGGCCAGTAAACCCCAGTGAGCCTCCAGTCTCTGCCTACTCATCCTGGCACTGGGGTCATAGGCACGTGTGACCGTAGATGGCTTTCTTTTTCTGTGGGTCTGGGATTTGAACTTTGGTTCTCAAGCTTTCACAGCAAGTTCTCTTACCTGTTGAACCACTGAACTCCACCCCTACCCCTTGCCCCAGCCCAAGACTCTTAATATGCATGAGAATAGGATAAGACATTATAACTGCTCAGAGTTGACAAAGACTTGTCTTAACACAGTGCTTGGCACCTAAGTTTCAAATTAAGAGATTTAATTATAGCTATGATTGCCATTTGAAGTGATGTTGAGGACAGAAGTGATGTTGTGGCCACTACAAGGTTTAGTTTTCAGTCACCTGACACAACACATACAAATATTAGCTCCAAATAGTTCAATGATTTCCTCATGGCCAGTCCATTCAACTGTCTGAGTTGAATGGTCCCAGTTTACTTCGAAGACTACCTTAGAGTTACTGAGCACCTTATTTGGTGCCAGATGTTAGTGCATAGGCCCCAAGAACCACAGTCCAATATATCCCTAAAGATAGTAGGTCACAGACAAATGATTTATGTCTATCCAGTAGCATTTCTGGGGAAGCAACCTCTGTTTGTTTGTATATCCTGGGAAGAAAGATGCCTCGAGCTAACAGGTAGGAGGATTTCACTCTGTGGCCACTGTATGTATCTATTTTCATCAGTGAACTGAATCAATATTCTGATAGGCTAAGGCTAAGCACAGGAGAGTCCTATCAACATGGGCTGCTTGCCTCAAGAGACCATGACTATCTGAGATGTGTGTCCTATAATTTATGTAACAGTTATTCTCTTCCTGTTCTGTTTATCTCTATGCTCAATAAACCAGTGCCATTTGGGGCTATGTTGGAATGAAATGAAAGGTTTTTAGGTGTCCTAGGGAGTGACATCTTTGGATAACCTCGAGGGACAGTGGCTTTCCTAGCACAGTTATAGGTAACCCTAGATCTCTGTACATGCTGGAATTTTCTTGGGCTTAAGGGAGGGATGGCACACGTCTATTGGCCATGTAGGTGAAACAAAAGCATCGTGCCCTGTGAAAGCTTTATCACTCACATGTGTTCTGAGAGGGGGTATGTTTGCAAAGTCTTGTCTTGCACAGGGTTACCATTTCACCAGCTCTAGCCTTAGCAGCTACATTTGCTGATTTTTGTTGATTTCTTTTCCCTGTGGTCAAACATTTCCTTTGGCAGTGCTTAAAGCAGAATTTCACAGGGCCACTTATATATAAAAGAAGCACTAAAAACAGTTTAAAATAGAAAACAAAAAAATATGTTCTAGTGGAAAAAGAGGTTTGATCAGGGTCAACTATGTGATTGCTCAGTGCAGATTTGAGACTCTGCCTGCTGGACACAGGTGTCAAAGTGGAGAAAGATCCTCTGAAGTACATTAAGCTGCTGAAGGCTATGAACATGGTGCGAGTGGAGACTGATGTTCTTGAGTATCACTTTGGAAGCAACCAAGGATGTCCTAGTCTCAGAAAGAATGCATCCATTTTGCTAGAAGCTCAAATATCAGCTGTATGAAGGGAATGGGCTCGTCATCAAGCTCCTTTCTCCAATCCTGTCCAGGGTGAGATGTTCACCAGAGAAGCAACAGGGGACAGAATTTGCCATCAGGGTGAAAAGAGGCTCTCTTTAAGGACAATGCTGCCCCATGGAAAGCTTGCAGCCACACAAGTCCCCATCTTTTTCTTCTCTGTGAGGTTTCTATTCATCATCACCTCCCACTCAGGTGCTCAGGGAACAGGGTCTACAAACATCCTGGCAAGCCTGTTGTGCTCTGGGAGTAGGAAGAAATCTTTTACAGTGGCTTCGTGAAGGATCAAAACCCCTAAAGTGCTTAGGAGATGAGGGAAGCTCCTTTCTCTATACCCACGGAGAGAGTATCATTCAGTTCTTAGGAGACAAGGGAAGCTCCTTTCTTTATACCCACGGAGAGAGTATCATTCAGCTCTTAGGAGACAAGGGAAGCTTCTTTCTCTATACCCACCAAGAGCTTCATTCACCTTCTTCTGTCCTCCTAGGATCTGTGCCTCTGAGGGAGTCATACCATACATGATCTGGGACAGCTGGCATCCCTTGGAGGCTCTCTACTCTGTGGTGAACTAAATCCACTAAGCATGACCATCTGAGAATAGAAAAAATCTCTCTCTCCCTTTATAACTGGCAGAGGTTGTTATATATATAACAATAGCTAATGGAGCATGGATTCTAATCCTGACATTGCAAGTAACCAGCTGGGGTAAATGTGGGCAATTTAATCTCTGCGTCCTTGCTTTCTAATCTGTGAGGTAGAAGAATGTCTGCCTGAAAGGCATGCTGTGGTCCCTTGAGTGAGGGTGGATAAAGCATGCAGCCCTGTTTCAACAACATAAGCAAACATTTATTAATGTTTAGTTGTTAACCTAAGTAGTCTACATGCACATATCTAAGCAGTTTATTCTTTAAACCATATAACCACCTGTGAGGCAGACAAAACCTATACTCCCACTCTTGAAGGGATGGAATTGTGTTCAAGTTCACATAGGAAGTAAAGAGGCAGATTTCTTTTTTTTTTTTTTTGGTTTTTCAAGACAGGGTTTCTCTGAATATCTCTGGCTGTCCTGGACTCGCTTTTGTAGACCAGGCTGGCCTCGAACTCACAAAGATCCGCCTGCCTCTGCCTCCCAAGTGCTGGGATTAAAGGCGTGCGCCACCACCGCCCGGCTAAGAGGCAGATTTCTGAAGGCAAAGCCCATACTCTTTACCTCTTTGCTGAAACAGCCAGCAAGAATTCAGCATCAGTACTAACTATGATTAAAATACCGTTTCTCATCTGAGGAGTTCAGAGATCAAAATTATGACGCGGTCTTCAGGGAAGCAAGTCTCTGCTGCTACTTCAGGGCAGGCCAGGGCAGGGTGGATGCCTACATAGATTTTTACAAACATCTGGGAGCTGAAACAACAATTGGCTTTACATCCGGTAAGTGAAGGGCCATATATCTCAACAGATCCCTGGGAAGGGGTTCCTGGAAAGAAGTACTGTGCATATGGAGAGGAACATGTCTCATGATGGTCCCAGTGAGGACTCTCATGCAAAGTCTTTTTGTCACCTGAACCAAACCAATTTTCATATTCTCCTGTTACAGCTCCTTCTGGGTCAGTACTCCTGTAGCCAGTGGCAATGAGGGAGGCTGAGATGCTTCAGGGCTGTCCTTACAGAGTTGCTGTTTGACGCAGCTCTCCCAAGCTATGAAGCCCTATTTGTCCCGTTAACAGCACACGGTAATTTTAGCCTTTGGGCACAAGCCAGTGGCAGTCATGTCGCTCCGGTAGGGGCTGTGGGAAGTGGTTCCATGCACAGCTGTCTTTTTCTCTCTGCAGAACAAAGCATCCATGGTCTATAATTGTACTGGGAAGCTAATACAAGCTTTCCATACAAACCTCAAAATTCAATTAGTGCTGTGTTTGTGACTTTGACCCCGAAGACAGATACAGGCTTAGCTTCTGGCCAGCAGGATGCTTCCAGCTCAGCAAAGCTGGCTGTTCACAGCTCATTGCTCATGGCCTCCCTTTCGTTCTTATGTGTTAAGATTGCCAGTCATATCATGTTTATAAATGGATGCTAGCTTGGAAAATGGAGAGTGTCTGCCTTTGAATTTCATTGATTTGTTCTGCAGCACCATTGGAGGAAGGACTTTATGTACAGTTGGATCCTAGAGCTGTGGTGTTTGTGCACAAAGAGGAAACTTTTATGATACTGTAGTCTCAACACATACATGGTCAGACCTGGCAGGAGGCTGGCTAATCCTTATCTACTCTCAAGCATTATTGAACCCTGGCAATATTACTGGGTGACTGGATTGGGGGATTCTCCCCAGGGAGAAAAACTGCATTTTGTTTTCTTACTGTTAGCTCCATGTCCTCTTCATCCTTTTCCTTTGTGGGCTTCTCTGGTTCCTCTGGCTCCTTCTCTTGAAGATGAATTTCTTGGGCCTGAGTCATATAGGGCATGTCGTCTTTGTTCTTGAACTCCAAGCTGAGAATTGAAGGAGGAAGTAGAATTCCCAGAATTACCTAAAGTAATAATAATGATAATAATAATAATCACATTTAAAGGATTAAGATTAGGGTGGTTGATTAGAATCAGAGAGCCTGGGATATGGCATAGGAGTGTGTGTTTGTGCACACACACGCAAATGCATAGGTGTTGTATTTACTGTACAGGGATGTGGAGATTTGGAAACCTAAACATATAAGGAGAAGTTTTTTTTTTTGTTTTTTGTTTTTGTCTCTTCTAGGAAATACTTAGTTTGCTCAAATACATCTCAACTGATTAATTCTTACATTCTGGGGGGAAAACTGAGGGAAGAGAGCTTATATAAGGTGGAAAAATGTGAGATTCCCATTTAGACATTAGACAGCACTTGACTTTATAAAATCGATTCATATACATGTACTGGCATTTATTTGTGAACGCATCACATAGAGTTGATATGCTAGCTGATGATCTCTGTAAAGTAGTGCTTTCTAAATTGACTTCAAAGGCACATGAAGAAAATCATTTTGTCTACTGTAGAGCATTCTGCTGGCATTAGCCAATGTACGACAGAAACACCCCTTCTACCCAGAGATCTCTGTATTTATCAACAATAGTTGGTCTTCTTGCATAAAAGCCCCAGGAAGGCCAGCATTGCATTGCTCTTGTGGGCAAACACTGTACATGCATCTCGGTGTCAGGATGTGCATAGCCTATCTGCTCCATCGTCCCTCAACTCTAAAATGGTCCCAGTGCACAGGGCTCTTGAAGATGAGCCTCTTGGAAGACACTGCACTGAGGGGAGAGACTGAAACAGATCCTGAAGGGTCAGTGAATATAATGGTCCTATAGGAACAACCAAGTCCTGAAATAGCCATGAGGAAAAAAGGGGTCAGAAATGATTCTGAAGCTCAAGGATGAGAAACTCAATGGCACGCCAGCAGTCTTCATAGTTATCCCCCTGTCCTCAGAGCTTGGAACTGGTGTGACTCTCTACCTAAGGCCAGGCTTGGCAACTCCTAGCAGCATGGCTCTAGGATGTAGTGCATGATCCACTTCATAGAAACCTTTTGTGACTTCGGTCCAAGAACCCACAAGGAAGGTGCAGTGGGACAGACAGTGCTGGTCCAGTCAAATGCATTCAATTCAAGGGGGTTATTGTGGGACCAGTATGTCTAGAAAGCTTATGCACACCATGAGCAACATGGTCATGACATTATACTACATACTGGAAATTTGTTAGGAGAATATATTCTAGCCAATCTTACCACCTGTAAAAGAAGGGCAACTGCAAGATGGTGAATATGCCATTTTGCTTGACTCTGGTAGTTATTTCACTGTGTATGTTAAAGCATCATATTGTTATCTTAAATACATATAACTAAAAACTGGCTTCATGAAAATGAAACAAAACAAATATCCTTCCATTTTCTCTTGATCACTTATATCTATCCCCTCCTTTAATCCTTTCACTTTAACATTTTCCTTGAAAAATCATTTAAAAAAGGATTAGAAGAAGCAAAAATTGGGCTGAGAATGTAGCTCAAAGGTAGAAAGCTTGCCTTGGCATGTGCGGGGCCCTGAGATCCTGCTCCAAAACTACAAGCAAATAAGGCAAAAGCTACAACCCAACTTTCTGTCCTTAAGAACATGTCCCTTACACGGTCTCTTCAATACCTGAGGCAACTACTACAAACAATTGATCACACGTATTCCTCTTGTTTCTCCGTAATTACTTTATACAGCTGTAGCTACATATCCACCCTTTTAAAATGGTCTTAGGTTGTGCAAACTGGCCTGTGACTTGCGTTTCTTCATTTGAGCCTAGATCAGGGACAAGGGGTGTAGCTCACTGCCCTGTATGAGGGTCTGGGTTTGATTTCTCAACATTTAAAAAAAGTGAGTCATGTCTTGATAAACAAATGTATCTCAACTTTAGTTCAGTTGAATTTTCTCAAACACATCCTATCAGAGTCATGCCTCTATGATATGACATAATGCAAGGAGAGCCTGGGTGGGGACAGACAGGAGGCTGTTCAGCCCCACAGGCACTGAAGGGTGCCTTAAGTGACGCTCCAGCGGCAACATGGCTGTACCAAAGCATACAGTGGCCCTTAGGGGACCTGTGTGCACTCTGCATTTTTAGTGTCTGAGAGAAAATTCTATTAGGCCTTGAGATCTACCTTATAGACTCTCCAACCAAGGCATGTACAGATAGATGCAGAATAAATCAATCAATGACTGGTTCGTATGTAGCTTGCCTTCTTATCTGTGACAGGCCTCAAGTCCAAATCCTTGACTCTAAATGAAAATCATATCTCTAAGGAGATCCTAAGGAATAGTGGTGGGTTAGCACCACCTACCAACATCCGACCCAACACACATATTTGTTTTGGAAAACTACAACCAACCCTTGGACTCCATGGCAACAGATCCTTTTTGGGTATGCTGACCTTGAGGCCTGAGTTCTTGCGCATGCGGAGACGACCCATCCACATGTCTGTAAGCAACATCTGACTGCACGTGTGTGCAATGAAGTCACGGTGCTTGGCAGCCACAGCCAGCTGCAGGCATGTGGCATTGCTCCAGTTCTTCAACTCATACGTCAGCAGTTTCATGGCCAGCTGCTCATCCTGTTTGTAGGACTGGTCCAAGAGCTCCACAGCCAGCTGGCCAAAGTCCCTGAAAGACAATGTCGGGGAGACACTTTCAGGCCAACTTGGAGAGTGCCATGAACAAAGAAGAGCCTTACTGTTCAATTATAAAAGATAGCTTGCTGTGTGGGGTGGCTGCTTCAGGTAAGGTCTAGTCTACTCATAAACCCACCCAGCCAACATCCTTTAAGCATTCTCAGTGCACCACATACTGTGTCTAGAACTGAAGATGTAAGTCAACACCAGAGTCCTGCAGTCAAGGCCTCCAATTCAAGGCATGTGAAGGGAGAGGCAGAGTAATCAGCCAATGATCAGAGTGTAGCGTGCCTTCTTAAATGTGACAGACCTCAAGTTCAAACCCCATTCTTGCCAACCATGCATGTATGGTCTTGGCCAAGTTACCTAAATTCTCTGAGAGGATTTCCTAAGTTGGATGAAATCCATGATGATAAGACCTATTGCTTGGGGGCACTTGAGAGGATGAATGAAGTCTGTGTAATCTCTCCGTGCCTCTATGCTGCATCGTGCACACTAAGGGTAAATTACTCATGCTCACCCTGTGTGTGCTCTCTAGCCCTGAGACTTCTAAGCGTGCTACCATGGCCGGTTTTTTACATGGGTTCTGGGGATCAAATTGGCCCTCTTGCTAGCCCAGCAAACATAGACTGGGCACCTCCTCAGGCCTTACATGTCACTGCATATTTACTGTGACTCCATAAGGTTTTATGAAACCCAGAACTTCTGGCATTTTGGCATCTAGCTTTCCTTCTTCCCTCCACCCTCCTCATGTGCTGGCTGGCCAACCTGGAGTTGTGGTTCAGCTCCTGGGAAATGTCATCAACCATGTCATTCTCAGAGGCCTCGTGAGCCATGGCCTTGCAGAGCTTGCAGGCCACCAGGGCTTTGGCCATGGCCTCCTCTCCATGCTGCCAGAAGAACAGGGCCATCTTCTGCCTCTTCATGAGGACAGCCCACACCATCAGCTCATGGAAGGGGAATGGGAAGTGGTTGATCTCCGGGTCGTCCAGGTCAATGTCCACCTCTTCCTCACGCTTCTTCGTTGTTTTTCTTCCTCTCCTCAGGGGAATATCATCCTGCAATTTCAAAGAAAACAAACACAGGCTGAGTTGAAGGTGAACCAGATTAATTCATTACATGTTTTATGCATCCCTTCCATTGGTTCAGCTCTAGAATCACACTGAAATGAACCAGACCAGCTCTCATCCTAAAAAGACTCAGAAGCTCCTTCAGGACTGACTTAAAAATAAGACTTAGTAGATGCATACTCAGCTATCAACATGTCAGTTTATGCTTCACTTAGAAACCAAACCAAACCAAAACACATTTTCTAAGCTGGGCACAGTGGTGAATGCCTAAAACCCCAGCAACACCTTGGAGTCAGAAACAGGAGGATGGCGGGTTTGAGGCCAGGATGGGCTACATAGTGAGCACCTGTCTCAGAAATTCCAAAAATATTTCCAAAGGTCATTTTCTTTCTTTCTTTTTCTTGTTTGTTTACTTTCGTCCATTTCTTCTTCCACAGGTGTGGCTGACTATACCCCACGAAGGACAAAACTGCCATGATTATTTATTTATCTGTTTTCTGAAACAGCAAGGCTTTTCTATACTTGTGTTTTCACATAACAACAATAAACAATGAACCAAAGATGAGAACACAACCGCTCAAGCTCCTGCATCCCCATTAGTTGCATCTGTGAAAGTCTTTGGATCTATGGCTTTTGCAAAATCTATAATTGATTTTGTCTGTGGAGTTTATACACTTGGTTTTCAAGTCAGTATTTACAATAGGATTTATTTATTTTTTTTTTTTTTCCCCCAATGCTAACATAAAATCAGTGTGGAATTTTAAAAGCTACTGTGAGCTGCCACCACGGCACTTGGAAAATCTTTATTTCCTTATTTTAGAATCATGCACTAAGCCTTACTATTAAAATGAACTCGTATATGAGCAAACACTAACCTCCATTCCCAGCAGTTTCAAGGCTTTGGGCTGTTTAAAAAAATGTTGTGAACAAAGTTAGATCTTTCTTTCATTGAGGTAAGAAACGAATTCTACTATATTGCAAATAAATAATATACGAACTCTACTGTACCATATAGCATTAATTTTATGTCACTAAGTAAACACAATAAAAGGAACATGTTTTTAAAAATTCTAGGAGAACTGGGGATGCTGTGATTCTGGTGAACCACAGAGAATTTGAAAACTGAATGACTTTTGTGGACCAAAGTTTCTCACCCCTTCTTATAACCACCCCCCTTGACTGGTACCTCCAGGGGTATCCAGCACTTAGATGAATATTATGGTTTGAATGTTTTCTTCCCCGTCCCCATGATATGATGAAATTCTAACAGACAATGTGTTGGTATTGGGGTGGGCATTTAGGGAAGAGTGTTAGGTCATTATAGAAGACACCTCCTGAAAGACATTTGTGTCTGTATCAAAAAAGACTAATGGGAGCTTATTTGCTTTTTCCCATATGAGGACACAGCCAGAATGTGCCACCTATGAAGCAGGAAATAGGCTCTCTACATATACTCAGTCTATTGGTACCTTGTGTTTGAACTTAGAGGTGTGAGAGATACACTGATGTTTATATGCCCCATATCCTATGATATTTTGTTACAGCAGTCTGAGCAGAGAAGACAGATGGAAAAATGAAACAATCAACAGATCAAACCTGATATTTCTCAAGCCTCTGGAAAACCTCTGCTATCTGGAGACTTGGGGTATACTTCAAAATATTTGTTTAGATGCTTCCTCTAGCTACCGTCTGGTGCTGCACAGTAGAGCAGGAATGTGTGGACCAGAGCAGGTGCTGATGATGGTAGTAGAAGTGGTTCAGCAGCATGGAGAGCATCACCACAGAGGTGGTGACTTCCCTGGCCATGGTGGGAATGTGCACAATGGGGAAAACTGAATCTCAAAGAGAAGGCCCCTTGGGAATTACAGAGCTTGCTTTGTATTTAAGAAGGGGAGAACAAAACCATAGCCCGTGGGCCAGGGCCTGTGCTTCTAAATGCAGCAGAGCAGTGGGGTCATTTTGGAAGCCACTGAGGACTGTTAAGAGTTGTGACCTGACAGTTCCTGCAAATTTGATTATGTAAGTTGAAATAGCTTGAAGCTGGTCTCCCTCCTTTTCACTTGTGGCTTCTAAAATGAGCACATGTCTGCATTTTTTTTTTTTGTTTTTTTTGTCTTCATTCAGACTTTTTGTCCCCCTCTCCCGGTTTTCTGATTGCCCCACAAAGTACTTTCATTAGTGGAAAACTGTTAAAGACAAATCAGAAAAGCAAAAACAAAACTACATAAACTAAGGGGAAAAAATCATAAAACCCAAACATTAAGAAAATCACACACACTTTTTAAGAGAGAAAGAAGAAAGAAATATCAAGCCCATTACCAGCAGAGACAGCAGCTCTCGGAATGTCACCTCAGGGTCCTGCGGGTCCCCCAGCCCCTTTCAGGGACTAAAGCCCAAGCTATGTTTATAGAAATAACAACAAGCCTTTGAGATTCCATCCTGTTCATGGAAGCAATAGTGGCCTAAAGCTGTTGGGCCCTCGGCTTGACAGGAGCAAAGGCCTTTACATGCCACTGCTAGGTACAAAACAAACCAACCAAACAACACAACAATAAACTCAAAACAGCTTTACTTAAGAATGTCCTCAGGATGTAAACAATGTAATCATTGGCTAAATCGACCCATGCATGTGGACGAGTCCTAGTCATGCCCGATTACCATCCTGTGGGATGTAAGAGGACGCTGTCCCCGCCTGGATCAAGTTTGCTACAGACGGACCCAATGATGCCCCAGGAAATGTGCAGATTTTTACTGGAATTGAATTGCAGGTATTAAAAAAAAAAACCCAAAACAACCTCCCCCCTCCGAAAGTCCCAACCCCCCCCAAACCCAAAAATGGAAGATCATTTTTATTTGAAGGAAAGACTAGCAGAGAGACTGTGGTTATTTAGACAGTAACACTAGAAAGGCCTTTTTTAGGATGACCAAAGTGGGACTACCACCTCAAGGAAAACAACAGATAGAATTTGCTTGGTCAGTATTTTAAATTCAATAATAAATTTTGATAGTTTGGGTGAAAAAGGAGGGGAGGTGCCCTTTCTGTTTTTCGACTCGTTTTCCCCTTGGAGGCAACAGCCATATCTCAAATCTCTCCTCCCTAGTCTTCCCCAAACAGCCTAGAACATGCCAGAAGCTCTCACCCTTTTGGGGCCGAAGAGATTGTGGTAGAGGGTCCGGAAGCGCTTGCGCGTGTAGTTGCAGCGGTAAGCCCCGCCCATCAGGTACTCGATCACCAGGCCAATGTCTATGAGGCTGATTCTGTAGTCCGGGGGCAGGTTTCCCTGTTAGGGAGGAAGGGGACAACAGACAAACCCAAAAAGACGGCGTGGTTTACTAGGGGTTCATTGGCAAGTGTTCTGTAACTATTTTAGAGTAAAAATTATATTGAAAAAAGAAACATGAATGTATTATTATGCTGGTTAATTAATTCACCTTAAAATAGATCCAACCGAAACCTGGATACTCTCGCTTGGAAAGAAGACATAAATTAAATAAGAAGATGCGGTAATCGCCGGCAATAACAGAAAATCAAATTATTTATTCAAGTCTTCAGCTGGGGAGAAAAAAACACCAGTGTAGCAGAGAGACACACAGGCTAGACAAGGCAAGGGCTATCATTCCCAGCTGCTAGATGCAGGGTCTCCCGATGCTCCTGAGCTCTCTCTGACCTGTCTGCCTCTTACAGGCCCTTTGTTTTCTCCCCACTGACAAGAGAAAGACTCCTCTCAGGAGGTGAGTGTCGCTACCAGGGCGGGCGACCACTCAGAGATCAAGTCTACTTGAACACAAGACCTCCGTTAGCTGGTTACATACACTGATGCTCCCTGACCCGGACCCCCCCAAAGAAGAACAAAGACAGGGACAGGATGGAGTTATATTCTTGTCCCTAGTGCTTTAAGTAGGTGTGTGTGTGTGTGTGTGTGTGTGTGTGTGTGTGTGTGTTTAACAGGAGAAGAAAGTTTAACATTGTAATAACTTCTACAAAATTGAGGTGATTCTGTCACCTTTTGTTTCAAAACAGCTTTGTATTGTTGGGAAGAGGGCACAGTGCTATGATGGAACCCAGGACTTTGTGCATACTAGATAAGCATTTTAATCAATCAATGAATCACCAATCAATTGGTTTTTTGAAATAGGGTTCCTCTGTGGAGCCCTGGCTGTCCTGGAAGTAGCTCTGTAGACCAGGCTGGCCTTGAACTCACAGAGATCTGCCTGCTCCTGCCTCCCAGTACTGCCCAGCTAGATAAGCATTTTAACACCGAGGCACATCTCTAGTCAGAGAGTAGCATTTCTTTTTTCTTTCTTTAAAAAACAATTTATTTGTTTTTATTTTATGTACATTATAGGAGTTACAGATGGTTGTGAGCTGCCATGTGGGTATTGAAAATTGGACCCAGGTCCTCTGGAAGAGCAGTCAGTGCTCTTAAATGTTGAGCTCTCTCTCCAGCCCCCAGAGTAGCATTTCTTAAAGACCTAAACATATATATGCTGAATCTTTTATTTATTTAGTTACTTATTTATTTAGGTGCTGGTTCCAGGGGTGGGTCACAGGGTCTTGTTCTTACAGATGGTTCAAAAGAGGACTCTTTGAGACTAAGGAAACTCTTTGCTCTGTTAAGTCACAGAAGAAGGAATGTGCAGTGAATTCCAGAGGACATAGGTGGCTGGCAGCTCTTGATGGTTGGTCTAATTTGGGATGTAGGACAGCATCCTCTCCAGTGAGGGCCTGTATCACACACACTGCGGGGAACTTAGTGACCATGTGGTGGTCTGGACGTTATCCTGGCTACTTCAGTGTGTTAGGCCTCTCTGTGCTTCATTACCTCCTCTGAGTGGCTTTTGATGCAAGTCTGAATTTGTGGATTCTCTTCTCTCCTACTCAAGGCCAATGACATTCTTCATAGGGACCTGTAGAGTGTGACAGGGGAATCTCTGATGGTAGGAAATTCATTTCACTGGTTAAAGGAGGTTTCAATGTAGCCTGTTACTGAACCTAAAGGTTTAGATTTTTTCCTGAAAATTTTTTTTATCTTTTTTATTTCCCATGCCTTTTATAACATGTGGGGTGTGGTTGGTTCTTGGAATTTTTGTGGTTGAAAAACGTCTCAGTGAAACAATGAAATTAATTTATGTGGTTGGGATCCACCCCGTGGTTGGGCTTTTCGTGTTCTGTTCTCAGGAACAGAAGTGAGTAGCTACCCTCTCATCAACACCCCTGGTTGGGATAGTCTCTGTGCACTGGAAAACATGACCTGACCTGCATGGGTCCTTGTGTGTGGAATTCTGTGGCAGTTCTTGGTGTGAGGCAGAGGGATGGCTATGTAAGCACTGGTTTGAGCATAAGATTTTACTGTTGCTCCTTAGGTCTCCTGGTTGTCCTTCTCCATCCACTGGGTTCTGTGGCTCCCTTTGCTAGGGTCCCAAGTATGGGTTAGGATCTAAAGTGAGCCGGTTCTTGACATTGGCCCATCACACCTCATTCTGAAATTCATCTCATTACTTAATTGTCTTTCAAAAAAAAGTGTCTTTGCCCTCTTCTCTCCTTTCTTATGAAGGCGCTCCATAATGCTTATGTACATTATTGTGAGAAACTCAGGTATGAGCATCTGTTTGAATTTGATGAATGACACACCGGCACTGTCTGAGTGGTATTATTTATGAATTTGAGGAGCCTTTAAAATATAAGGACTGTCATAAAGGTGGTAATAATACAATTCAAAGACATATAAATTTAATAGCAGATAAGGCATTTTAAACAGACACTTTACTTCTTAAAGGGCAGTTATTGATGTATACTGCCAAGGAAGGTGATAAACTTTCCCATGTCAGATGGCTGCCTGATATTAAGTTTGGAACAAAAGGAGAAAGTTGGCTTGTTTTTTGTTTTGTTTTGTTTGTTTTTGTCTTTATGCTTTGGGTTCTAAGGGGCAAAGGAAATGGCTTGCATTCTGTTTGACAGCAAGGGACCAATGCCTACCTAACAGAAGCCAGCGACAATTCCTCACCTCACCAGCATTAGCTCCCTGTCCTTGTGTGGTAATACAAAGAGGTCAAAGTGGGTGGAAGGACCAGAAGAGAAGGTATCAGATGTTCTTGTTTGTAATATCATGAAGAGGGAACATTAACTTTAACGAGTTTGAGGTCTGCCTGGAGGACTTGAAGACATCTGTTTCTATATCTCCATGTTTCTTGCTAGAAGAATAGAAACATGTTAGGAAAGGAGAAATAGACTCCATAAATAAAACTGGATGTGATTTAGGCCTCCTGAACTAACTGTGTCCTGGGTTAGACTCTAAAGGGGACGGCAGCCTTGCTGCATGTTGAAGCTGATGCCCTTCACGTGCTGTGGTCTGCACCCATCAGCGACGAAGCATCTGTATTGCTTATCCTAGGACTCAATTGTTGGGTAGAAATTGCTGTCAAGAAAGGCCAGTGAGATGTGTCTCCAGAGCGAACAGCACCAGCCCCATGTGACCCTGTATCCTTTTCTGTATCTCACTTGATGCTCTAAAATCAGGTGACGTGGACCATTGTTCCTTAGGTTCCACTTGTCTCTAAAGGTCCAGCTGTAAATCAGCTGCTTTTATTTTCTACTGCCGTCCATTGGACAGAGAGCCCTGTGTAGAGCGTCCAGGTGTCCCCTGGGGTTTGGTGTGTGGGGCTGCAGGTGGTCAAGGAACTGTGCAGGAACGGACCCATGCCCTCACTTCACCTGCTCTGAAGGAGACAGAGAGAGTGAGGGGCTTTGCCTGCCTGATACGTAGAGACAACAGCCTTCTGGAGGAGTCTTCCTCTGCTTTGGATCTTTCCAAATTGGAATTCAAAAAACGATACCAGAGTCATTCTTTTTCTATTTGCTGTTCTTAGTTCTGTCCACAGCCTGTGGGTCATGACTTTGGTAATGGGCAAAGCCTCAAGAATGATGTCCCGTTTCATGCCTTAACAATACAGGGTAGGTCCCAAGATTGAAGTGGTTTAATAGAGAGGTTTGGGAGGCAGGTTGGCAACTAGAAAATGTTGTCTTCATGCTACGAGCCATTACTCAAAGTTAAGATTTAAGTCATGCCATGCTTAAAGGTGTCCCAGAGAGCAGTTCAAATTCACAGGTTGCATCTGCTCTTCAAAATGAACTGTCTTTAGGTGTCAGCTCATAAAATGGCTGTCTGATTTCAACTGCCTAGGAACATTGACTTTTTTTTTTTTCTTTTGAAATTTAGAACAAGCCTTGAAAACAAGACTTGTTTCCTCTGGGTGTGGAAAGTCTTAAATGATTGCTGGTTTTCATGTTTACCAAAGGAGAGTGTGGAAAAGACTTGGGGGTCAGGCTTGATGGGGAAAAACCATTATTTGGTAGAATAGCAAAGTTAAAAACTAGGCAATTGATTATTTTAAAAATAAGAATGAATGCTCCTACAAATTTGTATGAATTTAGCATATGGGCTTATGAAAATCTCCTTTTCTTACCCAAAGTTTCAGAAATCAATCCTCCCTCCCCCCCCCCCCTCCCTCCTTTCTCCCCCCCTCCCCCCCCTCCCTCCTTCCCTTCCTCCCTCCCTTCTTTCCTTCCTTCCCCTTCTCTATTTCTCCCTCTCTCTTGTATTCATCAAAACTAGGTCTTATTTACTATATAGATGAAGTTTAAACCATCTTAATCACACCACGGCCTCTGTATAGCACTCAAATCACCCTCATCTGGTGGTGAAGGACAGCACAGACAATCTGACATATTAGTACATTTAACTGAAGAACGAGAAACTACCGATTAAGACATCAGAAGCCACAGACTAGAGCAGACAGCTGCTAAAATGGCAGGTCATAATTTTCAGAAGTGCAGACAGACTTTAGGCACTAGTTTAATAGGAAAGTATGAGTACACTCAATGGATTTATGCATGAAACTGCTTTGTAGAATTGGCTTGGCTTATATCAGTTCAGACTCCTGGTGGGTGTGGAGTAGCAGTTCCTTACCACATTGCTTCTAGATTGTTCTTTAGATATAACATAATTCGAGATCTTGAGGCTGGGTTGGAAGCATTTCTCCTCATTCATTTCACTGGTTGCAAAGAGCATCTGGACTTGGAGATGACCTTCTGATTAGCATATGGTGGTCTGATAATTATGAAATGTATGCTTGAAGCCGGGCGGTGGTGGCGCACGCCTTTAATCCCAGCACTTGGGAGGCAGAGGCAGGCGGATCTTTGTGAGTTCGAGGCCAGCCTGGTCTACAAAGTGAGTCCAGGACAGCCAAGGATACACAGAGAAACCCTGTCTCGAAAAACCAAAAAAAAAAAAAAAAAAAAAAGAAATGTATGCTTGGGTTTGTAGGCATCGTTTGCATTTAATTTAGAATATCTCACTAAATACTATGTTTAAGGTCTAGAACTGTGTTTCTAATTCACGAACATGTCTGCATATATATATTATTTATATTAGATTATGACTGCTGGTTGAAACTTTCACATATATAATTATATTATATATTTATATAATATTAATATATATTTATATAATACTACACACATATAAAATATATGTTATACTATATAATACTATATTATACTATATAATACTACATATATAAATATATATTACATATACATATATATAAGGAAGAAGGCACTTATTACTTATCATTATATTCTTTAATTTTGAAAATTAAATGTTCTAAAACATTCTTTACATTTCTAACCTAGATTTTGAATCCTCCGAGTAACTGCTTGTCCTAAATTAGAAAAAGCCATAGTCATATGGGAGCTTAGGAGAAATTTGTACCTGGATGTTAATTTCACTCCCTTTTACTTCTTTGAGAAACACAAAACAAAGAGCTCATTTTAGCTCATTTCATCCATGAACATAAAATAAACTATTGTCAGGTTTGGTCCCTTTAAGGGTGAGAAGGCTAGTCCTTCCTTCCCTTCAGTAACCAGACATTCCCAAAATCAGAGACCTGAGTCTTCATTTCACGTTCTACTTTTTCCAGGAGAAGAAACTAAACACAGGCTTTGACTTTGCCTTCATTGTACTAGCAGCCTCCTCTCTGAGTAAAAGGAGAGAAACCGTTTCTAGACCAGTTCAGGGCTACTCTGGGTTAGTTTTAAAGTCATTTTCTCCAGTTCCTAAATCAGCAAGTAAATGAATACTCACATAACGATCTCTTGTTCTGTTATTCCCGTCACTCTTAAAGGTCTTAGCAGTCTTTCCTCCCATGTCTCATCATCTTTTCCTTTCTTACTATTCAATACTGTTTTCAAGGTATGTTAATAGCTAAGAAGCTTTAAAAAGGGAAGAAAGTACCCCAAGGATGCGCTGCATGTCTTCTAATAAGACTTGCTATATGAGTAAATGTAAGAGGCAGCCCAAGGAGTTTCAGCTGACATAGAGCAGTCTCTCAAAGTGCAATTCCAAAGCAGGACAAGCCTTCATCATGGTTGTGTGGAAGCAATGTTTGTGCTAGCATGGAAAAAAAATCCCAGTGTTTTTAGGGGTTTGTTGATTTTGGTTTTGTTTTTATATACTTTACTCATTTTTGTTTGTTTGTTTGTTTTGTTTTTTCTAGACAGGGTTGTTCTGTGTAGCCCTGGCTGTCCTGGAGTCACTTTGTAGACCAGGCTGGCCTCGAACTTGCAAAGATCCCCTTGCCTCTGCCTCCCAAGTGCTGGGATTAAAGGCTTTGCGTCACCACAGACAGCCCAGCTCCCTTTACTCATTCTTTACAAAGGCCCAGAAGGTTAAAATAGTCTGGTTGTAAGCACCTCCCAGGGTCTCTCACATTTTGAAGAAAATATCAAAAGCTGCTTACAGTTCACTAAGGATCAATTCTGGTCTAGACTTCCTCCGAGATGAAGGGTTTGTCTAGTACTTTTGATTTGTCGCTGAGGGCTAGTCCAGCCCCGTCTTTCCATGAGGCCCTGATGCACAAAGAAGGAACTTGTTTCCTTGCCTAAAGCCAGAAACATCCTTGGCAAGGGCAGTAATAACCTGGGTCCAGGGCCCTGGGAGAACTGAGGTTTCAAATCTTGGGAAAACCCCCTCCTTCCCTCCTTGAAGGGCTGTGGTGATCAGCTGAGGTTGCCTTGCCTGTGGTGCACTTGAAATATCCTATGTTCCCTTTGGGTAACATTTCTTGATTACCTACTCGCTGACTTTGTCCTATTGCCACTTCTACTGGCTGTCTTATTCCCCCCCCCCCACCCACACACACTGTGTATAAGATGCTGTACTTCATAAGCTTGCCTGGCATGTGACTTGTGCAAGACCTCCACATCCTAACTTTCCTAACTTCTTTATTTTCTGATCCTATGGCCTTTCCTCCTTTTCAGGAATCTGCCTGTGAATAATGACCTGCTGGACAAAGTCATTTCTCTTATGTCCTTGGGTTCTGGGGTAGTACTGCAGCATTCCTATGAGGTTTACAATTTTTGGAATTTTGTTTGTTCTTTGGAATTAAAGGTTCTGAAGTCAAGGTACCTTTAAAAGAGACTCTTTGGGGAAAAGGAACAAGCACATGGTAAGATTAAACAGAACCCTCCCATGTTCAATTTTAAATGAGAACACTATGCAGCAATGCTAAAGAAATTATAATTCTACTTCAGAAAGTTTTTGTGAAGAGTGGGTGAATTCAGGTGCGTAGAAAGTCTATGTAACAGATTCCTTAGCAAGTAGGGATGCAGTGGTCTCAGTCTTGGACTTTGTTACCTGTTAGTGGGACACTTTACCCTAGTGGAGCTGCCATGTCAGGCCCAAGAGCGAGAGGAAGCTCTCAGTCCTCATGTGACTGATGAACTGAGGGGGGCTGATATGTGGGAGTCCCCACACTGGAGGAGTAGGATAGATGGGAGAGGGGGTAGAGGGTGGGAGGGTGGTGGGGGCTGTGATGGAGATGTAACTTGAATTTATAAACTTTTTTTAAAGATGAAAGACTATGTCATGCAATGCTGTGTGTCTCATAACTACTAAGCCTCAGCCATTGTCCCTTGACAAATGATCGGTGATGATGTTAGCATGTTACTAATCACTGAATAGAGTTGTTACCTTCAGCCTCCTCCATAAACTGAAGAACTCACTTGCATCCACCAGCTTTATAAAAAAAAAATCAGATGACTAGATGGGCATACAATATATTTTGGAAAAATAAAGTGTTAGGAGAATGGAATGTGTAGACTATTCACCTTTTCTCAGCTCTTCTAACCATACTTTATATAAAAGGAGATAGGATGCTGTCAGGAGCTACCAGCAAGGTGCTTATTGTGGTAAGGTACCTTGGAAACTAATTCCCCAAACAGTAAGGGACATTTGGAAAGATATAGGTAATGGCATAAATCCACCTTGGCATGGGGGGGGGGGGAGCCTAGAATCTGCTGCAGAAAAGCATTACATTCAACGAGAGCATCTAAAACCATGGCACCTGGAGGAAGGACCACAGCAGCATTGTCAGCAGAGGTGTCTGAGCTATGAGGCAGATGCACATACACGGCTCTGGGCTGGCAGGTACATGGAGACAGGGCAGCTCATGCATAGCAGATACGGCCTATCACAGGAAGCACTCAGGACATGGCCTCCGACCTGTGGTCTAGAGGATTCTTACCTTTTTGACATCCCTGACCAAGTGGTACAATGTATTTGAAGGCCCATGTCTCTGAAAATGATAAAGAACAATCAAACAGTTTTGCTAGTCAGGGACCTCAGGTGACGTGGCAAGAGGGAGCTGGAAGGGAGGGTTCTGGCTGGTGGAGGGAACCTCTTTGTGCTGGATCTTGTTCTAGTTGCTCAGTTGTATATGTCACTTTGAAACCAGAACTGGGTGGATTTTTGATCACGTGTTCTCCAGGAAAATGGGTTGAAGGGCTAGGTTCAAACTTTGCAAGGCCATTGTCAACTGATAGATATATGGGACAAATGGTGCGGAAAGAATTAATTTTATAGCAGGAGAAGGCAGAGGGGTTTTGAAACACTGTCCTAGAAACCTCTTAATTTTCTTTAGTGTCATTTTCCAAATTGTTATTGAAAATTCGTCTCAAAAAAAAAAAAAAAAGCACTGGCCAACGTTCTCTACTAAAAAAGCCAGAAAGTAAATAGTGAACACGTGTGGAGTATGATCTGTTTATGGTTATTATTGTACGAAAGCAGCTACAGAACAGACATAAAACAAGTGATCTTGGCTATGTTTCAATAAAACACTATTCATGGTCACAGAAAATTAAATTCCATATCATTTTATTTTTTTAGGAGAGGGTTTTTATAGTGCCTCAAAACCCACCTCAGCCTTCTGAGTTCTGGGATGACACGTAGTTGCTACTATATCTGACCAAATTTCATAAATTTTAATATGTCTTAGAATATCACACTCCTTTGATTGTTTCAGCCATTAAATATAGGAGAGAGTTATCCAAAGCTCCAAGGCTGTGCAGAAATGGTGGACTGGCTTTATATTTTGGTGAGAGTTCCCTGACATCTGACTTAAGGAAAAGTCATAAGGTAGTTGGGGAAACAGAGGACAGGAAAGGATATGCATATACTGAGGCTAAAAATGAAGTAAATGATTCGTTCTCTTAGTCTTTCAGGTAGAGGGATGGCAAGAACAGAATACCCAATGAAATTTGAATTTCAGATGAGCAGTGATGTCCACGAAATGTTGGGAATATGTAGTCAGTCCCCCATACCCATGATGTCCATGTCTGTGGACCCCAACAAGCAGATTGAAAATATTGGTGGGGGGGGGAGGGAGAATTGTGTACAGGTATTTTTCTTATCATAATTCTTTAGAAGATACAGGCTACTATCTATTTATATGTCATTCACCTTGTATAGGGCATTGCACGTGAGAGTGCGAAGTCCCTGGTTTAGCTGCTTCATTATTTAGCTTCCAGGAAAAAGCTACTTAAAAAAACAAAACAAAACAAAAAAACAAAAAAACAAAAGGATGATGTGTTCAGGTTCTACAAAAATCCAGGGTTGTTTAGATGAAGAATTTGAGCATCTGAAGTTTTTCTTTTTCTTTTGTGGTTTCGGATTCTACAAAGACATGAAGGACAACCATACCCATGCTAGCCACCATTGCTTATCTGAAACCCAAATTTTGCTGGTGTGCCACACTTATTGGTTAAAGATCTGAAATACTGATAATGTTCTGGGGCTGAAGTTCCTGGCCCCAAGCCTGGGGGTGCACACCATCATCAAAGAGCCCATTGTGACTTGATTTTCTCCTGTCTAAAATGCAGGTAACAGTACCACTTCATCTGATAGGTCTATTTGAGAATTAAATAACGCAATACTTTCCTATGAAGTTATTTAGGAAGTGCTTAGCATTCCATATGTGTAGGGAGTTAGATTAATATAAATTAGAGTTAGTAAATATCTAGGTTTCTGATACAGTCTCTTAATCCGGGGCATGAAGATCAACTTCGCTGTGAGCAATTAGCTTATCAACTTATGGGTGAAGTCACGTGAAATGAGGGGAGTCTCTTTGTACCGAAAAACAAAGTTGAAGCCAGGTGAAACAAGCAAAGACTTTATGGCCTGGCATTGTTTTCAACTGTTAAAGGGACAGAGCCCAAATTAAGCTGAAGCAGGTGGAACAAGGAGTGATCCTATTTAAGGACAAGTGGATGAGCCTGAGAGAGCTGTGTGTTAGGGGCCACGTGCTAGGTGCTCCACGCTAGAGAGCTGCACGCTAGAGAGCTGCATGCTAGAGAGCTCCGATGCTAGTGAGTCCACACACTAGAAAGGACAGAGTAGTTTGTATCCTCTCCTGGAGAAAGTGCTAGAGCTCCGATGCTAGTGAGTCCATACACTAGAAAGGACAAAGAGTAGTTTGTATCCTCTGCTGGAGAAAGTGCTGGTGGACTGATGGCCAGATCTTCCTGATGCAGAAAGAAGCTGGTGAGCAGAGAAAGCCTCAGCAAGACAGTAAAGGCCAAGGACTAAACCCTGTGGCTCAGCTTTTGCCTAGAGGGGTTTGACCTGTCCAAACAGTGGCTGGAACAGAACTGTGGCCAGCTTTAAAGACTGAGGCAGAGCGGCAGAGTTGCTGATACAAAGGAAATAAGTTGGCTTACAGATGGCTAAGGTCTCCCAGAGAGAAGAAAGCCTCAAGCCTTATTTAAGGTGAGACTGCCATAGCTAATTTACCCTGATGAACCTGCATCTGAGATATTCTAGAAAAAAGACTGTTAAGTGCATTAAAGGGTCTACCACAGAGACTGTGCTCCTGACGAGTGAGGACCTGCCCCAGAGACTGTATCCTGCTAAAAGGTTATGAAAAGAGTTGTAATAGTTATCAATAGGTTTAGTGGTTAGGTCATAGGGGTTGTAGGAATTTATAGGAATAGTAGTTAAGTAAGTGTATTTGTTATAAGTAAATATAGTTACTAATAAGTAAGTGTTTAATAATTAAAAAGTACAGTTTCACATATGTGCCCAATACCGTTACTATTATTGTTGGCATTTACTGTCTCATGGTTCTTCTCAACACAGCACTGTAGGGGAGCAGCACCTGTTGATGGGAGTGATGAAATCTACTGGCTTAAGTCTAGGAACAGGCTTCCTGTCTCCTTTCCTTCTTTTCCAGGCTTTGAAATGAAGCTCTCCACTCCCACAACTCCAATGGATACCTAAGTCATGATGCCCAGGCATATTTATTCCTTACTGTAACTCTCAGTGTGTTGAAGCCAGACAAGCCTGCAAGGAAAGCAGAAACCTGGATCCACTCACCCAGCTGGCTCACTTCCTGCAATGGGGTTAAGATGAAGCACACGGGTATTGTCTGCCACCTAAAGCTTGTTGGGGACAGTCCATAGCACTATCCCACTGCACTCAGGGTGCTGGGACAGACATTGTGGCCAGTGAGAGGAAAGACAACCTCTGAGAAGATGCTTATGTTTGGTGCTGGGTTCTTTCTTGTTGTTGTTCAGAGATTTAGGACCTTCAATAAAATACTTAGCTTCTGTCTGTGCTTTATACTTTTGTGACTGCAAAATTCACACTGAGCTTTATGTAGACCAGCAGTGTGGAGAGGTGGGCTGTTAGGTGATTTGGTTACCTTCTTCGTGAGTGGAACTGAGGTCTAGACAGAAGAGGGTTCACACTTTTGTACCTCCAACCTTTCTGCCCTAAGAGGACAGTGTTTGTCCCATTCAGTGGACACATTCTGAAAAGAGAAAATGGCTCTCACTAGATAATGAACCTACTGGCACCTTGATCTTGGACTTCCAGCCTCCAGGACTGTGAGAAAGAAATATATATTCTTCATAAATTACCCAGCCTTAGGTATTCTGTTGTAGCAGCACAAATAGACAAAGGCCGCCTCAGTTTTCTCATCTGCGAAATGGTAAACAGCAACATCAGTTCTTTAAACTTGGTTGGGGTTTTCAGTGAATTCTGCTTCAAGGAACAACAACCACCATAAAACGTTTTTGGATGACTCCAAGGCATTTTATACTATCATGGGAAAAGAATGAACAGCGTAGCTCTGAGGATGACACAATGATACATAATCAGCCTTATGTGATGGTTGGTGCTAAACCAACCCACCTCTGCAATATTTGTCTGAAACACCTTCCACCTCGAGGCTCACAGAGTATGCCTGTTCTGATTGACAGAGATGTGCTTGTGGTTTGGTGTTAAAATCTGAGAACGATGCCCTCTGGTGATCACATCACCTTTTGCCTGAATTGTTGACAACTGAGCAGTTAAAACAAGTGAAGTCTCCGTGACTTGGTGCCTGCTGTCTGTCCAGGTGTAAGGGGACGCTTATGAGGAATGACGCATGCGTTACAGGAGAGACAGGAAGAGAACCATAGGCTGGGGCGGGGCGGGGCGGGGCGGGGCGGGGCGGGGCGGGGCGGGGCG
>CAJQZJ010032076.1:337986-366649 GCA_907164525.1 Lophiomys imhausi | reverse complement strand
ACACACACACACACACACACACACACACACACACACACACACACATGCATGCCTGGTGCCTGTAGAGGTCAGAAGAGGGCATCAGACCCCTTAGAACTGAAGTTATAAGAGGGTTGTGAGCCACCATGTGGGTGCTGGAAATTGAACCTCTACAAGGGCAGCAAGTGCTCTGAACAGCTGACCCATATTTCCACATCATCCAATCTGTTTCTTTCTTTCTTTTTTAAATAGTGAATTTTTTTAAAATCAAGAATTTTAGCTGCACGGGGGTGGGGGGGTGGGGTGGGGGTGGGTGGAGAGTTACTTTGCTTCTTCTAGCTGGTCTGCTGGTTGTTGCTTACATGCTGTAATGGTTTAATCATCCCCATCGTTTGCACACCACACATCTGTAGGCCACCCAAGTCAATAGCAGCACAAGCCTGAACAGGAGCCCATGGAGGAGGGAGTGATCAAGGTCAAGGTGAGCTACAGGCCTGAATGTAATTAGGTAAGTGTCAACTAAAAACACAAAGCCAATGAATTCTGGCTTTTCAAAAATTGAAAACACATCACTCAAGAGCAGTCCTGGGTGACAGTTTGGATCAGTACCAGTGATGAACTTCTGTGGCTTGCTTAGGGCTCTGACAGCCTGAGTACGGAAATTCCTTCATTCAGCGAGGCATCTCAGTCCTGAGGAAGACAGATGGCTGCTCACACTTAATTGGCTGTACACTGGGATTTCCTGCAGAAGTTTAATACACCCTTGTCTCAGATGCATCCCTAGGGATCCGGATTAATCTGTTCTAAAAGCTCTGCCGGTGACTTAGATGTGAAGACCACATAGTATAGATAATAAACATTTATTAATTTGATACTTTTTACTCATGCATTTTTGCATTTAAACATGATTTCGTGACTTCTCACATGGCAGACACTATGCCAGGATGGACACAAATCCTTTGTCTTCAGATCTTACAGTCGGGAGAGGAGAAAGCTCTTGTTTAATATACCAGCCATGTGATTTAACTGCTCGACACTCATCTATTGAATACGTTTGCTTCCAGGAACTGTTTGGGGATTGCACAGCCAGTGTTGATCATCAAAGCTGCAGTCACCGTCTGACTGGAGGTTATGGTGTCCTAGTCATGGTGGGTCAGCACTCAGAAAACAAGCAAACGGTACACAGTGAACTTTCAGAGTTTGTATTTTTGCTAGAGAGAACCAATGCCACTCCCAGTGTATTTGTGGCCTGTATCTGTATAAAGAAATCATTGTGTCAGCACTGCTCTGGCTTCCTGATCTTGCTTGTTGCTATGACAATATTGTTATCACTTAGCTGGAGCAATCCATTGGCAGGCTATCCTCCATAACCAGGGCTGGAAATAGTGTTTATGAGTAGCTTTGAGGGCACAAGTATTTGAGCTCTCTGGGCTCTCTGGTTGACTCCACATGAAAACAGGGTTGGAAAATGTCTTGAGGAATTGAATAGGCCTAGATTTCATATGGGTTCCGACTTGAGCTCAGGGTACTTACCCATATACTCTACTTCCGGGGCTGATGGGTATGGAGCCTTCGTATCTTTAAGGAAAGCCTTTGTAAGGATGGACACAGGGTGGTAGTTACAAGGGGAATGGTGGAGGTATATGGGTGAGTAGGCAGGAGGCATGTAAAATTATGCAGAAGGAGAAAGGGTCAACTACATTGCCCTAATTCGGGCACAAATACATGTAAGTATTTGGCTATTTTATCTTTCTGCAGAAGGCTGGTGAAGTTGTAAACGTGTGAATTTTGAGGAATGAATTACCGAATATTTCAGTAGAGGTACAATATATGCAGGAGATTAGGGATTGGGCTCACTTTATTTGATGCTGTGGTTAAGAGTTCAGAGCAGCACATGGTATGTAAAAGGCATGCCTTAGTCTCTTTGGGTTAAAGGACAACGCCATAAAGTGGCAGCTTACAAAGAATAGAAATTAATTTTTGACAGTCTGGAGGCCTGAAAACCCAAGATCAAAGTGCCAGCAGGTTTGATGTCTGGTGAGGACCCATAGTGCTTCACCTGTGTCCCCAGTAATGGAACAGTCACTGGGTGGACAGAGTCCCACAGTACGAGAGCAGCAATGCTGGCAACTGAGATTGCCCAAGATAACTTCACACATGCTGCTTTCAAGTGAAATGAGAAATCACTTGGTTTACAAAGAATGGAAAAATTATGTGGTAAAGTTGCTAAGATCCTTAGGAACAAGTGTTCTCTGTGACAAGTTTAAAGAAACTTGTGCTACTACAGACGTTACAGACACGGTGTGTGCTGTCATTACTCCTCTCTCTTTGCCTATTTATGTAGGGATAGCATCATCTTACATCATAATGGAGATGAGCCTAGTTCAGGAAGATACATTTCTGTACATCTACATGCTTATAGTCTTTGTGCACATGTGATGATGATGATGATGGTTTGTGTGTGTATACAAGTGCCTTTTTGTGTCTCTGAATGTGGGCATGCAAGTGGAGGCTGCAGGATAACTTTGAGTGCCAGTCCTCACCTTCCACCTTGTTCAAGACAGGGTTTCTTGTTCTCTGCTGAATACAAGGTAGCTGGCCTATGCATTTCCAGGCTGCTGAGATTGCAGCTGTGCGTGGTTCAAGAGACCTGAGGTCAGATCTTCACACTGGTACAGCAGGTTCTTTCCCCACCTAGTTACCTTTCTAGCCCCAGTCAAATTCTTTTGAGAGATCACATCCATATAAATTCTATTTCAGAATACTGTTGTAAGTATTCAGCTTTATTAGCTGTATATATTAAACTTTACATTGGTGTGTATATATGTATGTATGGAAAAAAACCACAATGTATATGGGCTCAGTTCCATCTATGATTCAGGCATATGCAGGGGACTTGGAATGTGTCCTCAGAGATGAAGGGCAGCTACTGTATTCAAAGTTCCTCTTTTTTTTTTTTTCCAGGAACATTTTTATAAAGACTATGGTTCTTTTGTTAACACATTTTTCTCTTTTGTTATTTTCCATAGACTATCTCTGCATGCAGTCTATGCTAATCCACTTTTATTATTTATCATTTAATGAGCTGGGTTATAATGAACCCAGGGTAGCATTCCAAGCTAGTTATTATTCACAACCGGAAGGCTTTCTCCTAAGCCACGACAAAATCAAACTCCCTCCTGCAAGCATGGCTTATCCACATAATCCTGCACGAAGCCCACCTCCTCTAGGTCTATGTGGAGTTCTGGTTGGGAGGAACAAGTGTGAGGATTCTGCCTCACACTTGTTTTTGCACATGCTGCTGCAGACAAAAGAGAGAGTTCTGCACCCTTGGGTGCTCCTCACATCTAGGAGTAAGATCTTTGGGGGTGTTCTGGAGGAGCATTGCTGCTGCATTTTCTCTCATACTCTGCCCTCTTCCCCAACATGGCTCCTGCATACACAGACATTTTGGAGTCTATTTCTTAGTTTCAACAAAATGTAATTGCTTGTTTTTCCTCCCGCCCTTTGGTCAGTTAATTGTGGAAGCATTCCTGGAGAAGAAGGGGAGAATGATAAGTATAGATGATCGCTTCTGTGTTAAAAATCAGGAGGTTATACAGATGGGAGAGTTTCTTAACCAGGGGCCTTCGCAGAGCAGCACAGCCCTAACTGAAGGATGAACATGGATGAAGATGAGGAATATGCTCAGCCAGAAGCAGGAGGCTTCTTTAAGAGATCACTGTATTTGACCCCTTAACAAGTGGATAGGGGGTGCAATCTCTGTCATAGACTCTGATGCCTCTTAGTGGGACACTTTAACCTAGCTGGGTTGCCATGTCGAGCCCCAGAATAAGAGGAAGCTCTTAGCCCTTATGTGACTGATGAATTGAGGGGGGTTGATATATGGGGCTCCCCTCACCAGAGGAGAAGAAGGGGAAGGAGAAGGGGAGGGTTAGACTGGGAGGGGAGGAGGGAGGGGGCTGTGATTGAGATGTAACTTGAGTTAAATAAATAAATGTTGAAAAAAAAAAGATCACTATATTCAAATTAAGAAATCTAAGAAGGTGGAGGGCAAACCCAAACTAGGGATATATAAAAAAGCCATATGGATGCCTGTTATTTTACAAACCTGTAAAAATATAGTTTAAAAAAAGAGTACAAACAAAGGTACTCTTCGTGGACAAACAATGCTCCTACTAGAAGCCATGTGTTAATGAAAATCCTAATGCTAGGAGTTGGATACCTCCCTACAAACTGTTGGCCAGGGAGGCCCCAGAGGCCTCTGAAGCAACACAGGCTATTGTCATTGCCTCTGATTGCCCACAGGAGCTTCATAGTACAACCCTGTAGCTGAAGACATAGTATACACTTTGATCACAAGACACAGAGAAATAAAACTAGAGGTGAGCTGGAAGATTCTTCCCTACTGGATAACCCTCACAGTGCCAGGTGGTGTTATTTAAGCTGCTGGGAGAGTCATCAACATTCTAACCCAGCTGTGAATCCTGTGAGTTACAATAGTAACTGTCTGGCAAGGTGTGGCTTCTAGCATGGTAGTGGCAAGACTATTATAGGGATAACCAATTGCTCTATGATTGGATTTAAGGCCTGTTCCACAAGAGGAAATTCATGCCTGACTCTGTAAACTTCATCAATACACTATGGCTGGGGAGGTCCTAGGTCCTAGGTGGAAACCTGTGGCGAGCCACAAAACTGTGGTGAGCCACAACCCTAAGATGGCGCCTGGCTTAATGCCAGAAAGCTCAAGCTTAGCTGTAAACTAGCCTTATTTGGTAGCGGCTGCCTAGCCCGGTGTGCTTCCTCCTTTTGTGAGCCTATCTTGGATCGCTAGGTGGCATGATCTGATTGGGTTTGAGTAGGCATATAAGGGCTTGGGGGAAGAGAGAGAAGAGAAGCTGAGGAGAAGCGGATGTACAAGGTTCCTGAATAAACTGCTTGAAGAAGAATCATGGTTGTGTCTTTCCTGCTGGTCAGGGGGACGCGACAAGTGGTGGCCTGTACAGGGAACCTCTCCGCGGGTGAACGATTCAGAACTTCTTGCAGTCAGGGCAGTCGACTGGTAAGTCCCAGGTAAGGTAGGACCAAGGTTAGGACTTCGGAGGGAGCAATAAGTACCTTGGTAAAGAGGCAATAAGGTCTCCAGAGGGAGCAATAAAGTTCCGTGATTCAGACGAGTAGAAGAAAAACAAAAGCGAAAGTATGGGGAATTCACCATTGCAGCCCATTTTTTCCGCTCTTAAAGAGCTATTAAAATCTATATTGCAGGGAGGAGCACGGCCTATTTGGAGACTTGTTCGTAGTTGTTTAGGAGATCAGAGATATTGCAAGGCCATGGAAAAGGGACAAGAGGCATTATAGCAGTTAAAAGAGGAGCGCTCAGTCAAATCTGGGAAAGATACTTCGGAAGAGGATAGCTCAGAGTCTGAAGAGAAACTTGAAATGTTAGCAAGGGAAATGGAGAAGTCATCTTTGAGGAAGAGTTCTGACTCCACCCGTATAGAACCCTCAGCTCCAGGGCAGCCTGTGTTGGCACCACCTTCATATAATGAGACTTCCCCTCCGAGTGGTCCTAGTGGGCGGTCATTCTGTCCAAATATCTGGAGGGAAGTGAAACATGAGCTGTACTACCCTGTCTTTCAGGATGGAGAGGGAAATCTTTATCATGAACCCCTCGATTTTAGGGTAATTAAAGCACTTGCTGAGTCTGTCCGCACTTATGGGATTAATGTTGCTTTCACTGTAGCTCAGGTGGAAGCTCTTCATCGTTATTGCATGACTCCTAGTGACTGGATGAGCCTGGCACGTGTCTGCTTGTCCTCTGGGCAGTATTTAGATTGGAAGGCTTTCTTGATTGAGTTTGCTAATGAACAAGCTGCTGCTAATCGTGCAGCAGGAAACCCAGCCTGGGATGTGGACATGCTTCTTGGGCAAGGTCGATTTGCTCAACAACAAACTGGGTATCCGGCTCAGGTGTTTGAGCAAATCAATTTAATCGCAACCAGAGCTTGGAAATCATTGCCTAACAAAGGGGAAGTGAATGGCAATCTAACTAAGATTATTCAGGGTCCCCTGGAGCCTTTCTCAGACTTCGTGGCTAGAATGGTTGAGGCCGCTGGAAGGGTATTTGGAGACCCTGATTTGGCAATGCCCTTAATTAAACAACTTGTGTATGAGCAATGTACAAAGGAATGTAAAGCAGCTATCACCCCTTATAAGAACAAGGGGTTGGAAGCCTGGATGAAAGTGTGTAGAGAGGTGGGGGGTCCTTTGACTAATGCAGGTCTTGCAGCTGCTGTAGTGTATATTACACAAAACAAGAAAAGAAGTAATGGCGCTTGTTACTGTTGTGGAAAGATGGGGCACCTTAAAAGGCAATGCCCCGAGAAAGGAAGACAGAATGAAACGGGAAGTGGGAACCACCCTAAGCAGCCTGGTCTTTGCCCCAAGTGCAGGAAGGGAAATCATTGGGCAAATGAATGTAGATCTGTTAAGGATATTAATGGTCAGCCTTTAACACAAGGTTATGAAGGAACTCGTCCAAACAACGGGCAGAGGGGCAGAGGGACCCCCGCCTTCAGGGCCCTCAAATATATGGGGCAATGGAAGACCCTCAGGAAGAGAGGTGGCCAACTCTGAGATCTCCCACACAACGCGGAGTGCCACTCAGGGCTCAGCAGGATTGGACCTCTGTTCCACCGCCAGGGCTTATGTGGCCCTTGATTTGGAACAGCGTCCTCTGTTAGAATTGGTAGTGAATGGAAAAAGGCCGTTAGTCTTGCTGCTGTGGGGGCTACCACAGCTGCCATTGCTATGCATTCTACGGTACAGACTACAGCTGCCTTGAATAATTTGTCAGCCAATGTAGCCACGGCCTTGGATGTATTGTGGCAGGTGGCCCAGATTGGCTGTGAGTGGAAAATGACTGGATTGTGTGTGACCCCTGTGCCATATCAAAATTATACTGTAGCTGAAAATTTGTCTAAGCAACTCTCTCAGTATCTTACAGGAAATTGGTCTGGCGAGTTTGATAAGCTGATGCAGAATCTGAGAATTGCCATTGTGCATGTGAATTCCACCGGGGGTTGATGTCTCTGTTCCTGAAGGACTGTCAACATGGATCCTCCGAGCCATGAATCATCTGAAGGAATGGGCGGGAATGGGTGCCCTAGGAGGCATGCTCTTCCTAATCAGTTTCATTGCCCTATGGTGTATCTGTAAGATGAGGATTTCACAGAGGAGAAGTAATGCCATGCTGGTGCAAGCCTCTGCTGCCTTGGAGGCTGGACAGCCGCAAGCTTGGTTGACTGTCCTAAAGAACTAAGCTATCATCACACTCAGGATGCGAGGCTAAGCACTGCACTTGGGGTCAGCTTCTAGCGACTTCAAGAAGGGCATGTTTGATTGCATATGGGTTGGTATCCTAGTTTCCCATCTCTGAGAAAAAGATACCGGACGGGTATGGCACCAGCCTGGTTGGCTACTGGGCGTGGGGTCATTACAATGTCCTTTACATGCATATCAGAGATCAGACCTCTACCCTTGCCTGTTGCGTTTTAAAACAAAAAGGGGGAACTGTGGCGAGCCACAAAACTGTGGCGAGCCACAACCCTAAGATGGCGCCTGGCTTAATGCCAGAAAGCTCAAGCTTAGCTGTAAACTAGCCTTATTTGGTAGCGGCTGCCTAGCCCGGTGTGCTTCCTCCTTTTGTGAGCCTATCTTGGATCGCTAGGTGGCGTGATCTGATTGGGTTTGAGTAGGCATATAAGGGCTTGGGGGAAGAGAGAGAAGAGAAGCTGAGGAGAAGCGGATGTACAAGGTTCCTGAATAAACTGCTTGAAGAAGAATCGTGGTTGTGTCTTTCCTGCTGGTCAGAGGGACGCGACAGAAACCTACTATTACTGTTTGGCTAAATGGTTGTGTTATCAAACTACCTTCCAAACAGTTACAATTATACCCATAGATTAGTGCTCTTCCCAGTCTTCTTCAAATAAGCTTCTTACTACATACAGAAGGTGGCAGTTAATGCTAAAACCAGTAACTGGCTGAAATACCAAGAATACAAGATGGTTGAATGTTTGACCCCAAACAGGACATCTGTACCACCCTCTCTAAGACTCAGGGAACAGTGAAGAAGAGGAGGCTGAAAAATATTAGAGTCAGATGACGGTGAAACTGTGAAGCAAAAAAAAAAAAAAAAAAAGGTATCTTTGGGTCATAAACTCACTACAGCTGTGGTATCTGCAAAGAACAAGCTTGAGTCTATCGACATTTCATCAGGATGATGGAGGGGCTCATGCTTCCGGAAGAGTATTCATTGACAGTTAATGGTTGTTGAAGGGGGTGGTGTCATTTTTTTCAGTGGTGTAGCCACTGATATGTTCCCATTAATCCAAAAAATTACTTCCCCAACAGATTTTGGCAAGAAACTTTTAATTAAACACAGTGGATTGCATGCAAAAAGGAGACATGAAAGTAAGGGGACTTGTTGAGAAGAAGGATTCTAGGGAGAGTGGGAAGAACATCAGAGATGGGAGTTAAGAAATGAAAAGGACTAAAATTCATTATATGAATGTATGAAATTGTCAATCAAACAAAAAATTCTGACACAGTATTGAGGGCTGAAAAGAACCAAAAATTAATTACATACATGTATGAAAATTTCACACACAAAACAATCTGTAGGTCTAGTGATGTTAAACAAATAATGGACCCTCTTTGAGAGTGATGACACATTAAAAAAAGTCAGGAATCTCATTTGGCATAGATAGTCTGAATATAATCCTACTTGATGGTCTGGGGTGTGAATGGGCGGGATCTCCTGGTGATGTGTTATTCATAATAGCATCATGACTCTGATGTCAACAATGAAACACCCATTTTCAAGTAATGCTGAGAAACACTTTTTCTTGTTGAGGGCTTTTGACCCTTCCTTGCCTCATGTAAAGAACTTGCTCTGGATTAAATGTGCTTTCTAGCCAGGTGTGGTGGTGTATGCCTTTTATACCAGTCTTTGTGAGGCAGAAGCAGATGGGTTTCTGTGAGCTCAAGGCCATCCTGCTCTGTACTGTGAAATCCAGGGCTACATAGAGATCTTTTCTCAAATGTATATATTTCCTGATTCTGTGTGGTAGTGCAATCAGATTGATGCAGTTCTCCTTGCATTAAAGAAGCTTCTTTTTCAGGAAGCTAGAGACCATTACAGAAAGCCACAACTGGTTCAAAGGCAGATAACCACTGACTGTGTGATACCCAACCCTCATTGGTACACTAACAACGTAACTCCTATACCTAAGGACACCATGGGAGAAGGGGCAGAAAGACGGTAAGAGCTAGAGGAATAGGAATCCTGTTGTGAGACTGTGTCTTCTAGATATGACAGGGAAGCTACATCAATAACATTTCAACAATATAGATGGACACCAACTGACTTGCCAATGTGGATGAGGGAAATCACATAGGGCCTAAGCCTTCAATAAAGAGCTACAAGCAATTAATGACTGAAAAGAGATGAGAATTAAAATCTTCCGCAGGGATGAGACCTCTAACTGATTACCCAATACCAAGTGGTCAACCCTAAAACCACACACATGCAACCAACACTAAACAGACTTAGTAAGTTATCTATCTGTGTATCTATCCATCATCTGTCTATCTATCTATCTATCTATCTATCTATCTATCTATCTATCTATCTATCTATCTATCTGTCTAATCTATAACAATTAAAGAATGAGAGGCCATGAATTTGGGAAGAAGCAGAATGGGCTTGGGGACATGAGAGGGATTAGAGAGACAGTGGAAGGGGAAATGATTTAACTGTATTTTATCTAAAAAAATTCTTCCTATAGGTTCATCTAGCACCCTCTTAATTTTGTTTATAAATGTTGCAACTAAATGCAATAGGGTCTCAATTAGCATAAATCCATCTGTCTTTCATTAAAGATAACAAATTCCCTAACTATGTGTAGATTAGTACTGTGGGAGGAAACTAGCTGGAAGGTTCTAGCACATGATTTAGGTTGCTAGGATACACCTTAAGTCTTCTCTACAAGTGGAGATTTCTACTCAGGATCCTTCCTCAAGAATGTGGCTGCTACACGGAGAAAGACTGAATTCACTGCTGGAAAACACACACACACACACACACACACACACTGATGGGGTTTGTATATAATTTATTGTCCTCTCTTTATTTTTCTGAATGACAATTATCTTCCTTAGTGAAAATAACTTTAAGTGAATCTCGGGAGAAGGCTAAAAGGGACCAGGAAAAACCAATTTAGTTTTAGCTGAAGAAGTCCCATTTTTATATGTGAGAGACAAAACAAAGCTATCTGAACGAAGATAACTTCCTTGGGTTATAGTAAATAAGAAAGATAATACCTAACATTTATTTTATATTTAGCTTGATCCTAGCACAGTTTTTGAGAATTCATGTATCGAAGTCTTTTTTTTTTTTTTTTTTTTTTTTTTGGTTTTTCGAGACAGGGTTTCTCTGAATATCTCTGGCTGTCCTGGACTCGCTTTGTAGACCAGGCTGGCCTCGAACTCACAAAGATCCGCCTGCCTCTGCCTCCCAAGTGCTGGGATTAAAGGCGTGCGCCACCACTGCCCGATGTATCGAAGTCTTACAGTGACCTACAGGGTGCTGATACTCCACTGTATAGATGAACGAATCCAGTCACTGAAACTTGTCCAAGATGAAGTAGCCAGGAAATGTCAGAGGCTGCCTGTTTTTGAAGTTGAACTGACAATTATTTTTTGAGATAGAATTTCACTGTGTAGCCCAAAGGGGCCTCAAACTTGAGAGCCTCCTGCTTCCACGTCCCAAGTATAGGGTTATACGAACCACATTGGCTTACTACTGAAATTCTTACTTCATTTTCCTGCCTCTGCAGTTGGGACATGAAAGAGCAGAACCATCAGGGCTGAGACTTGGATTTTTAGCTGGTTTTATTTACTCAAAAATTTTTACTGAGCTCCACTTCTCTGCCAGTCCTTATGTAGGCACTGGGGAAATAGGATAAATGAAAGTCCCTGGCCTCAGTAGAAAGAACCCTCCAAATATTTAAAAATATTTACTTTGTCTTCCTTTGGGTTTTATAAGAGAGTTTCCTGTTTGGATAGAGTCATTTGAAGGCCCATTTAATACACTATATGGCACCTTCTGAAATGACTTTAAATGAACCCAGCATTCATTTCCTTTCAAATAGCAAATACTGGTTCTAAATTATTTCCACCCATCCCTACCTACCCCATTCATTTCAGTCATTCCATCTTGATTGCTATCTGTCCCCAATCATTGTAAATATAGTTTTTGATTTAAATCATCATGCAGTAAATATGAATACATACAAACCAGCAATTTAGGTAATATTTATTTATTTATTTATTTTTAATTTTTTATTTTTTTGTGAGTTTTTTATAATAATTTATTTTTTATTTCTTCAAGTTACATCTCAATCACAATCCCCTCCCTACTCCCCCCTCCAGTCCCACCCTTCCACCCTCCTCCCCCTCAACCCCCCCATCCTCTTCCCTTCTTTTTTTTTTTTTAGTTTAAGGTATTTCTTTTTTACCCCCAACAGCTCTCCCTTTCAGTCCAAAAAATGGTTCTTTTTCTTATAACTATAAATACAATACAAAAACAACAGAAATAAATAGGCCACAATTATAAGAGTTATATGGCTTAGCATACATTTCCAATGTCCAGTCCATATGTATTTGGCACCTGACTTTAACATTCTACTATCTAACCATCTCCATGAGTTTAAAGTTCTATATCTAACTCAGCTTTCATACTAACTTGCCTCATAATTTTAAAAATATCTTCTTAGATCCAGAACACCCTCTTGATTCCTAAACAACTCAAAATTTAACTATGAGACTCTAGCTATCTATTCTTCATCCACCTCAGAGACCTGAGACGGATAAATATATCTGATTATATAGGAAGTGCAGGGCCCGCAGCTTCCAAAATAAGAAATGACATACCAGTGGCTGCCTGGACAGTTCCCATTTTCTCTCCATACATTACAGCATCAATCTTCAGCCATTTGGCCCCGTTTCTCTGACAGACATTGATTGTAGAGCAGGAATTATGAAGGACTTGCCTACCCTGTCTTGGCAGAGCTAGGCTGTCGACTTATCTGCTTCCAAGTTTTGTCCTTTTTGGACAGAAGTCTGTCTACAGTTGAAGCAAGGGGTTTTTCTTGCCAAGAGAAAGGCTTACCACCAATTCAATCATCTCCCACTGGAGATTCTTCGATGCTCATCTTCTACTTGGAGTAGAATAGGGGGTGCTGTCAGGAGCTGACATGTCTCGATATCAAAAAATCTTAAGTTAAGAAGACATCTTTGAATGCCATATTCTGAAGATCTCTTGAGGTTTTTGAAGATGCCCTATCTATCTCTTATATTTAGATAGGCAAATATTGCTTGTCTCTTAGCAACTTGATTTCTGAGTAGCTTAGAAAATAACTGTGATAGACTGTCATAGTAACTAACAAAATGACACGTTTTCATGACTATTAGTTTCCGTTTCTTAATTATCCTAAACAGTTTATGTCGGTTGGTAGCAAGAGGTCAAAACTTGACATTTCATTTTTAAGTATTACTACGAACAATACCTTTAAGAAGCATTACCCTTAATTTTGTATCAATATACAAAGATCAATACCAATGTGGCCAAATATAATCTTAATTTTGTATCAGTATACAAAGATCAATACCGATCATTTTATAAAATAAACATTACCTATATAGACATAGTATAGGTAATATTTATTTTATAAAATGATTCTTTTTAAAGTATTTATCTTTCTCCCTAGATAAGATATAAAAAAGATGTAAGTTAAATGACATAGTTTATAAGTACATCTTAAGATGTTATTGCTTAGGTAAATTGATTTATAACTCAGTGGGCAAAATGAACCTTCTTTGGATTTTGTTATATACACTTTATTTATTGTGCCAACTTTATGTATTAATAAGGTTTTTAGGTTGTATATTTTCCTCAAATAGAAACTGCTCTGAAAAAGAAGTTATCACATTTTTACTTTCTAATTCTTCAGGCTAATTGTGTAGAATAGGCTAGGTTTATATGTTGCCTTCTACAGGCATTGTGAACCATAGCATTACATTTCAAATGCCTCCACTACATGCTTTTCCTGAGCCCAGAGGTATTTTCAATTTGAGCATTTAAAATATGTTGTTTATACTTTATGATCTCTATTTATATAGTATTTAGAAACTATTTTAAATATCTTGGAAGACTTTGCAGCATTTAAAACCCTGCTTTATATATACTGATGCCCCAAGAATTAGATCATTATCTTTGATATGAGGGCTGACACTCTGGACTCTTAGATAACTGAGATCCCAGTCAGACAGGTACTTCTTGCTCTAGTATTGGTCCCTGACAAAGCAGGCAAGTAGCAATTACACTTATGGGCTGTAACTTCATTGGCTCAAGGAGAATGAGCACTGAGCCATATTATCCATGGTACTTGGGAAGTGTCTTAGCTCTTTAACTTTTAATTCCTTACATATAAAACAAAGTAAATAGTATGTGCCTTAAAACATTGTTTTGCAGATTAAACAGGCTGATAAATGGAAAATAATTTGTTAAAGGATTATGCCATACAGGATATAATAATCAGGAACCACCTATTTTCTTCCCCCAAGACACATCTCACCACCAAAGACTGACATTATCTTAGAATTGGAAGGATGGAAAAAAAGATGTTTCAAGTAAGTAGACTTAGGAAACAAACAGTCATTACTATTCTGACACCTGAAAAAACAGACTTTAAACGAAAACTAGAAAAGAATGATAAAGAGGAACACTTTGTAGAATAGGGTAAAGGAGAGAGAAAGAGAGTGAGTCAAGAAGACAACACACCTCAAGAGATCTGCAGAATATGGTATTCAAAGATGCTTTCTTTTTTTATTAAATACTTTATTTTTTTTCTTCAAGTTACATCTCAGTCACAAACCCCTCCCTATTCCCCCTTCCTATCCCACCCTTCCACCCTCTTCCCCCCAGAAGTTTCCCCTTTCAGTCCAACAGATGGTTCCTTCTCTTATAACAGTAAGTATTATACAAAACAACAGATATAAGTATGCCACATTTATGATATGGGATTTGGAGGGACCTAGGTTTGGAGGTTACTTACAAAAGGCCTTCTCGATGCAGGCAGATTGTCCTTTGGGATCTCAAAATATATACACTAGAGCTGGTTTAGCTCCAAGGTGACAGAATGATTTCTTCTTTAACCCGGATTGAAAGATAACACTTTGTATGTTGTCGGAAGGCCAAATTTGCTTCAGGAGAAGTACTACCTAGACACCCCCCCCCAAAAAAAAAGAGGGCAATTGTCCCAGGGTTGGGATTGGGGCAGGGCTCTGTTCTTATCTTTCCAGGAGAATCGAAGCGTCCATTAGGGGAGCCCGGGGACAGCTGGACAGCGGAAACCTCAGCAGAGAGCAGAATCAGGCACCAAGGAGGACGAGTGACCCAGTTGATTCTGCCTGGCAGACTTCCTCAACAGCTGTCTCCATGGGGGTCTGCAACCACCACAGCAATCCAATGTCGCTGGGACCGTTCAGCTCTACACAATGCCCCGGCTGGAACCTCAGTGAAGCCTGCAAGATCAGCTTCTGCCTACAAACCCCTTAGGTCATCTAAACAGCTGAGAACAGAAGGACTGAACATAAAAGGAGTGTACTAACATTTTTAACCATTTTTTCCATTTGGGTTTGGGCCCCAAACAGGTCTACTACGACCCAAATCAGCAGGAAGTCACTTTAAGAGAGCTACGTCCCATGCCCAGAGGGTGGGGAAGGTGTTTCTCCGCCCTTCTTTTTGGTTATTTGAAGGATAACTGAAAACTCCGATATTTAGGGGAAGAGATTACAAGCTGATAAATGGTCCTGTTTAATGGGTTTTGGAGGTTAGCCCCAGGGACTTCCTACTTTTCCTTTTCTGTATCCTTCTTCCTCTCCTATGTAGGAGTGCATAGGCTTGAGAAAAATGAGACATAGACATAGCACAGGAAGGTCCAAGAAGAAGGGGCAGATTATTGAATATGCCCTTATACCTTTGTATATTGATACAAAATTAGTAGTTTATTTGGCTAAAGTGGTAATGACCATTGTTTATTGTGCAAAAATAAGATTGTATTGGATTACATCGGTATTGATCTTTGTATATTGATACAAAATTAAGATTATAGTTGGCCACAAAGATGTTTTCTTAACTTAAGATTTTTTTGATATTGAGACATGTCAGCTCCTGACAGCACCCCCTATTCTACTCCAAGTAGAAGATGAACATTGAAGAATCTCCAATTGGAGATGGTTGAATTAGTGGCAAGCCTATCTCTTGGCAAGAAAAATCCCTTGCTTCAACTGTAGTCAGAATGCTGTCCAAATAGGACAAAACTTAGAAGCAGGTAAGTCGACAGCCTAGCTCTGCCAAGACAGGGTAGGCAAGTCCTTCATAATTCCTGCTTTACAATCAATGTCTGTCAGAGAAATGGAAACAAATGGCTGAAGATTGATGGTGTAATGTATGGAGAGAAAATGGGAACTGTCCAGGCAGCCACTGGTATGCCATTTCTTAGTTTTGGAAGCTGCTGGCTTCCTGTATAATCAGATATATTTATCCCTCTCAGGTCTCTGATGTGGTTGAAGACTAGAATGCTGGAGTCTCATAGTTAAATTTTGAGTTGCTTAAGAATTAAGAGGGTGTTCTAGATCTAAGAAGATGTTTTTAAAATAGTGATGCAAGTTAGGATGGAAGCTGAGTTGGATATAGAACTTTAAACTCATGGAGATGGTTAGATAGTAGAATGTTAAAGTCAGGTGCCAAATACATAAGGACTGGACATTGAGAATGTATGCTAAGCCCTATAACTCTCATAATTGTGGCCTAATTATTTCTGTTGTTTTGTATTGTATTTGTTGTTATAAGAGAAAGAGCCATTTGTTGGACTGAAAGGGGGAGCTGTTGGGGGAAAAAGATATACCTTAAACTAAAAAAAAAAAAAAAAAAAGGAAGGGAAGGGGGGGGGGGGGGGGGGGGGGGGGGGGGGTGGAGGGGGGGGACTGGAGGGGGAAGTAGGGAGGGGATTGTGATTGAGATGTAACTTGAAGAAATAAAAAATAAATTATTAAAAAAAAGATATACCTTAAACTTAAAAGAAAAAAAGAAGGGGATGAGGGGTTGAGGGGGAATAGAGTGGGAGGGTGGGACTGGAGGGGGGAGTAGGGAGAGGATTGTGATTGAGATGTAACTTGAAGAAATAAAAAAAATTACAAAAAACAATACAACACAGTAGAGCACAGTAGAGAGTTCAGTAGAGAAAACACTACAGTAGAGTTGAGTTCAATCCAGTACAGTACAATCTGTTCAGTGCAGTAGAGTTGAGGGGAGCAGTCAACTGGGAGTGAGTACAGGGAGTTCAGTCAGTGCAGTTCAGTTCATGGAGTTCAGAGGCAATTTTTCCAAGCAGAGCAATTCAGTCAGAAGCTGAGAAAAGCCAATTTGAATCAGTCATCTTGAAGAGAAGTTTGAGCCAGAACAGCTGAGTTGAATCAGCCAGCCAGAGTTCAGAAAGAACTAGAAAGGGTGAGTTTATTCAGCAGTAGGACTCCAAGACATTTGCATCTGGAGAATAAAAGTTACATTTGGATCCAGTGCCCAATGTGATTGGAGGAGAAGGAAGCCCACCAACATTGCAGAAAGCAGAGGACATCTGACAGAAACATCTCAGAGGACAGGAGGCACCAGAAGAAAGTCTATCAGTGCAGCAGAAAGCAGAGGACATCTGACAGAAATGTTCCAGAGGACAGGAAACAGAAAGCCACAGAGGAGAAATTTGCCTGGGATTGTCTCCAGAGGAAGCATCAGTTTTTCAAGTTTGGCTGGATGTCCAGGGAGACTCAGGAGACTATGAAGCGGAGGGAGCCTTGAGCCCAGAAGAAGGAACAACACAGGAGCCTCTGAGACAGGAATCACCATCAAATTATAATAAGTCACCCCCAAAGACAATTTTAATTATATAGACACACTTTTCTTGCGTTAAGAATGGGAAACATTTCAGATTCCCCTTAAAACCAAGGATGAGAATTGAGGGGATAGAAACATTACTTGAAAAAGCCATCACAGTAGTTATTGCAACTGTGACCACTGGAGTAAACCCCTGCCCACTTTCAATTGCAATATTTATATATTTCCTCTCAAAGAAGGTGGAAAAATTAGCTATGACAATATAAAGGCTTGACAGACAAGAGACAAAGGAACAGGAAGTGCCTAATCGTGGACCTATGGTACCTAATGAGATTAAGGATCAAGACAGACAGTCCATTGAACCAATGATACCACCTCTTAATGAAATAGAGGAAAGGTGACCACCCCCACTAACTTTCCCAGTTACTTGGGAACAAATGCCAGAAAGTGGTGTAAATTCACAAAATGAACAACTAGTCTGGAGTCCTTTTAAAATACAAGATCTTAAACATTTTAAAGAATCACTAGTAACTTATGGAATGTACTCACCCTATGTGAGACAGATGTTAAATGCCTGGGGTACCCAGAACAGGATATCCCCTATGACTGGAAAGTAGCAGGTGTACTCGAAGCTGCTTCTCAATGACAATGGCTGACATGGTGGCAAGAAGAAGCTGCAGTTATGGAAAATAGTAATAGGTCTAAAGGTGTTAATATCATGAAAGACCAGTTGTTAGGTGAAGGTCAATTTGCTGATTTAAGACAGCAGATGCAATTTGATGATTCTTTTATTATACAATGTACTTCAGTAATTTTTAAAAGCCTGGGGTAAGATAGTGGAACAAGCAAAAAAGTCTGTCATTCACAAAGATTATACAATACCTCAGAGAGAGTATTTCTGACTTCCTATATAGATTAACATTCACTATAAACAGGGCAATATCTGATCCAGATGTGAAACAGCTACAAATGGAAACTTTAGCTTTTGAAAATGCAAATGCAGAGTGTAGAAAAGTTCATAGACCTTTAAAAGCTCCATCAGAACCCAAGGATGAATGGATTCGAATTGCTGCTGGTATTCATCTTAAATGACTGTGTAACTGACAAGCAATAGCCAATAATCCTAGAAATCAAAATGTTTCTTGTTTTAGCTGTCATTTGAAAAGAGATTATAGACAAGGCATTCCTAGAGACTTCTCTAGAAGACCTCAGCCTTCTGGGATTTGTAGAAGGTTTGATAAGAGTCCAGAAAGAACTAAGAAGAGTGAGCTTATTCAGCAGTAAGTCTCTATGATGACAATTGCATCTGGCAAGTAACAGTTACATTTACAGCACTTCATAACAATTGATGGAAAAATCCATTAAAAGGACATTACTATGTAAACATACATATATCGAACATAGATGTGCCCAATTATATAAAACAAATACTATCACCATCAAATGTTGAAGAATATATGTTCTTCTGAGCAGCCCATGGATCATTCTCTAGAATAGGTCATATATTTGTTGAAACAGAGCACAAAGCAAGTTTCAACAAATATAAGAAAGCAGAAATAATTCTTTGCATTTTATCTGATCACAATGGGAAAAGACTATAAATCAACAGCAAGAAAGCTTAGAGCACATACAAACTCATAGAGATTAAACATTACTGAGTGATGAATGGGTCCTTGAATAAATCAGGAAGGAAACAAAAGAATTTCTAGAATCAAATGAGAATAAAAACACAGCATATCAAAAGATATGGGATACTATGAAAGCAGTCCTGGCAGGGAAATTTAGACGTCTAAGTGTCTACATTAAGAAACCAGAAAGAGCCGGGCGTGGTGGCTCACGCCTTTAATCCCAGCACTTGGGAGGCAGAGGCAGGGGGATCTCTGTGAGTTCGAGGCCAGCCTGGTCTACAAAGCAAGTCCAGGACAGCCAGGGCTGTTACACAGAGAGACCCTGTCTCGAAAAACCAAAAAAAAAAAAAAAAAACCCAGAAAGATCTCAAGTAAATAACCTAATGATATACCATAGGTGCCTGGAAAAATAACAAACCAAACAACAGATCAGTACATGGAAAGAAATTCTTAAAATCAATGCAGAAATTAATCAAATGGAAACAAGATAATAAATACAGATAATACAGAGAATTAAAGGAACAAAGAGCTGTTTCTTTGAAAAGATAAACCAAGATTGACAATCTTTAACCAAACTAACCTAAAGATGCAAATTAATATAATTAGAGATGAAAAGGTAACCACTACAATATATATCAATAAAATTCAGAAAATATAAATCATATTTGATGAATTTTTTTTTTGTTTTTTTCGAGACAGGGTTTCTCTGAATATCTCTGGCTGTCCTGGACTCGCTTTGTAGACCAGGCTGGCCTCGAACTCACAAAGATCCGCCTGCCTCTGCCTCCCAAGTGCTGGGATTAAAGGCGTGCGCCACCACCGCCCGGCTTTGATGAATTTTTGAATGTATATAACCTACTATTAAATATAAATGAGATAAATAATATAAATATTTTATGAATTGAATATTTTGTTTGCATGTATTTGAGAATCACATATGGTGGTGCAGATGGAGGGCAGAAGAAATGGCTGAATCTCCCAGAACTGGAGTTACAGATGGTTGAGTCATCCTGCAGGTGCTGAGAACCTTAATGCAGGTTCTCTGCAAATCCATCGAGTGTTCTTAACCACTGAGCAATCTCTCCAGCCCTGAGATAAACAATTTAAACAGATCCATGACAAGCAGTTAAGATTGAAGGAGTAATTAAAAATCTCCCTACTAAAAACAAAACAAAACAAAAAAACAAAAACAAAACAAGGCTCAAATGGACTCACTGGTGAATTTTGCCACACCATACTGGAAGTCCTAGCTATAGTAATAAGATGAAGGAAGAATATAAAAGTGATGAAATCAGGAAATGAATAATAAAAGTGTCTATTTACAGATGATATGACTCTATACATAAGAGGCAGACTAAATTCTGTCAGAGAACTCTTAGAACTGAAATGATAAACAGAAAGAAACCAAAGTAATAATTCTATTCACAGGAGCTTCAAAATACATACCCTGGAATAAACTGAAGATGTGAAAGGCCAATTAGCTAAGGATGTGAAACACTTTCTCTACAACAAAAACTATTTAAAGACAGGAGAAATAAATTGAAGAAGATGCTAATAGGTGGAAAGACCCTCCTGTTAATTGATCAGAAGAATCAATATTGGGAAAATGATTATCCTATACAAAGCAATCTATAGATTCAATGTAATTTCAATCAAAATTCCAGTGATTTCCTTCACAGAAAGAGAAAAAAATTATAAAATTTACATGGAAGACTCTGGCTAGGTATAACAATCCTGAATGGAAGACTGTTGAAGGTATCACCAAATACAATTTCAAGTCATCCTACAAAGTCATAGCATAAAAACATCGTGATAAGTGTCCAAAACAGACATGCAGATCAATGAAACAGAATAGAGGAACCAGGTAAAAGACCACCGTGACAGCCAATTGACTTTTGACAAAACTATACATTAGAGAAAAGACAGCATCTTTAGTGATACTGCTGGAAAATCTGGATATCTATGTGTAGAAGAAACTATACCCTTATTTCTCACCTTTCATGAAAATCAACTCTAATTGGATCAAAGACCTGAACATGAGACCTAAAACTTTAAAACAGCTACAGAAAAATGTAGGGAGTACATAAACTTCAAGATATAGACATAGGAAGGTACTTTAGGAATAAGACTCCAATTGCTCAGAAAATATGCCAGTAATTCACAAGTGGGATTCCATGAAATTAAAAGACTTCTATATAGAAAAGGAGACTACCAATCAAGGGAAAAGTCACCTTACAGAATGGGATGAAAATCTCTGCTAGCTATGTATCTGATAGAAGATCAGCATCTAGGGTATATGAAGAACTCACAAAACTGAATATCAAAGAAACAAACAATTTAAAAAATGGGCCACAGACCTGAACAGAGAGTTCTCAAAGGAAGAAATGAAAATGGATAATAACATTTAAAAAATGCTCGACAAAAGTGCTCAATTAATCACACTACTAACAAACACAATCAATATTAATCACAAGGGAAATATACATTTAAACCGCTTGGAGATTCATTCCATCACACCCTACTCAGAATTGCTACCATCAAGTGAGCAAATGACAAGAAATTCTGGCGAGGATGTGGGGTAAAGAAAGCCCTACCCACTATTGGTGGGAGTGTAAGTCGATGCAGCCACCGTGTGAAGCAGTGTGGCCTCATTGCTCTCATCAACTCACAGCAGCTATGGCTTCCCACACAGGAGTTGCATACAACTAATCCAGCCGATTTCCAAGCCTGGTTGGGAGAGGGACTCAAGAGAGTCTCCTCCTAGCTGATATTCTCCTCCTAGCTGAGACTCTCCTCCTAGCTGGTGGAACTGTTGCGCCTGTCCTGATGATCAGTTATCTGTCTTTACTGGTCATGACTGGCGGCTAGCTCTTCAGAAGCTGCAGGTTCCTTCTCCTCTCACTACTGTGTCCTTCCTGCAGAGAACTGGACTTCTCCATCACCTGGCCCCCCTTGATTTCCTCATTAGTGGGGCTAGGGATGACAAGAGGCAGTGATTAAGCATTCGTTTGACTTTCCTCTTATTGATTGGCTCTGCTGTTTTTCAGTGGAACGTCTGCTCACTTTGAAGAAGTGTTCTCACTTTTGACTTTGGAGCTGAGTATTAGTCTTTTGTGGACTAAAGTTATATAACAACCTCACAAAGTCAGGTATTTAAATGTGTTCTCAGTCTCTTTAGTGATATATGTGCCAAGAGTTTCTACAATGAACATAGTCTTTATGTCTTTATTTCTCAAATAATATATGCAAGTAGAAAGGATGAATGGAGTTATAGGGTTTATGATTAGTGATATTGTAAGGCTCTGTGTGTTTCTTTTTTATAAAATTCACTTAAGTGAATGTGTTCTTTTTGTTGTGCCCTTTCTCCAGCCCAGGAAGCCAATACTCCACGGCTTCCTACTTGTTAACAGAGAACCATGGAAAAGTGTTCCCATTGTAATGCACAATAGGCAAAGTAGAGAAATATAATTGATGTGAGATTGAGATTAGAACAATAATTCCCACTCTTGAACTGATTGTTTATGTCACAAAGGAATTTGTTTTCACAGCAGTATGAATAAAATTTCTGCTGTTACCAGCAAGGTGCTATAGAAACCCTATGGCTCAGGGTTCTGTGATACTTTCTGGGATTATTGCATTGATTCTGTCCCTTTTGTTTTCTTTTACTCATTCTGTCTCTTTCTTTGAGTGCAGTGGCTTTGCTTTCACTAAAGTTACACATTGCAAAGTTGAGCCATTGACTAGTTCAACATTTTCTATGGAAAATCTCTCCAGTCTCATTGTCTCAGGAGTCCAAGGCTTCAGCATCCAATATTCATTTGCTTATTTAGGTTCCTGTCCCCAGCCTCATTTGAGAACTGTATCTCAGCCTGCTTTTAGCATCTGGTCCTCAATACCAGAAAATCTGTTTTGGCTTCTTCAGAGAATAAGCCTTTCTTTTCAGATGGAGAGGGTTTTGGGAAGTGGGGGACACATGGTGTTCTGACTGCATAATAAAAAAAGACCTAACAAATTTTTTTTCATATTTTTTCTTCCTAAGTCTTCCTTTTGGAAATTCTGGATGTCCCAAATTCTAAGACTTTTGGGCACCATAAAGTGTAAATCAGATTGGTGCTAGCTTTGAATTTAGTTTTCTTCTCTGGTCTGCTATTTTTCATTTTTTTCCACCTGTTCTCATCTTCCAGGTATAGAAATGGCTTACCTCAGTCCTAGTCTCATCCCATTGTCACAACATAGTCACATGGTCCTAACATCTCTACAAAAGAAACTGGGCTATTTAGCTTCCAGGATTAAAGAGGATGATCAGTACAGAAAACCTAAAATGCATCTTCTCACCTAATGTTTTTAATCAAGACCTCACACTCTTGTTTTAGATGCACATTATTGTTCTCAAATAAGTCAAGAAGGACTCCTTAGCCCTGCTAGGAAGTGACAGCAAAGAGTTCTTCACTAGTAAAGAGCTGTTCAGGAGTGGTAGATTTGCAGTGAACTGAACATGTAGGTCCGAGCGCCTGAGCTGTGTTGCTTGGCTAAGTCAGAGGTTGTGGTGGTTTGAATGAGAATGTCCCCCATAGGCTTATGTATTTGAATACTTAACCTGCTGTTGGTGGAAGTTTTTGGGAAGGATTAGGAGGCATGGCCTTGTTGAAAGAAGTATGTCACTAGGGGTAGTCTTTAAGGTTTAAAAAGCGTACACCATTCCCAATTATATCTCTGTGGTGGTTTGAGTAGGCCCCCATAGATTCATGCTTTGAGTGGTTGGTCATAGGAAGTAACACTGTTAGGAGGTGTGGCCTTATTGGAGGAGATGTGGCCTTGTTAGAGGAAGTATGTCACTGTGGAGGTAGGGTTTTGAGGTCTTGAATGTTCAAGCTATGTACAGTGTGATATGCACATCCAGCCTCCTCCTTGCTGCCAGAGTAACAAGATGTAGAACTCTCAGATCCTTCTCCAGCACCATGTCTGCCTGCCATGCTGCTATGCTTCCCACCATGGTGGGACTAAACCTCTGAAACTGTAAGCCAACCTTGAAGTAAATGTTTTCTTTCATAAGAATTGCCATGATCATGGTGTCTCTTCACAGCAATAAAATTCTAACTAAGACATACTCTCTCTCTCTGGTTCATGCTTGTGGATCAGATATCAGCTGTTAGTGACTGCTCCAGCACTGTACCTACTGACACGCTCTCTGCCATGATGGTCATGGACCCTACTCCCCTCTGGGACCATGAGCCCCCAAATAAATGCATTCTTTCATAAATTGCCTCCATCATGGCATCTCTTCACAGAAATGGGAAAGTAGCTTAGACAGACATATTACAAAGTGAAAGGATCTTTAGTTTATGAGGAAAAAAAAAGACAGGATCTGTTACATTAGTATTTAGAAATGGACACATGGTGCTAAAGAAAGAGTAAGGGACCTGGGTTTTTTCTGACCCTGATTCTACTTCTTCCTCCAAACACAAACTGAGGCACAGAGCAGTTGAATCTGGAGTAAGGGCTGAAGTAGAAACTAGGGAGGGACTGTGCTGTTTGAAAGGAGAAGGGTTTATTTCATTCTTAGAGGGAAGCATGGAAAGGAAGCAGCAATATGAGCAGGAGTGTGGGGAGCCTGAGAAGTGCTGTGATGCTGGAGGTCAACATGGAGGGGCCCCAGGGAGTCCTGTGCAAAGTACCTGAGAGTGTCAGCCATGGAGTCGCTGTTCAGTTTAAGGTCAATTTGCATGATCGACAAGTAAACCTCTTTTTTATCTATGGTTGTTTCTAGAAAACTCTACTGTTTATTAAACACCATGTAAAGTAAATTTCATTTTCTTGTTTTCATTTTGAAATTGGAAGGGCCAAGTTCTATGTTTTTTCTTCTTTGATGAAAAAAAGAAATAACACATGAAATTAAGAACTAGAAGGCAAAAGTGAGCAAGAGAGTGAAAGGAAGGTTTTCAGGAGTTTGCAGCCATCCTGAGGAGTATGTCATACTTGTTATTCAGTAGGTCATTGATCTGAGAGGATAGAGCCCCCCCCCCAATGACCTTCATAGGTAAGACTACACCAGCTTATACCTGGATTGTTAACGTGATTTTGGGTAGTGATTGATTTGGGAAATAACTTCACTTCTATTAATAAGTAGTATTTATTAAATTCCTGCTGTTTGCCAGCAATTTTGCTGGATGCTGAGATAGAGATAGAGAGAGAGAGAGAGAGAGAGAGAGAGAGAGAGAGAGGATATACTCAGCATATATGCATGATCGCTAATAGCAGGGATACTTATAGCCAGGGTACTGATACTCTGCCTGGTCATTCTTGCTTTATTCCAGCTGAACTAGCATCATTATTAATTCCTTCCACTTTCATGCCCAAGAAAGTGCAAGGCTGGAGATAAATTATCTGATAGTCATTCCAAAGAGCTGTGAAGATTAAATTACAAAATTTCTGTGAAAAAATTCACAAGTTTTATCCAAATGAAAGGGACTAAAGGATTTGAGTTCTTTTATTTCGTTCTCTGGTGGAGATGGACATTAGTGTCTGAAATTGCTGTTTACCTCAGGTCTGGCTATTACTCTGAGATCTGTTTGATTTTTTTCATGAAAATAAACTTGCCATAAGTGAATTTTTACTTGAAGTCAGAGTGGTGTATGCTTCATCATTTTCTGGACTCCATTTCTTTACGCTTTATTTAGGACCCTCATATGTATACTCAAATGTTTTCCATATTTCACCTTAAATTAATAGTTTTAAATTTATGGAGTCTTTCACATTTAACATGCTATAATTATGATGGGTTTTAAACATGAAAGGTATCTAAGTACCTTGAGGATTTTAAAAGCCCATTTTAGAATGGAAAGGACGATGTGGTAAATGTGAACCATGAAGGAAGGCAGTGTGTCAGCCTCAGAGAGCACCCAGAGGAGCCTCTGTAGATGCCCTTTGTATCAACCCCCACAAGAAAGGTGCCATGAGGTCAGAAAATGCGCTTTGCATTCCTCCTATTCAGTAGAAATTGTGTACACATGCATACATGGCATGTACAGAAAGATGTGGCCCTCCATTTTCAGTTTGTCATTGTCATCAACATCCCCTCCTCCTCTTCTCCCTCTTCCTTCTGCCAGACCACCATGTATTTTTATTACAGAGATCTTTCCAGGTACTGGGGTAAAGGCTTTGCTTTCATTACCAACTAAGATATTCACCACGACAACAAGAAGGCTACCATTGTTATCTCAGATTCATAGGGGAGGGGATTGGGGCTCAGTGAGGTCAGACAATTTTCTACTCAAGTAAAAGTGGTGCTTTGAATGTGGCCACCAGTCTGGCTGCTATAAGATGTCCTGTCCTTTGACTCTGTGGTCTAGGTGTCATCAGGAGAGGGTGGTAATGAGGCTTGAGGTGATAGGATTACTTGAAGAACACTCGAGGTACTTGGACTTTTAGAAGATCATTTCTCCCCTAAGTAGTAGGCTTTGGTCTTAGGGGGAGAAGATGGTAAATACACAGTTTTCTTCAAAATATTAGAAATCATCAAGAACCAACTATTAAAATGAAGGGTGTAATACTGATAATAACTATATATAATAACTATATATCATTTCTCCCCTAAGTAGTAGGCTTTGGTCTTAGGGGGAGAAGATGGTAAATACACAGTTTTCTTCAAAATATTAGAAATCATCAAGAACCAACTATTAAAATGAAGGGTTTAATACTGATAATAACTATATATAATAAGTAATTGGTGGCATAATTAGGTATATCTGCTGTGAGCTTTGTGACTTTGTTTGTATAAATGCTTGAACTCTGGTTAGTATTCCTTTGAGCTGGTTGCGGGCTTTGTCTGCTGAATGAAATATATTTTGGAACACACCATGCATTGGCACTGAATAAAGAATATAATCATAGTGCATTTATTCTCAGATACAGTTTTTTGGATATTTGCATTTGGGAAGTCTGATACATTTTGACCCTCAGTACTTCTTTTAAGACAACTGTGGAAATGTGCAGTTTTTAGAGTCATTTCGGACTTCCTTTCCTTGGCCTTTTCTGTCTACAGAACCTCTGTCTCATGGGTTACTCAGACTTGGGGTTGGCAAGGTGGCTCATCAGGTAAAGTAACTTGCCACCAAGTCTGATGTCAAACTCTGGGACCTACATGATGAAAAGAGAGAACTGCACTTCCTATATAATCAGACATATTTATCCCTCTCAGGTCTCTGAGGTGGTTGAAGAATAGATAGCTAAAGACTCATAATTAAATTTTGAGTTGTTTAGGAATCAAGAAAGTGCCCTGGATCTAAGAAGATGTTTCTAAAATTGTGATGCAAGTTAGTATGAAAACTGAGTTAGATATAGAACTTTAAACTCATGGAGATAGTTAGACAGTAGAATATTAAAGTCAGGTGCCAAATACATATGGACTGGACAATGGGAATGTATGCTAAGCCATATAACTCTTATAATTGTGGCCTGATTACCTCTGTTGTTGTGAATTGTATTTATTATTATAAGAGAAAGAGCCATTTATTGAACTGAAAGGGGAAGCTGTTGGGGGGAAAAGATATATCTTAAACTTAAAAAAAAAAAGGATGGGGATGGGTGGGTTGAGGCGGAAGAGGGTGGGAGGATGGGACTGGAGGGGGAGTAGGGAGGGGATTGTGATTGAGATGTAACTTGAAAAAAAATAGGTAAATTAATTAAAAAAAGACAATGTACCTGGAAAAAAAATAAAAGAGAGAACTGACTTTGAAAATTACCTTCTGACCTTCACATGTGTCTCCTCCCCCCTACCTCCAAATACATGCAATAACTCTGGTCATGAATCAGCTGTATCATCTCCCACTGCCCAGTTCCAGAATTTCTTTGACTCTCTTGTCACACTGATACATTCTAAGCTGGGTACTTATCAAAATCAAGCAAGTCCCCATTCTTCTTGGAACCTCTATGTCGTAATTACTAAGAAAGATGGATATTTCTGATTGGCATTTTCTTAGCTTGTTGGGTGTTAGCCTGTTACCAATATTAGTTTCTTTGCCTGACCCAGGTATAGGCTAATGCCTCAGGGATGGAGGGCAGACCTTGATGACAACCCTTGAACCCTCGCTCTCCTTTTATTTGAATTGTGGTTACGCTTAGAGTTTCTGCCCAGACGAATCTACAAATCCGTCCATTTATTTCTGCTTTAGCTGACTTAAATTGGGTTTCCGTTACTTAGGTAATTTTTTTTCTTTTTTTTTTTTTATAAATACTTTATTTTTTTTCTTCAAGTTACATCTCAGTAACAAACCCCTCCCTATTCCCCCTTCCTATCCCGCCCTTCCACCCTCTTCCCGCCAGAAGTTTCCCCTTTCAGTCCAACAGATGGTTCCTTCTCTTATAACAGTAAGTATTATACAAAACAACAGATATAAATATGCCACATTTATGAGAGTTAAATGGCCCAGTATACCTTCCCAATGTCCAGTTTATACATATTTGGCCCCTGACTTTAACATTCTACTATCTAACCATCTCCATGTGTTTAAAGGTCTATATCTGACTCAACATTCATACTAACTTGCAACACACTTTTAAGAGTATCTTCTTAGATCTATAACACCCTCTTGATTCCTAAACAACTCAAAATTTAACTGAGACTCTAGCTGTCTATTCTTCAACCACCTCAGAGACCTGAGAGGGATAAATATATCTGCTTATATAGGAAGTGCAGGGCCTGCAGCTTCCAAAACTAAGAAAGGACATACCAATGACTGCCTGGACAGTTCCCATTTTCTCTCCATACATTCCTGCATCAGTCTTCAGCCTTTGGGTCCTGTTTCTCTGACAGACATTTGTTGTAGAGCAGGGATTATGAAGGACTTACCTACCCTGTCTTGGCAGAGTTAGGCTGTCGACTTCCCTGCTACCAAGTTTTGTCCTTTTGGACAGCAGTCTGTCTGCAGTTGGTGCAAGGGGTTTTTTCATGCCAAGAGATAGGCTTGCCACTACATCGGTATTGATCTTTGTACATTGATACAAAATTAAGATTATAGTTGGCCACAATGGTATTGACCCT
>CAJQZJ010032076.1:326166-336511 GCA_907164525.1 Lophiomys imhausi | reverse complement strand
TATGCCTTTCTCCTGGCCACCTGGCTTACCATATGCCTTTCCCCTTGGCCACCTGGTTTACCTTATGCTTTTCTCCTGGCCACCTGGTTTACCATATGCTTTTCTCCTGGCCACCTGGTTTACCATATGCTTTTCTCCTGACCACCTGGTTTACCATATGCTTTTCTCCTGTTCCCCGTGTGCTTATGGAGCAGTGGTTTGCTTCCTGGCTCTCTTCCAACCTAACTACTAGTTACCTCAGAAATGTCTTAGAATTAAGATTGAACTTTACAAATAACCCCTGTGCATTACATAATTGAAAATTAAATATAGTTCTTAAGATTAAGTGTTAAGCCTGTTACTCGCCTTGGCTAAACACATATGAGGAATATAATAAACTTAAGCATTTAAAATGCACGTAATTACGTATATATGTTGATCTTCAAAGAAGTCAGCTAAAAATGCTCAATTCCCTTTCCAAATCAAGTAGGTCATAAATGGGGACCATTTAGAAGTCTTTGCAAAATAGGGTTGTCACACTATAATCTTTTAATGGCACAAATTCCCGTTAGCATAACAGTTGCATAAATAATGTTCATTATAGTGATTAGAAACATTACTTTCTTAGAGCAATCAAAATTTTCTTTCATCTTCTCTATCACAGCACTTTTAAAGCTGCAGGTTTATGAGCCATGAAATCAATTTAGTAGGGTACAATCACATCCCAGGAAAATAGATTAAAAGAGAAAATATTCAATTTCAATGCATATTGTCCACTTAAATATTATCATAGGTAACTTAATTTTATTTTTTTTTCTAAGTGAAATATGCACACCACTTGATTATTACATAAGCTGTATTTCAGTTTGTAAAATATCATGGTAAAAAAGCTGGAAAGCAAGTATTCTATAGCATGATAGATGAATTCTAGGGCTGACTTGAAGATGATGCATAATTTCTAGTTTCATAAATTGCTAAAGACAAGCGTTTTCATTGGGGAATCATGGTCACTATGATTTTACTGATATTCATATCCCTTCCCTATTTGATATGAATTTTGTTCATGGGATTTTGTTATTGTCAATGGAATACCTGAGAGGTTGTTTACATGAGCTTTAAGATTTGGGCTGACCTTTTGCTAGCTAGCTTCTCTTGGGTACACGCTGACTGGCTCCATGCCTCAGTTTCCTTATTTTTAAGTGAGATTGATGAGCTCGTGGTTTAACTAGTGTGCAGAACCAATGAATGAATGTGCTAAAAGCTCTTTACAGTGTTGGGCACACAGTGAGACTTCAACAAATGTTGCTTATTGATATTATTACTTTCCTCACAATCTTTGTATGAGAACAGAACATTGTCTCTCATAAAGGAAACATAGAGCTCAGAGTGTGTATTGTGGTTCAGCCTATGCATGGTCCCCAAGGCTCTTAAGTCTCCTTCTCAGTGTTTATAATATGTAGCTGAAATGAAATGCTTTATAGAAATGTTCAATCTGGGATACACACCACACATTATGAGAGATTGAGAATCTCCTGAAATTTGATCAGGAGTCTAGTGAATGCATATGGGTACTCAGGGAGTGGGTAGGGAAGACTGTCAATCATGTTTGTCTAAGAGTCTCATGTAGTATGGTGAGAAGTCAGACATGTTGGACCTAAGTCAAGGCTTAGAAATTAGTGTTGCATTGTTCAGCAGGTTATTATCACTCCTTGTTGTAAAAGTAGCTTTTCTTTGCCTGATGTAATTGTCGTCTTTGAGGCTTACTGCCTCTGTCTGTGAACCTAGGCCTAGTCCTGGAAGCTTCTAGCCTCCATACAACCTTATCTAGGCCGTTTCCAGCCTCTGAAACTTACTGCTGAATAAGCTCACCCTTCTTTGTTCTTTCTGAACTCTAGATGGCTGGTTCATCTGAGCTGTTCTGGCTCAAATTCCTCTCAAAGCTGACTGATTCAATCTGGCTTCTCTATGATTCTCCTGAGTTTCTCTCCTTGGTTTCAAACTAACTCTAGCAATCTGTTTAGTCTTCTGGCTCCTTCTCATTCTCTGGCTCATTCTGTCTTCACTTGAGTCTAGCTTGTTCTCTCTGCAACCTGTCTCTGTAAAACTCTCCTGGTAAATCTGCCTCCTCTCCCTCATTTTCTGTGCTGCTCCCTTAAGTAGCTTCCCTTTCTTCTCTCTTCTCACAGAGTTTGGCATATCCTGTTCTGTCAAATCTTTCTCTGATTCACCACTTTGTCTGCCACTCCATTAGAAATCACTTTCAGACATGAGTGCTTCCTTCTACAAACTAACTTTTTTTTTTAAAAGACAGGGTTTCTCCAGGGCCAAACGGCTGAAGATTGATGCTGTAATGTATGGAGAGAGAATGGGAACTGTCCAGGCAGTCACTGGTATGTCATTTATTAGTTTTGGAAGCTGCAGGCCCTGTACTTCCTATATAATCAGATATATTTATCCCTCTCAGGTCTCTGAGGTGGTTGAAGAATAGACAGCTAGAGTCTCATAGTTAAATTTAGAGTTGTTTAGGAATCAAGAGGGTGTTCTGGATCTAAGAAGATGTTTTTAAAATTTTGATTCAAGTTAGTATGAAAACTGAGTTAGGTATAGAACTTTAAACTCATGGAGATAGTTAGATAGTAGAACATTAAAGTCAGGTGCCAAATACATATGGACTGGACATTGGGTATGTATGCTAACCCATATAACCCTCATAATTGTGGCCTATTTATTTCGGTTGTTTTGTATTGTATTTGTTGTTATAGGAGAGAGAACCATATGTTGGACTGAAGGGGGGAGCTGTTGGGGGAAAAAAGATCTACCTTAGACTAAAGGAAAAAAAAGGATAGATGATGGGGGGGTTGAGGGGGAAGAGGGTGGAAGGGTGGGACAGGAGGGGGGAGTAGGGAAGGGATTGTGACTGAGATGTAACTTGAAGAAATAAAAAATAAGTTATATAAAAAAAGATAGGGTTTCTCTGTGTAATAGAGCCCTGTCTGTCCTGGACTCTCTTTGTAGACCAGGTTGGCCTTGGACTTACAGAGGTCTGCCTCCCAGGTGCTGGGATTAAAGGCATCTGGCACCATGCCTGGCTTCTACAAACCAGCTTTACCTTCATTATTTAGGATTAAAGGTGAATACTAAGGATGTGTCTCTTCCGGTCAGAGTAACATGCTGCTGGATTAAAAATCCTCTACATCTCCCGTCTTTCTGTTTAAGTTAAGAATTGTACACATTTAACTATTTCAACAGAAACTATCATCAGTCCCATAAATTTAACAGCCCAAATGTCCTTATGCAGATTCACTCAGATTGTTTGGAGGCCAGAAGCTACCAGGACTAGGCCTACATTAGCAGATGGAGTCAATAAGCCTCCAAGAAGACAATTACATCAGGTAAATAAAAGTTACTTTTACACCTTATATTTTTACACCTTACCTTTCTTACTCCACTGGCAAAAGGAGATTAAATTAGTTTTGGGATCATATAGTTGTCATCATGATCAATGCTTACCCTAGTCATAAAGAGCTTGGCACAGTCAGTGGCACATACTAAGTCTTCAAGAAAATAGCAACAGGGAAAGAAGAGTAATATACTAGAAACAAAGAATGAAGTAAGTGTCCTTTTTAACTATGAATTATGGAATACTGGATCTATCACAGGATCACTGAGTAATCCATTCATTTCTTTTTTTTTTTTTTTTTTTTTGGTTTTTCGAGACAAGGTTTCTCTGTGTAGCCCTGGCTGTCCTGGACTCACTTTGTAGACCAGGCTGGCCTCGAACTCACAAAGATCCGCCTGCCTCTGCCTCCCAAGTGCTGGGATTAAAGGCGTGCGCCACCACCGCCCGGCCTCCATTCATTTCTTTATCCAACAAAAAATGAGTGCTGCACGAATTAGGATTAAGTGCAGTGCTGAGAAAGTGAATGAGTAAGGCAGCTTTTCTGTTCTCCTTGAGTTTATGCTCTCTGGAGGCCATGGCTAGGCAATGACAAGCCAGGTGATCAGGGCTGAATTATGGGGCTAAGTGAAGACACAGATGTTTGCAGCTGAGAACCACACTCAAAACCATTTACGGTTTGTCTGTCTTATACTTCTAGTCTGAATTTTAGAGCTGAGCAGGCCTACCTTTCTTCTGTTTATCTTAACTTTTTAAAAGTTTCTTCAAGTGTAGTTTGCATATCATACTAATGAGGAGCTTTAATCTATAGAACCTAGAGGAAGCCGATCTTTGCCTGGGAATGGCTCCAAGGATAAGGGCAGGTGATGATACATTTGTGAAGGACTGGGGCTAGAGAGTTGGACTAATATTGGCCTTATAAATTAAAATTCAACAGCTCATGCATTATGGTGCTTGCCATGGTAAACAGGGAACTGAGAGTTCAGTCTAATGCTTAGTTATAACAAAGAATATAGGCTCAGTTTTTATTTCTTTCTACTTTCCTCTCAAAAATATTTGATTTTTAAACTTAATATGTACACACACACACACACACACACAAGCTACATTTACACCTACACCCCATAGACGACTTTGGAAGTAAAGTAATAAAAGCTATTAAATAACTAGATAACTTAGTATTTTATATATTACACTAATGTTTTCATCTATGTTTTTATGATTTAATGGATGTGAGTTATATTGTATTCAAAACTTACAAATTTGAGTCACATGCAACATGTCTGCATTAGAAGACTTCAAGAGTGCTAACAATATCTTACATTGGCTGTCCGTAATTAGATGTGACACAAAATCATTTGGGGGTTATATCCATTAATTGGAGACATAAGGTGCCTATGTTAATCTGTTAAAATTACTTTTTGTATTATGTGGACAGAGAAACTCTTACCTTTGAGTAATGCTGTCAGGATAGCTAAATCAATGTCCTGGTGGCCTTCTGATCCCATCCGAAATACTGTGATCTGAAATTTGAGAAAAGGAGATGGTTAACAACACATTTTTTTTTTCTCCAGAGAGAAATCAAATCAATGAAACCACTTGTGAGCAGTGACTCTTTTACTATCTCTGAAGTAGGCTTTTAACTATAAGGGCAAGCACACATGAAGATCAGAGGAGCGGACCCTGCAATTCATTAAGAAAGAGAGATGCATCAATAGCTTCCACGTGGGGTTCATCTTAGATAACTGCATTGATTGTGGTTATCATGCAATACTTGCAGGATTCATAAAATATGTAAGTTGTAACACAGACCGTGAGTGAGAAACTGTGCTTTAAGATAGCTGGCCGCCCAAAAGACACTGTCATTCCAACAAAACGGCAGCCTACAGATTGGGAAAAGGTCTTCACCAACCCCACATCTGACAGAGGGCTAATTTCCATAATTTACAAAGAACTCAAGAAATTAAAATGAGACACTTTGCCCTAGTGGTGCTGCCTTGTATGCCCCCGGTGTATGAGGAGGCTTTTGGCCCTCATATGACTGCTGAACTGGGGCAGGGGACTATTATGTAGGGACACTCCACTCCAGAGGGGTGGGATGGAAGGGATGGGGGTAGAGGGTGGGAAGGCAGGACTGGGAGGAGTAGAAAGAGGACGCTATGATGGAGATGTAACCTGAAGTAATAAATAAATATTAAAATAATACAGCAAAAAAAGAAATTAAATGGCAAGAAACCAAATAATCCAATCAAAAAAATGGGAAACAGAGCTAAACAGAGAATTCACAAAGGAGGAATCCCTAATGGCTGAGAGACACTTGAAGAAATGCTCAGCATCTTTAATCATCAGAGAAATGCAACTCAAGATGATTCTGAGATTCTATCTCACACCTGTCAGAATGGCTAAGATCAAAACCTCAAATGACAGCACATGCTGGCGAGAGTGTGGAGAAAGGGGAACACTCCTCCATTGCTGGTGGGAGTGCAAGCTTGTACAACCACTATGGAAATCAGTCTGTCGATATCTTAGAAAACTTGGAATAGCTCTGCCTCGGGATCCAGCCATACCACTTTTGGGTATACATCCAAATGATTCCTCACCAAATCACAAAGAAGTTTCCTCATCTATGTTCATAGCAGCCTTATTTGTAATAGCTAGAAACTGGAAATAACCCAGATGTCCCTCAACCGAGGAATGGATTAAAAAAAAACCTGTGGCACATCTATCTACACAATGGAATACTACTCAGCTATCAGAAACAATGAAATTATGCAATTTGGAGCGAAATGGATGGAACTAGAGAAGCTTATCCTGAGTGAGCTAACCCAGACTCAGAAGGATGCAAATGGCATGTATTCACTTATAATTGGATTTTAGCCATACAGTACAGGATAACTATACTACAACCAACACACTAAAGGGAACAGGAACATAGACTTTGTTACCTGTCAATGAGACACTTTGCCCTAGTGGTGCTGCCTTGTAGGCCCCCAGTGTATGAGGAGGCTCTTGGCTCTCATATGACTGCTGAACTAGGGTGGGGGACTGATATGTAGGGACACCCCACTCCAGAGGAGAGGGATGGAAGGGATAGGGGGTAGAGGGTGGGAGGGTGGGACTGGGAGGGGTGAAAAGAAGGCACTGTGATGAAGATGTAACCTGAAGTAATAAATAAACATAAAAAAGATAGCTGGCTGCCATGTTCTGTGTAAGATGGTCCACTGCACGTGCACACACGCACACCATAGCCATCACTACACACACTCCTTAGCAGTTGACATCTGAGCTGGTTGGTTTTTGTCAACTTGACACAGCCTAGACATATCAGGGAAGAAGGACTCTTTACTGAGAAAATGCCTCCGTAAGATTGTCTTGTAGAATGGAATACTACTCAGCTATTAAAAACAAGGGAATCATGCAATTCACAGGGAAATGGATGGAACTAAAAAAGATCATCCTGAAGGAGGTAACCAGACACAGAAAGATACACAATGTATGTACACACTTACAAGTGGATATTAGTCATATTGTATAGGATAACTATCCTACAATCCACAGGTCAAAAAAAAAAAAAAAAAAAGGTAAGTTCCAAGGAGAGCCCAAAGGAGGCTGCTTGAATCTCACTCAGAAGGGAAATAAAATAGACACAAGTGGATGAAGATAGGGCAATAAGTGGGAGGCGTTATGAGGAAGGGAATAAGGGTGGAGATCAGGTGTGGTGAGGGTGGGGATGAGAGGTGAGGAAGCTGGGAGAGAAAAGGGAACACATGGGGGGCATCTCTGAGACATGTGGGAGAACAAAGAAAGGGTATTCTCCTGGGAGGATGGGGAAGTGTGTAGAAATAATTAATTAAATTGTTTAACAGTATTTATATTATTGTTAATTGATTGGCAGCTGTTAATCCTTAACCAGCCATTATCAATGAGCATACAGACACCACATGGATTTTAACAAGCTTTGGCCTGAATTGAGCAATCTTGGCCTATCTAAGCCAGTTCTTAATTCTATTTCTGAATAAAGCCCTGTATAATATGCATTGGTTCCCTGGACTATTTTTCTCCATGCTATGCTAATGTTCTAGGCCACGGGGAATGAGGTTCTTTTCTCTAACTCATGGCATGTGTCTTCCTACCTGCTCTTTGTTTGTTGTCTTGGAGGCTTCTCTTCTTCCCATGAACCTCTCTGCTTCAGAACCCTGCTCACCTTAGTCCTGCCTACCTCTGTCTTTGCCCAATCTCAGGCCTCAGCATTTATTCAACCAATCAGAGAATGCCTCAGAAGGGGTGGTAACCAATCAGAGAATGCCTCAGAAGGGGCAGTAACCAGATTCAGCATTGAAATCAGCCTTTATTAGACCTTCCCCAACAGGAGTGACCCCAGGTAAGACTCCTAGCAGCAGAGGACATGGAGACAGAAGTGGACACCTCCTAGCCTGGAGAACTCCGGTGGAGAGAGGGTACACCAACCCACCCCCAAAACCTCCAACCCATAATTTATTCAGCATACAAGATGTACAGGTAAAAAGATGGAACAGAAATTAAGGGAATGGCCAACCAATTACTGACACATCTTGATACCCACTCCATGGGAGAGAACCAATTCCTGACACTATTAATGTTTCTCTGCTATGCCAGCAGACAGGAGGCTAACATAACTATCCTCTGAGAGCCCCACCCAGCAGTGGATCAAAACAGGTAATGAGACTCAGGGAGTCTTGTAGAAGAGTGGGAGGAAGAATAGAGGGACCCAGAGGGGACAAGAACTTCAAAAGAAGACCAACAGAGCCAACTAACTGAGGCCCCTGGGAGCTTACAGAGACTAAAGCACCCCCCCCCACACACACACAAAAGCACATATATGGCCTGGACCTAGGTCCCCTACACGTATGTAACTGATAGGCATCTCAGTCTTCATGTCGATTACCTAGCAAGTGAAGCAGACAGTCCCTGACAGGACTCTATTGCCTGTTTGAGGATAACCTTACTTAGACAGCTAGACAGGCTGCCTTGTCTGACCTCAGAGGAAAAGAATGCTCTCAGTGCTGATGTGACTTGAAGAGCTGGGGTGGGTTGATGGGGGAGTCCTCTTTTCTGAGGAGAAGAGGAGAGGGAAAAAGGGGCAGAATGGGAGGATGGATGGGGATATGTGGAGAGGAGGGAGGGGAATACAATCAGGATGTAAAATGAGTAAATGAATAAATAAATTAAAAAAAAAGATTGTCCTGTAGGCAAATGTGTAGAGCATTTTCCTGATTAAAGATAGATGTGGAAGGGCCCAACCCACCATGGGCAGAACCACCCCTAGTGGTCCTGGAATGAATAATAAAGTAATCTTCTGGAACTGGAGAGATGGGTCTGTGGTTAAGAGCACTGGCTGCCTTTCCACAGGATCCAGTTTCAATTTCCAGCACCCACATGGCAGCTCACAACCATCTGTAACTCCAGTTCTGGGAACCTGACACCCTCTTCCGGCCTCTGCAGGGACCAAGCACGCATGTGGTGCACAGAAATGCATGTGTGCAAAAACACTCACACACACAAACTAAAAAATAATAAGTTAAAAAAGAGAAAGAAACTAGGTTGAGCAAGCCAAGGGGAGCAAGTGGGCACTCCTCCGTGGACTTTGCTTCATTTCCTGCCTCCACCTTCTTCCCCTGAGTTCCTCTTGCCTTTTCTACCTCAGTGGTGGGGCTGTGATCTGGGGAGTGGAACCTGAAATAAACCCTTTCCTCACCAAGTTGCTTTGGTCATAGCATTTTATAACAGCAATAAAAACCTTAACTAAGTCTAAGACATCATTCAGGGTTTGACATTGGGTTGCACTTCACGCTGTTCAGCCCCCTCAATGACTTTGAATATACTTTAGAGTAACCCAGCAGTTTATCCAGATGGTAAGAAATGGAGAGTAGGCAGTAAAGTGACAGCTTTTCCTTGGAAATATAGGAGAGAAGCAGTCTCTGGGGAAGAATAACAGGAAGGAGAGAGAAGGAACATCAGTGAGGAACTAATTCTTCCCCGAGACTTGACTGTTCACAAGAGACAGAGAAAGAGAGAGCTGTGAGACTCATTCTGGAGGAGAAGTTTTTGCTAACAGTTGATACTGCTTCCATGAACTGGCGACTGGGAACAATCTCTACTTTTATGGCAGTAAAGAATTCCCCTCATGACCTTAAAATGTGCTGGCATTAAAAGCAAGCCCCAAGAAGTGTTATTTATATGCACTCACTATGGTCACCAAAGGCCCAGGTCTATGTCTCTGGGAGGAATCTTTTATGGGAAGACAGGAAACAGTGGCATCCATATTGATATGCAGCACAAGATTAGTTTCTATTGTATGCTCTGGGAAGTGAATCTCCTCAGACACCTTGCTTTTTCACTTTGTGGAATGTTGGCTGCAGAGAGGAAGTTTCCAGGTTTGAAAGGGTAAGACAGACAAACAGCATCAGCATATGGGATACGCAGTGCTTTAGAGGTAGAATTAAACTGGAAAAGGAAGAAAAGGCAGAAGGACACATGCCCCAGGAAAGACTAAGATTCATTAGTGAAGAACTCTGGAAAGGGTACCTCATTCATACCCCAAATGGTTGTCAGAGACAATTGTTCTTCGTGGATAATGTCATCGGTTTCCAGCAAGGATTAGCTGAAAGATGATTTTGGAGCAAAAATGTGCATGAAAAACTTAGTGGAGGATTTTTAGAACAGAGCAAAGCTTAATCTATTTTAAGGAAACTTCTTGCCATCTTCATAAAGAGTCAGTGAAGAATCTTATAATAGGAAAGAATAAACTTTGCTGAAGAACAGGAAAGATTGCAAAATGACGTATATCCTTAGCTAACCGGTTAGAGAGTACAGCAAAAAAAAAAATATGTCAGTGTTCACTAGGTGAATTTACAGTTAGGTATAATTTCAATAAAAGCCCCAGAAGGGTTTTTGTGGCTTTCATAGATTGATTCTAGGATTCAAATCTTA
>CAJQZJ010032076.1:298937-321166 GCA_907164525.1 Lophiomys imhausi | reverse complement strand
ATCTCTCACCCACAACATCCAAGAAATCAAGGACTCAATGAAAAGACGGAACCTAAGAATTATAGGTATAGAGGAAAGAGAGGACTCCCGACTCCAAGGTCCAGGAAATATCTTCAACAAAATCATAGAGGAAAACTTCCCAAACCTGAAAAAAAGAGATGCCAATAAAAATCCAAGAGGCTTATAGAACACTCAACAGATTAGATCAGAAAAGAAACTCCTCTCGCCACATAATAATTGAAACACCAAATGTACAGAACAAAGAAAGAATATTAAAAGCTGTAAGAGAAAAAGGTCAAGTCACATACAATGGCAGACCCATCAGAATTACACCTGACTTCTCCTCAGAAACTTTAAAAGCTAGAAGGGACTGGTCAGATATACTACAAGTCCTGAGAGATCATAGGTGCCCAGCCAGACTACTTTACCCAGAAAAACTCTCTATCAACATAGATGGAGAAAACAAGATATTCCATGACAAAATCAAATTTAAAGAATATCTACCCACAAACCCAGCCCTACAGAAAATCCTACAAGGAAAATCCCAACCCAGAGAAGAAAACTCCACCCAAGAAAACAAAGGGAATAGAAAACCCCTCAGCAACTAAAACAAAAGAGGCACAGGACCACCACCTATACCAAACTAATGGGAAATAACAACCCCAGGTCACTAATATCCATCAACATCAATGGACTCAACTCCCCAATAAAAAGACATAGGTTTACAGAGTGGATCTGCAAGCAAGACCCTTCCTTATGCTGTATACAAGAGACACATCTAACTACCAAAGATAGACACTGCCTCAGAGTAAAGGGCTGGGAAAAGGTTATCCAAGCAAATGGACCCAGGAAGCAAGCTGGAGTAGCCATCCTAATATCAAACAAAACAGACTTCCAACTGAAGTTAATGAAGAAAGACAAAGAAGGGCACTATATACTCATTAAAGGGTATATTCATCAAGAGGAAATCTCAATACTGAACATCTATGCCCCAAATACAAAGGCACCTACTTTCGTAAAAGAAACACTTCTAAAACTTAAAGCGCACGTCGATCACAACACATTAGTAGTGGGAGACTTCAACACCCCACTCACAACAATGGACAGATCATCAAGACAGAAGAAAACAGAGAAATATTGAGTCTAACAGAGATCATGAAACAAATGGACCTAACAGATATCTACAGAACGTTTCACCCAAACACAAAGGAATACACCTTTTTCTCAGCACCCCATGGAACCTTCTCCAAAATCGACCACATAGTTGGTCACAAGGATAGTCTCAATAGATACAAGAAAATTGTAATAACACCTTGTATCTTATCAGACCACCACGGAATAAAGCTGGTCTTCAACAGCAAAAGAATCAACAGAAAGCCTACACACACATGGAAATTGAACAGCTCCTTACTGGATGACCACTGGGTCAGGGAAGAAATAAAGAAGGAAATCAAAGACTTCTTAAAATCCAACGACAATGAAGACACAACATACCCAAACCTATGGGATACATTGAAAGCTGTGCTACGAGGAAAGTTCATAGCACTAAGTGCTTTCAAAAAGAAAATTGTGACAGCTCATATTAGTGAACTAACAGCTAAGCTAGGTGAATTGGAAAAAAAAGAAACAAACACTCCCAAGAAGAGCAGAAGGCAGGAAATCATCAAACTTAGGGCTGAAATCAACAACTTAGAATCAAAAAGAACTATACAAAGAATCAATGAAACCAAGAGTTGGTTCTTTGAGAAAATCAACAAAATAGACAGACCTCTAGCCAAATTAACTAAAAGGCAAAGGGAAAGAACCCAAATCAACAAAATCATAAATGAAAACGGAGAAATAACAACAGACATTGAGGAGATCCAGAAAATATTCGGGCATTACTTTAAAAATCTATATTCCACTAAATTTGAAAACCTAAGCAAAATGGACAATTTCCTCAATAAATTCCACCTACCAAAACTAAATCAAAATCAGATTAACAGCTTAAACAGCCCAATAACACCCAAGGAAATAGAAACAGTCATTAATAATCTCCCAACCAAAAAAAGCCCAGGGCCAGATGGCTTTAGCACGGAAGTCTACCGGACCTTCAAAGAGGAACTAACACCATTACTTTTCAAACTCTTCCACCACATAGAAACAGAAAGAACACTGCCAAACCCATTCTATGAGGCCACTGTCATTCTGATTCCTAAACCACATAAAGACCCAACAAAGAAAGAGGACTTCAGACCAATCTCCCTCATGAACATAGATGCAAAAATACTTAATAAAATACTAGCAAACCGAATTCAAGAACACATCAAAAGTATCATACACCATGATCAAGTAGGCTTCATCCCTGGAATGCAAGGATGGTTCAATATACAAAAGTCTATCAATGTAATTCACCACATAAACAAGATGAAAGAAAAAAACCACATGATAATCTCGCTAGATGCAGAAAAAGCATTTGACAAAATCCAACACCCCTTCATGCTAAAAGTTCTGGAGAGAACGGGCATACAAGGACTATACCTAGAAATAATAAAGGCAATATACAGCAAGCCAGTAGCCAACATCAAATTAAATGGAGAGAAGCTTGAAGCATTTCCTCTAAACTCAGGGACAAGACAAGGATGTCCACTTTCAAAATATCTCTTCAATATAGTACTTGAAGTCCTTGCTAGAGCAATAAGACAACTAAAGGAGATCAAAGGGATAAAAATTGGAAATGAAGAAGTCAAATTATCCCTATTCGCAGATGATATGTTAGTATACATAAGCGACCCCAAAAACTCACCAAAGAACTCTTACAGCTGATAAACAACTTCAGCAAGGTGGCTGGATACAAAATTAACTCAAAAAAATCAGAAGCCCTTCTTTATACAACAAACAAATATACCGAAAAAGAAATAAGGGAAACAACTCCCTTCACAATAGCCACAAACAACATAAAATACCTGGAGGTAACTCTAACCAAGCATGTAAAGGACCTATATAACAAGAACTTCAAGCCCCTGAAGAAAGAAATGGAAGAGGCCTTTAGAAGATGGAAAGATATCCCATGCTCATGGATAGGTAAGATCAACATAATAAAAATGGCTGTCCTACCAAAAGCAATATGTAGATTTAATGCAATTCCTATCAAAATACCAACACAATTCTTTATAGACCTGGAAAAAGTTATTCTCAACTTCATATGGAACAACAAAAAGCCCAGAATAGCTAAATCAATCCTGTACAATGAAAAAACATCTGGAGGTATCACCATCCCAGATTTCAAGCTGTACTACAGAGCAACAGTAATAAAAACAGCATGGTGCTGGTATAGAAACAGACCAGTGGATCAATGGAATCAAATTGAAGACCCAAACATGGACCCACACACCTATGGCCAACTAATCTTTGACAAAGAAGCCAAAACCACACAATGGAAGAAGGACAGCATCTTCAACAAGTGGTGCTGCTCCAACTGGATGTCCACTTGCAAAAGAATGAAATTAGACCCATACCTATCACCTTGTACAAAACTTAATTCCAAGTGGATCAAAGACCTTAACATAAGGCCGGCCACACTAAAGACACTAGAAGAAAAAGTAGGAGAAACCCTCGAACTCAACTTCCTGAACAGAACACCAACAGCTCAGGACCTGAGATCAACAATCAATAAATGGGACCTCATGAAACTGAAAAGCTTCTGTAAGGCAAAGGACACTGTCATTCGAACAAAACGGCAACCAACAGACTGGGAGAAAATCTTCACCAACCCCACATCTGATAGAGGGCTATTATCTAAAATCTACAAAGAACTCAAGAAACTAAATGCCAAGAAACCAAATAATCCAATCAAAAAATGGGAGATGGAGCTAAATAGAGAATTCACAAAGGAGGAATCCCTAAGGGCTGAGAGACACCTGAAGAAATGTTCAACATCCTTAATCATCAGAGAAATGTAACTCAAGATGACCCTGAGATTCCACCTAACACCTGTTAGAATGGCTAAGATAAAGAGCTCAAATGATAGCTCATGCTAGCGAGGGTGTGGAGAAAGGGGAACCCTACTCCATTGCTGGTGGGAGTGCAGGCTTGTGCAACCACTGTGGAGGTCTGTCTGGCGATATCTTAGAAATATAGGAATAACCTTGCCTCAGGACCCAGCCATACCACTTCTGGGTATACACCCAAAAGACCTCTCACAGAGACATAGGGAAGTCTCCTCATCTATGTTCATAGCAGCCTTATTTGTAATAGCTAGAAATTGGAAACAACCCAGATGTCCCTCAACTGAAGAATGGATTAAAAAACTGTGGTACATCTATACAATGGAATATTACTCAGCTATCAGAAACAATGAAATCATCCAATTTGCAACCAAATGGATGGATCTAGAGAAGCTCATCCTGAGTGAGCTAACCCAGTCTCAGAAGGATGCACATGGCATCTATTCACTTATAGTAGGATTTTAGATATATTGTACAGGATACCTGTACTACAACCAACACACCAAAAGGAACATGGACATAAATATACTTTTTTTATCTTTTTCTTTTTCCTTCTCCTTTTTTTCTTTTTTCTTTTTCCTTTTCCCTTCTCTTTTTCCTCTCTTTTTTTGTTGATATTCTTTGTTTTTGTGGGTTTGTGTGTTTGTTGGTCTTTTTTTTAGTGTTCCCCCAGTAGCAAGGAGACACCTTTCACTGGCAGTACTGCCTCGTAGGCCCCCGGTGAATGAATCGGCTCTTGGCCTTCATATGACTCCTGATCTGTGGTGAGAGACTGTTAGGCAGGGACACTCCACCCCAGAGGAACAAGACGGAAGGGTCAGGGGGTAGAGCATGGGAGGGTGGGGCTGGGAAATGGGAAAAGAGGACAATATGATAAGGATGTAACCTGAAGCAACAAACAATTTATTAACTAAAAAAAAAAAAAAAAACGTCTGTCAGAGAAACAGGACCCAAAGGCTGAAGACTGATGCAGGAATGTATGGAGAGAAAATGAGAACTGTCCAGGCTGTCATTGGTATGTCATTTCTTAGTTTTGGAAGCTGCAGGCCCTGCACTTCCTATATAAGCAGATATATTTATCCCTCTCAGGTCTCTGAGGTGGTTGAAGAATAGACAGCTAGAGTCTCCTAGTTAAATTTTGAGTTGTTTAGGAATCAAGAGGGTGTTATAGATCTAAGAAGATACTCTTAAAAGTGTGTTGCAAGTTAGTATGAATGTCGAGTCAGATATAGTCCTTTAAACTCATGGAGATGGTTAGATAGTAGAATGTTAAAGTCAGGGGCCAAATATGTATAAACTGGACATTGGGAAGGTATACTGGGCCATTTAACTCTCATAAATGTGGCATATTTATATCTATTGTTTTGTATAATACTTACTGTTATAAGAGAAAGAACCATCTGTTGGACTGAAAGGGGAAACTTCTGGGGGGAAGAGGGTGGAAGGGCGGGATAGGAGGGGGGAATAGGGAGGGGTTTGTGACTGAGATGTAACTTGAAGAAAAAAAAATATAGTATTTTAAAAAAATAAATAAACATTAAGCATCCACAAAAAAATCTGAATTTGTTTTCTACCTCACAAATTACACATATAAAAATGGGTTCAGTACATGAAAGTGTATAATAATTGATATGAAATACAGGAGACTATCATAATAGGTAGAGATTTCTTTTTTCTCATGTAGTGGAATTCTAAGATTTATTCCCAAATGCTATATAAAAGTGCAGATCATATACATACATGTATTTTGTGTCACATATTCTTTGAAACTAGTTTTTAAAAATATATGCCACGTTTAAAATTTTTATTTTTGATATTGTATTTTAATTACATCATTTCTCCCTTCCTTTTTCCCCCTCCAAGTCCTCCCAGATACTTTTACCTGTTGTCCTTCAAATTCCATCCTCTTTTTTCAGTAATTGTTATTGTGTATATGTAAATGTGTGTGCGTATATATTCCTAAATATTGTCTCCTAGTTGCACCCATGAAGTCTCACCAACTTTATATTTGGGCTACTTCTACTGCCCAAACATGATCTAAAAATAGTTATTTTAAAGCCACTGGCCCTAGCTGTTATGTACTTTGACTAGGCAATCCTGCTTGATTTTTGTGCCTGGAGTCTACGAAAATATGTCCTCGTTATGGAACATGGCACTTCAGTTAAGCTTATTTTTGTCTGAATGTGCTATATAATAACTTTCCTTCATGCTTCCCACCCGTGATTTGATTGTCTTCCCTAAATTCTTATGTTGAAACTTAAGGCCATTGTGATGATTTATAATACATGGTGGAATTCCAGGGGTGTTAGGTCTTGACTAATGATTGCTATAAATTAGTATCATTATAAAGGATCACATAGAAAACTGCCTCATTCCTTCTACTATTTGAAGACACAACTAGAAGGCGCTGCTTAGGAGCCAGGACATGGCCTCTGTGTCTTTGGCACCTTGATTTTGAACTTCTTAGCATCCAGAACTGTGGGAAGTAAATTTCCATTATGTATAAGACACCAGGTTATAATAGCCTGGGTGAACTACGGAAGCACTCTTCCCAATTAGAAAAAGTCCTGTTTTGGGGGGAGCCTTTTCCATGTGTCAGAAATAGTGATATGCATTTTCAAATACATTATCTTCAACCCCTCATTTTATGTAATAAAGTAAATGTGTGCATAGAAATAAAGATGAATATATAAAATATACTGTTAACAAAGCATTGCCCTGAATATTTAGATTAGATGGAAGAATAAATAAGGCTCAATTATCCACGCCTAGAACTCCTAAACAGCTATTAAAAAACTGACATAGAGCCATTTAATAAGTCAGAAGACAGCCTTCCACAAGACAAATGATAAAAGCACGTACCAGTATTGGTGGAGTCTAGCTGACTGTGGCTTTGGCATTAAGAATGTGTGACTCTCATAAATCCTCATATGGACAGGGGACACCTGGAATATGAACTTTTGGTTCGTCACATGACCATTCAGACTCTCTGTGTGACCTTGGGTATATTGTCCTCTTTCTGGGATAGAGGAAAAGTCCCGAAGACTGCTTAGCAATACTGGAGACATTTAATTTCTACTAAGAAAAAGCTATGTTACTCACCTAAAATGTTATCTGGAGCTCCACAGTGAGTTACTGTTGCAGTCTACTATCTTCCACACCAACCTCCTCTGTCTATAAGGTGGAATAATACTAGAGCTTGACTACTTTTCACTTACACAGGAGACAAACTGTGTAGGATTTTCTAGCAAATAATTCTAACTTTTGTCACTGGGGTGGAGAGAACAGACAGCATCATGTGTTGTTAAATTACCTGTTGCCTCAGACATCCTGTGCTTGACTAATCAGAGAGAAAGGATCTTGGTTCAGGTCACACAAAAGTTAGGAGGAGAACTTCAAGTGCAATCCAGTAGCACTTGCCCACCTGTCATGTCTAAGCAGTAAGAAGAAACGAAGGGAAGGAAGAGCTCAACTACCTGCCTCTTCTGTACCCGCTTCTATCTGGATGTCAGAGCCAGGGATGACTATGAGGCAGAAGTGGGAACTGGAAGGCCTTGTGTTTTGAGTTTGGGATGCTCTTCCACAGGCACATATGTTCTCTGGCAGTGTTTTGTGGTGTGCTGGGAACATTAGTTTATGGGGACCTAGTTGGAGGAAGTAGATCACTGGTGAATGTATTTTGCACACTGTCTTGTTTCATGGTCCCTCTCTTCTGCTTCTTGGATGCCCTGAGGTGATCAGCCTCTTCCACCACAGCCCTGCCATGATGTTCTCTGTTCTTTGGCTCACAGCAGTGGAGCTAGCTGACCATGACTGAAACAGAGAGAAAAAGTAAATCTCTGCTTATCATTTTTTTTAACCATAAGGTATTTATCACATCAATAAAAGACTAACACACCTCCATAGGTGTTTGAAATAAAAAATAAGAAAAATGATCAAACAAAATGCATCTATCTGGTGTGTGAGTTATGGTCACAGCTGGATCTCTGCTAAGGGTTTCCAGGAGGAGGAGGTGTGTGCCGAATTAGATTTTCATAGAACTCTCCTTCTGCATAGGCATCTAGATATTGTCCTTTGCAATTACTGATGACCCCACAGACTCCAGGTGGGAGATGAGAAGTGGCTGTACTATGTTTTGAACTCAAGAAGGGATGCTATCCCTTGAAGCAGAAGAAAATTTGCATCCTGCTGGAGAAGATACCTGAGGGCAGAAGTGGGAATTTGGCTAATTTTTTTTTAAGTTAACTCTTTCCTCCAGGGCTGGAATGGCCTGAAAGATATTATCACACATCAAACATTTAATTGATAGCAAGCTGAAGGAACTCAGGGTAGCATTTGAGCTCATTATTTAAAAGAATAAAAAAAACCCTCAATAATAAAGGTTATCAGGCTTTCTTAGCAACAGATGTGGACTTGGGGTAGGTGTAGACACAGATGAGTGGGGGGGTTCTAAGGAGTTTATTGGGGTGGCTTATAGAGGTACATGGTTTGTTATTAAGAAGCTTGAGACAGTATGGCATGCAAGGACTTTGTGGGACTTTTTTTTTTTTTTGAAAATTGAAGTGTGGTTGCCTTCTTGTCCATGTCCCATCCTGATAAACTGGTGGGATCTGGGACAGGCACTAGGAGCAAGGTTGCCTTCAGAAGAGGCCAGAGGAGCCACAGGGAGAGCTGGGGACTCCAAAGATGTGCTTGCTGTACATTATAATTCACCTTGACTGACCTGGGATATTATATTGTTACCTCTATTCTAAAACTTTTAAAATTTGAAATGAAAATATCGTGAAAGTTAATTTCATACAGCCATCCTCTGCCGCTTTCTATTCTATTTATGCAGCATTCTATTCTATTCTATTCTGTTCCATTCTTTGCTTTTCTATTTGGCAGTTTATTATGAAGAACAGTGCACTCAGCTGTGGAGGTGTGCATCATGATTTGTCGCTGACCTAATGTTCCATTGTATGCATTTACTGTAGTGAATTTATTTGGTATTCCAAGCTGTATTTCCATTTATATCATTATAAACATCGTTCCGGTGAGTATCCTCATGTGCACAGGGAGTGGAGTTGATGCATCTATAGGATAAAGCCCGCAGAGTGAAACTCCTTGGACCAGCTACTCTGAGGGAAATCCCTGTTTGCTGCCCTGATTTTGCGTCCAGTGCCCTCACTCTTTCCTCTGCATATTTTGATTCTGATGATGTATGAAAAAAATTTAACTTTACAATATGTACTTTTTTCCTGTAGTGATTTTGAAACTCTAATTTCTTGCTTTTAATGTTTCATAAATTATTGAAAACATTTTTGTTCCCTCTCATGGTTCCCTCCCTTTTCTACCTACATGCTGCTCAGTAAAGGCAAAAAAATACCTTTTAAAACATGTATGAATTTTGGTTCATTTTGTCTCTTTTTGTCATTTGAGGGGAAGAAAAGTAGACACACCCAAATCTCATTTTTATCAAATATCATAAGTATAATAAAAAATTAAACCAAATAGAATGTTAACCTGATTATTTTATAGACAATTTTTATTTTTTTTTACTTATTGTAACATTGACATTTTCCACCCTCATACTCACACTTCCTCTCGCACTCGTGTGATGTGGCTGGTTACATTTTCAAAGTATGACGGATACAGTGAGACTAGTCCAGTCTACCAGACACAAACGAATAATGTGGAAAGCATTCCATTAAAGAAGTTTTCCTCCAAGTTCAGCTTTCTAAATGGACAAATTGCATGAGCTTAGATAAAATTATGGATTTCATATGGAAGGGAAATGGAGTTTTAAAATGTATACTCTTCCCTTGTTTTCTATCCCTTCAACCTGGCTGACTAGCAGCTTCGCTGCTTGTCTTCGTTTTCATTTTGTGTCCCCTTAAAAGTCAGAAATTTGGTCACTGAGCTTGTCACAGCCAAGCCCTGGATGATCTTGATTCTCTGGGTGGCTTTACTGAGCATCCCTGCCTGGTGCTGATGGTGGTGGTGGGGGGGTGCAGTACTTAAGCAATCAGGTCAGATCCATGTCCTCCCAGAGCTGGCATCCTGATAAGGGGAAATGAGCTCATAGCTGCAGTACATGAAGCCATGTTGTGAAATGTTCTGCCCAACATTGCTTCTGCCTCCTGGTGCCTCCTTTCTCTCTGTCCTCTCTGTGTCTCAGCATAGCCTTACTTCAGTTGGTAGCATCTTTAATTTTGTGGTAATTATTTTTTTTTTACTGCCCTTCTTGATTCCTATCCTTTCCCTCATCTCCTGCTTCTTTCCCATGAGGTTAGTCATACAATCTTCTGTATTATTATTATTTTTTAGTGGCTTCCATCCCTATATAAAACAGAAATTCAAGCAGGGCATTCAATGACCTCTGGGATTGTGCTCCCAGCTTGTCCTTTAATCTCATCTCTTGCTGACTGCACACTCGTCAACATACCTCTTGTCATCTCCACCATCACAGCCACAACCCATGGCCATGTGCTAAAAGTCCCACTTGTGTGGGGCAACCTGCTCCTCTATTTTGAGACCTGATGTTTTTGGTTCTCAGCTTTTGTCTGTTCAGTTCCTTCTTATGGTATCCCTTTCTTTTATTTGGTGAACTCACAGGTCTTCTGCTCCACACGAGCCACTTTAAGAAGCTCATCTATATACCTAGGAGAAACTCTCACCTTTTCTTTGTGCTCTTATCATTCTGTAAGGCTTTCTGGAACCACACTTTCTACCTTTCATTACTCCTATGTGAACACTTTTCTTTGTATAAAGAAAAGATTCACTTCCAGGAAGGAGTCCCAGTCCTTGCCCAGTAAACATTTGTTGAGTGGATGAACTATTACCACATGCTTGCAGTGATTAAAACACTGATTTAAAGAAAATGAAAAATATAAGGAAGTAGGATATTCCTCACAAGTGCTAAGAATCATTCTTAGCCCGAGAGCCTACTGGATATTGTGCTATTGTTGAGAGACTAAACGGGTATGTGAAGGAGGGTGGGTGTGTTACTTATAAACACTGTTTACTAAGACTTGGTATAAATAGATAAGTTGAAAGCTACAGCAGCACAGAATACCCTAATATATGTTTCATCAAGAGGCCTGGATATGTGATTCCCTGTATATTAAACTACACTCAATACAGGAGAGGACTCAAAGTAAAATTGCACTTCAGGGAAATGTAGCAGAAACATAAAAGGACTTAGGGGCAGTCTAATTCATTTTTTTTCCCTGAGAAATAAATGAGTCTTTTCTTACTGTGAAGATAACAAAAGAGAGGGTATGCTGTTGATTTAATCATGGACTTTGCATTTTTAAAATCCAGTAGGTCTCCCGTCAAATGGGAAGAAGCTATGGAAGAATATACTGGGGAAATTAAACCGACTCACTTTCAAAGTACTATTTATCAGCTTAATTCGTAACATATTTATGCCACAGTGGGCTTCAAATCTGTGAAAACAGACACAGATATTGAGCAGAGCTTTTGGAGATGAAAATAACCGTGATATTACCCCAAAAAAACCAGGCATAAGCTGCAAGGACACTTTGGCTCAATCAATCAGAAATAGAAAGGCACATTCCACTGTCATTCCCTGCTGCTGGCTGTTGCAGAGACAGCATCTGAGTTTGACAAATGGTTTGTACCGTGTCTGAGGAGATTGCAGAAGTGCTATAACTACAAATAGATGATCATCAAAGGAAATTCTTGCAATTTCAGTAAAGTCCATGTATGATAGTGTTAACCAATAGAGCCAAGGACACTAAAATGCCACATTGGAGTTTCCACAGAAGAAAATGGTAACTCATGCCAGAATCCCAATACTCAGGAAGCTATTGACGAAGAGTTCCAGGCCAACCTGAACTACAGAATAAAACATTGTCTTAAAAAATAAACAGTAAACACCCTACCCCATCCCCCCACAGGAAAAATAACACGTTTCTGATATTTCTCTCTTCAAATCCTTAAAATCTGCAGAGGTTTAGGAGAAGGGAAGAGTTAGACTTGGGAATTCAATCATCACAATGCAGTGCCTTTGTTTTTGTTTTTTTTATTTTTAATTTTTATCATTTATTTTTTACAATGCTGGGGATCAAACTGAGGGCCTTGCACATACTACATAAGTGTTCTGCCACTGAGCTACATTCCCAGCTCCGGTGCCTTTTAAAGTCCACCAGCTTGTCACAGCATTCCCCCTGTGAGTCACTCATATTTGAAGTAACTTGAAGCAATCGAATGATTAATATAAAATTTAAAAAATATATACTCCTTAATATATGAATGCTGAAAGAGCGTTGATATGGTAACAGGAATCCTGATTGGCAATCAAAAGCTTTCCAAAACACAATGAATGGCTTTAGTTTTCTTTCTGGTGTTTTCAGAGGTGACTTGGTACAGGGTGAAGAAGGTTGTACCTTCAGGAATAGAATACAAGGAACCTGAAACTTTAAGTTTTTTTTTCCCCAGCCTTCAAAAAAAGATAAACTTTTTGAAAAAAAATGTGAAAGTTGTCACTTTGTCAAAGTTAGTGACTCTAGTAAGGGACATATATATTAATATGCAAGAGGGCAGGAAATCAGAGGAAATTCAAATGTAATTCCAGTTGAGAAAACAGAGCAGTCTTGGAGACAGAAACACAAACTTATAATTAGAATGTTAATATCAGATTCAATTATTTGTTCTAGGTTCCACATGAGCCACAGCTATCCTTTAGCATCCACAGGGGCCGAGCCCAGTACTTCCCATGGGTGCCACACTCGGAGGATGCACAGGTCCTCTCAATTTAGCAGAATTGTGGTATCCAGGCTATATAGCTTTCCATATAGGTTATGGCAGCTCTGAGCAAATACCCACTGCAGTGTAAATGCTTGAAAATAGTGACTGTTCAGCGAATTATGACGAGAAATTTGTCTGTACATGTTCAGCAAGGATGCAGTTTTTTCTCCAAATGGCTTTGGTCAGTGGCTGCTGAGTGTGTAGCTATGGGCCCTGTGGATACTGAAGGAATACTGTGATAATTCTCCATGGAATAATATTTTTTTTAAGTCTCATATTTTGCGCTGAACCAGTTGAATAAAGAGTGCTGTAGAGAAAGAAACTGGGTGAAATTGATATAATTCCAGCATGTCTTATGAAACTTTTGGGAATATACATTTGCATATCATATAAGTGGTCACCTGCCTTTGAAAAAGGATGTGTTGTCACACAGTGGGCGTGTCAGCTTATGGTCATCCCTATTACCTTTGGTGTATGATTTGACTTAGCTTGCCTTTAGTGAAGGATTGTCTTACACAATGAATACTATCTACACCATTGTTCAGCTCTGTGTTACCTCTGTGGAGTAGCAACTTGGCAATTAATGAAGGGATAAAGATGGGTATACTTTGTACCCTAATCCTAGATCCCCCTTTTACTTTCTATCCTACCATAATTTCAAAACATTGGAGGTTTTCCACCCAAGTCTTGTAGTTCAGAGACCGGAGGTTCCCTAGTACCTCCAAATTGGTGTAGTTTTCTTTTTCTATAAAGGTAATATGCTTGTAGTTCTTTATGTTCTTCCTTTTTTCTCTCTATCCTCTCCTCACTCCCCCTTTCTTCCCCTCTCCTTGCCTTCATTCCTTCTTTCCTTCCCTTCCCTCTCTTTTTCTCTCTACTTCATAGAATAGAAACAGGAACATATTTTGAAATACTATTTTTCATGCCACACTTTCAATTAACATTATATTTATGAATTGTTGAGAACTCTTCAAGAATATAATTTTAATATTTTGCGGGACATTTTATATGGTAGATATAGTTTAGTTCACTTAATCAATGCCCCACAGTTTATCAATCACATTGCTTCTAAATGTCTGCTCTGAATAAACATAGGATGAATGTTTGGAGTGTGGATCTTGCTCTGTATTTAGCATATCATCTTTAGAATAAATTTCTAGATGTGCGGAGAGCTTTTGCTACAACTGTGTCATAGCTGGAGATGAGACTTAACATCAACGAGAGTTGATGCTTGTGTTGTCTTTGAACCTGATTTGCTGTGATAACACTCTAAACCCATGGACAAAAGCTTGGGGGAATGCTGTTGGTTCCAAAATGATACTGAAGAGCAGACCTCTGCCTCTGTTGAGAAGTGAGCTGGATCGAAGCTTGTCCCTAGGTTTTCACTACTACCACCCACCAGGAGGAGCTTCAGTTCTTGTTTCTAACCCATTTTGACATGCTTGATTTTTCTCTCAGCTCTCTGAAGTCTGCGTAGGGTCTCTAGGCCATTCTGGCTGATAGAACTGGGCATGTGAAACAGAAATCATTCTACGAATATACTGCACGGGGACCATTTTTACAGCACATGAGTCATATCACAGGAAGGAAAATTTAAAATATGGGTCAGTAATTCACCCAAGGCTTCCTGAACTCATGATTGGCATATCACTCATCATACACTGCCACCCCTGTCACCCTAAGATGACATGGAAGAAGGAGGGACAAAACTCCTCAGCTGTTTCTGCAATGAGACAAAATGTATGGTGGGGTGCAGTTCTTCATGCAGCTGCCACTTTATAGAGGGTGGAGACTAGAAGGCAGTCTGTCATCTACTGTCACCTCCTTTCAGTTCTTTTCCCGATGACTGATGTTTCTGTGTTCACTTATCATATAAATGTGTAATGTGCCTCACTGGATGCTTATGGGGCAGATGTCCTAGGACCTGAAGTTACATTTCCAGAAGCTCCTTTGTATATCTCATGACAGAAAATTAAAAAAAATACAGAATAAAAGTAATTTTTATTTATATCTTGTCAGCCAACCAGATGGATAAAAACTTAATTTGACCCAAGGTAGCATTTTCCATTTCAGGAAAGTGCATTGCTGGGTTCATGTGCAGTTCTCCCATATATGCTTAAAAATAAGTATAAATATCTCCCAGGAGCAATACCCAGGACCACAGATAAGCTCTCGAACAACACTATATGTGCTTCTTACTGAGTTATAACAATTTTCTGGGTTTTTTTTGTAGCTTTTTTTCCCTAGCCTTTCATCACCATAAGACAGAAGTACATATTTTCCCCTCTCATTTTTTCCATCATGTTTACTCTAACATCACACATTTCTGCAGTGAAAACACTTCTTTGAGACAGTGTTACTAGATGAGAGATACCACAAAGATACCAGGAAGTACTCCAGACAGAAAAGGCTCTCAATTCCTTCTTCATGCTAGTCCAGACCCCTGGTAAATTGACAGTTTCCAAGTTGGGTATACCAGATGTCCTTAGTCTGCCTCTCTGGGAATCTGCCCACCTATTACTGGGCCGACTCCACTTTTTGGACTATAGGCAGTACAACCTTGAGACTGAGTAAGTGCAGGAGCTTTGAAACTAAGGGTAATAAAAATGTAAATTAATATAAATTTCTTAATGCATTTCATTTCTTCTTCCATGTCCAATGATAATACCAGAGACAAAATGTCTTGAAGGTAGGCAATGGCAGGCTCTCTGAGGGCATTTCTGTTAGGCAGGCTTTCAGTACCATATCCACTGGAGCACTGGAGAGGAGAGCTGCTTAAATGATATTCCCCTCAGAGCCTTAAAGATTGTGGTCACATGAAAAGGTTGGGGATAAAAAACTTATTTCAGCCTGGGTCTCCACCTTTAAATTCATAGATTTTTCTCTGTATGGCTTGCAGGCTGATGTTAGTTTAGTTTGACAAATGCCAATGCTGAAGGGCTCCTGGTCTAATGTTCTTATATTTCAGAATCAAATAATGGCCATTGGAATAGTATGAGCCAAAGAATGACAGGCTTTTCTGATTGGAGGAGAGGTTTTCATGTGCCACTTAGCTGATTTCATGGACTACCATCAATAATGTGATTTTTTTAAAAGTTATTTCACCTCTTAACATTTATTGAGATCATCAAGGAAAACAAACAGCGACTACAGAACTGAATTCTCTCCTTGGGTACTACTTTCAAATCATGAAATTTGATAGAATAAAGATCTGAGAACTTTCTTTTTAAAAATAATAACTATAAGGTGTACATTTTAAGAACAATGTTATCATAAAACATACCTCAAGCCATTTGAACACAGCCTGCTTCTACACTTCATGCCTGTCATGTAAACCAGCTTTCTATCCAGACAGTTAAACAAAGCATCTGTAGGAAAGTGTGCAGTCCGTAGAATAGCAAATTTAAACAAGTTTTAGAAAAAAATGTAAAAACAGTTAAAATTTAGGTTATACATAAGGTATAATTTACATTCTCCGTGTTCTATGGGAAGCCACAGCCTCTCCTGGCTGTAAGACACAGACCTAATTAATGATGATGATGTGCAGGCCAGGATCTCATAACCAAGTCAGGTGAGTTGGTCTTTTTAATGTCAGCAAGGTGAACTGAGACCTTTCCCCAAAGCAGAAAAGCCCTGATGAGGGGAACAAGACAACCACAGTGATTTTAGGGAGGAAAAAATACCCAAGAACTTGACCTGAGAATTTACTTCTTCTGTGTTCTGTGGATTGAACATATAGGAAACAAAATGACCAGTAGCTGACAAGAACATTTGTCCAAGTTAGCAAGTCATGGTATTGATTTGTTGGTTTACACATCCCTGACCTTGGACATACTCCTGAAGAAAAACCTCCTCAGAAATTGAGCCAATGGACTCTACATACCTGATCATTTAATAGTCTGTATTTCTACACATTAAGCATGTTTTATAAGGTATGTGTACATGAAAGGGGAATTCCTGGGAATAATGTGATTTTTGTGGCAGATAGCAAGATTCTGGAACCATCACACAGCACCATAAGAGAGGAAGATGTTTCAACTGACATTTTCTCCTAACCATTGAACCGACTACATAAGACAGCAAGTCTGATTTTCAGTTGTTACCACCCCTAAAAATCAAGATCTCTTCTTCCAGTTTTGTTGGGGAATTAGCATATCAGGTAGGAGGTTGGGCTAAGATGTCTTGATGTTTATTTTCTGCCATTCTGAGAACAAAGAGGTGTATCCTCTAGGGCAAAAGACAGCCCCAAAGGCCACCAGTCAATGCCCTCAGGGTCATGGACTCCCCACTGTGAATGCCACCATGTACACAGTGTGGCCCTTCCCAGCACCTCAGCACATTCTGTGTTCTGTCTTGAAGATGACAGACCCATGAGCAGAGCATGGACTGAGGAGGGGAAAACACTGATTAATAGATGTAAACCCTTAGACCACCCATGGTCTCTCTCTGAGCGCCAGTTCCTTCCAATATGAATGAAAGGAATCATAGATGAAATGGAGGATTATTATAGTTTCCACTATCACGCATGGGTGTATGTCATGACAATTCCCTTCCTCCTTTTCTCCTCATAGGCTCCCAATGAGTCTCTCTCTTCTCTTTGCTGGCCTGCCCCATCCAAAAACTCTGCCTGGCTTTCAGCTCTTTGCTCTCTGAGATAGGGTTCGAGCAGCACTTCTTGCATTCCCATCTCAGTGACTGGCTTTCTGCCTCCTCAGAGCAACGCGAAAGTTTTCCTAACCCAGCACAAAGACTCTGAAAGTGTTACATCAGTATATCATTGATTGTTCGTTGATAGTGTCCCAAACACTGCATGCATGTCACCATCATGACTTCAGCCAGTCTCACGAATACCTGCCACTCGTTACTGTCCCTGACCCCATTTCACGTCTCACAGCTAATGACCTGGAAGACATGTGGAATGTCACGCAGTTGGGTAAGGCTGAGGTGCATAGAAGACTGCACTCATATGACCTGGAAAGTGAAATCCCAGACAAACAAAATGGCAGTGTCTGCTTTGCTTAAGATTAACCTGCAAGGCTACAAGCTAAGTGAGTCCAGATTTACTGAGGTTTGATTTCCTCTGAAGTGGAGCACTGAGCATGACATGTCTTTGCTGGTGTGACTGGGGACATTGGGAGGAACTCTACCTGGGCTCCTGATGAGAGATATTGCAAAGACACGGCCAAACTGTGACCAGATGTGAAGCATACAAGATCCTGGTCAGCCCTGCCTGAACCCAATCAGACCTTCTCACTTGTGACTGTGTATATATTGTCTTAAAGGCATAGGCCATGAGAAGTAGTATTCCTATTATGAGAGATAATAAGAAGCAAGCCTTCCTGGCCTTGTGGATAAGTAGAAGCCTACTGGGGATGAATGTGTGAGGCCAGTGCCTGGACTTTGTGGAGTGTGTATTTGCCCTAACATAATCCTGAGGTTTTTTTTTTTGAGTTAATATGTTCGAGAGCATTTGTAAATGAAGCTCTAAGATTATATCATAGCATAATATTATTGTCTTAAACAAAGGCAAATAACAGAGAACAAATAAACAAGAAAATCACAAAGGCCAGTTACTGGAATCAAATCCAGCCAGATCCTCCTCTGCCTTGAACTGGTCCTATGTGCCTGGCTTCAGTCCCAGGGGCAGAGACTGTCCCTTGTTTATCTACACAATGCTGAGCCTGGAGACACTGTCATTTTTTTCTCTTCCTTTTTGCAGTTTTTTAAAAATTTCAACTTGACTCCTCCACAGCTCCCCCCCCCCACCCCACCCAGGGCTACTGGAGAAGAATGAGAAGCAAGCAGGGGCTGGTGGGGGGGGGGGCGTCTTTTTTCACATGACTGAATGGAAATACAAAAGGAAACAAAATGTATCCCCAGTTGGCTTGCCCCTTAAACCAGCTTGGCAAATTAAAAAGGAAGCTGGTGGGAGAATGAAGCCTTCCCACGAAGCTGCATTTTCTGACCCGACAGAGGAAGAGTGTGGCATTCATTCAGTGGTGAAAGGGACTATTAGTCTCTAGGGCCACATTATCCTGACCTACAGTGAACCTTGTTTTGAAAAGTTTTCCATTCTTTCAAGCTAAGATGGAATTGATTCAACGAAAGAACAATTCAGTCTATCAGCTTCATTGTTTCTCTGGAAGCCAGAGTGATTCCTTTCGCTTCCTAGTGCCAGTATGAACACACAGCCCCGTGTTCTCCTCCTCCTATGACCACTTTTATTTTCTATGTCACAAGTAAAAAATTAAGCAGACCTCCCTGATAGCTTGTTAGGAAGTCTCAGGAAGAATACTTGGCAGTATAACTGTCATCAGTAGTGAGTATTGTCAGTGGTTTTGATACGCCCTTATACTGAATCCAGAATTTGACCTTATACTGAATCCACCATTGCCAGGTCCAAGCTACAGTCCTCTCTCCCAGGTTATTGCAGCCCCATTCAGCAGCGACCTTGCTTCCTTCCTTGCCTCTTTACCAAGCCCATTCTCTGCATGACAGCAGAGCACTGAAGCTGGCAGTCTCTAGGGCCGACTCTGCTCTGTTTCTCATTGGCTGCACTTGCCCTTGAGCAAGTTCACTTCCATTTGGAAACCTCCATTTCCTTGTCTGGAAATAGGGAGCCATTGCCACTATTACTTGTCTTCCATTGAAAGTCAAAAGAGATAACTGCACTAAGGTCTTGGCACAGGCTTACTAGGTTGAGCATTATCAATGAATTACAGGGTAAAAGGGGGGAAGTCTTGACCAGATGAAGGGTCTATAGTGAGATCTATAGGAAGACTATATAGACTTCCACGTGGACAATCAGCATCCTACTGTGGTATAGATTAGTAGACTTGCCTAGCATGAATGATGGCCTGGGTTTGGTCCCCAGTGCAGAAAGAACCGAACTGAACTGAACCAACTCAAACCAATGCAAGCATAAATCCACAACTCAAGCTCTGATTGCCTCAAAAACTTTCAGACATTACAGAAAGACAAGGGGTGGAATACTTAAAGGGCAACAGGGAAATGACATGGTTCATTCTGTTCCTTTCTCAGTTGAATCCCTGCTAAATGAAGATTGGCTAGATAAACCCCCATGTACACTGAAAGGCTTTTTAAATATACTGGGCAAAATGATGGGTTTCATAAGGCCAATTTCTTTCAAGTATATCATGCTCTTTAAGCACATTCGGCACCACATACCCTCTCCTTTATTCCCCTCCTCTATCCATCTCCCAGTAGCCCAGGTACATTGTTGGCTAACATGGCCTCTTTTGTTGAGAAACTTAAAATGTGTGCAAAAGAATAAAGACTCAAATACTATAAAGCTAATGCTTTAACCTTAACAGTAGGTTTGCAGTGGAGGACCACACCATTAGGCACCTTCATTACTGCTGCAAGCATCCTAGAGTGTGTGTGCAAACCTGGATCACCTAACATCTAGACAGACTTTATGTTAGCATATCTGTCCTAGTGGGGATTGAACATAGGGCCTCACACATGCTGAGAAGCACTCTACCATTAAACTGTGTCCTTAGCCATTTCTGACTTTTGTGGGGAAGGTTCGAGACAAGGTTTCTCTATATAGCCCTGGCTGTCCTGAAACTCACTATGTAGACCAGGTTAGCCTCGAACTCAGAGATCTGTCTGCCTCTACCTCCCAAGTGGTGGGATTGAAGGTGTGTGCCTCTGCCACCTGGTCATTTTGAGACACTTTTGAGACAGGATTAACCAGGCCTTGAAATCACTGTGTAGCCCAGGCAGGTATTCGACAGACCTATGTTCTCCCTGCCTTAGCCTTGGGAGTAGCAGGGACTACAGGTCTGCAGCCCTAGGCCTGCTTTGACTTGGCCTTTTGATGCAATCAAAGGATACAGCACACTCAAGAGGTAGGGGGCTTCTCCCAGTGCAGCACGGCACATTATTCTACAGTTAACATTTTTATGGAGCTGAGTAGCCTCATATAGTGTTAAGGGATACATACATAACCCAGTAGCACAGTGGTTCATCATCATTGCCAAGTGTGATATTCTGTAGGCTATACTTTTGTACAAGGGGCATACTCTCGATAAGCCTTTACATCAATGTCAGTGAAAACAGCAATGTGTGCTTTGAAGCCACGGTGGCAGTCAGGTTTCTAAGGGGAGAGGAATTTCGCACTGCTGTTGTAATCCTGTTGCCTTGTGTCATCTGAAGCTCAGCACTGCTGGTGACATGGTTGTGTGGAATGTAATTGCATGATCAAACCTGGGAAGCACTGACAGAAACCATGGGAGGATTCTAGCTACACAGGGACTTGTCTCAGAGATCTTTGTGGAGAAGGCTGAGATTTGATTGGACATGGTAGACTGTAGTAGAGCTTCACTGGGGGAATTTTCTTGGTGGGGAGGAGCTAGAAAGAGAAAGCATAAATGAAAATGAGAGAAAAACGAACCCTGAAGTCTTATGCCTGAATGTTCACCTGGCTGGGGCTATGGCTGGAAGAAAGACCATTTGTGATGCAAGGCTGGAAAGGAAGGTTGGAGACAAGCTGTACATGATCTTCAGCGTTTAGGCACAATATGTACTATGCCAGTGCCATACATATACATACGTACACACATGCACATGCACACACATGCACACTCACAAACACACAATGCAAACACGTGACACACACACACACACATGAACACATGCACACATATGCACATACACAGGCATACAAGGCATACACACACTCACATATACACACACGCACATGCATGGACACATACATGCACATCCACATGCACATACACCACACATATTTAACTCTATTAATCCACACATCAATTTTTAGTTTTGGAGAATAAATTAGTTGCCAAAGATCACTTACGTGATGAAAGACAGACAGAGTCAAGATCTGGTCTCAAATCCATCTAGCTCGAGCACAAAAGGACTGAACATCAAATGTTACTATTAAAGTGCTTAACCATTTGTCCATTCTTATTTGGGTCCCCAAACAGGTTTCCTACATCCCAAATCATCAGGAAGTAATTTTAAGGGAGCTACGTCCCATTCCCAGAAAGCGTGGTGGGTGATTTTTTTCCCTCCTTTGGTCATTTGATGGGTTATAAATGTTTGTTGTTATTTAGGGGGATTGATTGTTAACAAGTTATTAAATGGTCTTGTTAAATAGGTTTTGCAGGTTAGACCCAGAGATTTCTCTCTTTTTCTTTTTTTTTGGTCCTTCTTTCTCTCCTATTGAGGGGTGGGAAAGACTTAGAAAAAATGAGATATAGACATCATATAGGAATGATAACAAAAAAGGGATATATTATTGAATATGCTCTTATATCTTTGTATATTGATACAAAATTGAGATTATATTTGGCTACATCAGTATTGTCTCCATATATTGATACAAAATTAAGATTATATTTGGTTACATGGTATTGATCTTTGTATATTGACACAAAATTAAGATTATATTTGACTACATTGGTATTGATCTTCGTATATTGATGCAAAATTAAGATTATA
>CAJQZJ010032076.1:259521-296419 GCA_907164525.1 Lophiomys imhausi | reverse complement strand
TCTTTCTTTCTTTCTTTCTTTCTTTCTTTCTTTCTTTCTTTCTTTCTCTCTCTCTCTCTCTCTCTCTCTCTCTCTCTCTCTTTCTTTCTTTCTTTTTGTTTTTTTGAGACAGGGTTTCTCTGTGTAATCCTGGCTGTCCTGGCCTCACTTTGTAAATCAAGCTGGCTTTGAATTCACAGAGATCCGCCTGCCTCTGCCTCCCAAGTGCTGGGATTAAAGGTGTGCGCCACCATGCCCGGCTGAGCCTCCTGATTTCTAAGTGAAGCAAACAGAAGTACTAGGTTAAAACTGAGCAGGAGATTCATGGTTCTGGTGGCATTTGATACCCAGGACTGTATGTGATTGGCGAGTGGGTTGTCCAAGTCAAAATTCAAATTAATATTTTTTCTTTTATTTTGTTATTTCACAGATCTTGTAAAAGTTCTAGGTATCTAAGGACATTATATCCCTTATATAAATTGGATATTGCCATACTATTTTCTCATTTTAAATTTTTTTTAAAAAAGATTTGTTATATTTTTATGTATGTGTATTTGTGACTATGTGTATGTGCAGGTGGGTGTAGTTCTCACACAAGCCAGAAGAGGGCATTGGATTCCCTGGAGTCGGAGTTGCAGGCAGTTGTGAATCATCTGCCATGGGGGTTAGGAACTAGACTTAGTCCTCTGCAAGAGCAGCAAGTGCTCTTAACTCTTGAACCCTCTCTCCAGCCCCTCTGACTTTATTTGAGTTCCTCTCTGCTAATATTTATGAGTAAGTGAAGGCTTGAACGGATCTAGAGTCTGAAGGCAAGCAATTGCTAGGTGAAGCCATATCTGTCTGTTTAAGCGGAAACAGCCAAGCTCTCGGTGACAGCATTCATGGCCATGCTCCAGTAGTCCTTGAAGCAGTACGCCCCTGTAAATCTCAGTCCCCTCAACCTCACTGAGTGTCACTCTTCCTATTTCTCCAGTGGAACTAACCGTTACTTAAAAGTGACTTCTTGCAAGTCAGGGAGGTGGAATTGCCTGCAGTGTAAGCACACAGCGGGAGGCCTCCCAAGACACGCCAAAAGACTCACGATGGTCTTACGGATTCTAGGCAGAAGCAGAACAGCTGATGCCTCAGTGAGGCCATGGTTGCTAGCTCCATATTTGTTATAGCTAGCCAGTGCCTCATAGGAAGGAAGTTGCTGAGAGAAGGGGTTAGACAGCAGCAGAGTTTAGCTGCTCGCTGGGGAGGCCTGGTGGCTCTCTGGCCACCCTGAGCAGTTGTTCTGTTGATGATGCTCTTCTTCCCCTTTATAGATTCTACCTTTCTACCCAATAGGTCTTTGAAAGAAGAACCCACTATGGGAGAAAGAATCATGCCTGCTGACTGTTCCTTCTTTCACATAGAGTTTTCTCCTTTCTTAGGAGAAACAATATCATTGTGCTAAGATATATCATATAATATAAGCCCTGCAGATAAGATTATTTAGTAAACTCATCAGATAACCAGGCCGGGTAAAGAGAACCTCAGTAGGAAAGCAAGACCCAGGGCTGCATCATCCCTGAACTGCCTCTCCATGGTTTTAGCCAAATTACCCAAATGTATTTCATTATTGACCCTGGGCTCCTTCAAGCTCTGTTTCTTAAGTAGAGAATTGCTTGTGCGCCTGCATAGAGCTCTAGTGTGGACTGAAGTGAGATGCTGAAGAAGGTCTAAGTGCAGAAGACTGGCATGGTGGATGGCACACTGTCGTGGTAAATGGCACGCAAAGATGTGTGTTTGTGGTTAGTAATCACAAGTCTAAGAGCTGCACAAAGCAGAATCTAATTATTTTCTGTTCATCAGTTGGTATTTGTTTCTGGGTTCCAGGGAGAGATTCTTTTTTTCCTGTTGAATCTCTCCCTTGTCTGGCCGTTGCAACAAAATGCCTGTCAACTTCAAAATTATATACAGATAGTTGCATGGGGACATTTTTTGGGGGGGGGGTCGGGATCCCTGTCTCATACAACCTTATAGTTCTTTTGATTAGATTTCAGCATAATCTTTTCTTTCCTCCCTTATTTATTCCATTTGTAAAACTATTAACTAGGAGTCTTAGAATACCACCAATCTGGTACATGCTCACCTCCTCCATCCTTCCCACTATGTGATCCTAAGGCATTGTACACACATTTTGAACTGTATAGATGTGAGCTAATGCATATACCCTAATATGCAGGATGCATATCATGAAGGATAGTTACATATCATGCACATGCACGCATATACGTATAGCTTTTTAAAATAAAATACTCTATATTAACAGATAAATGAACCTAAATTTATCAGTGGAGAATATTACAAGATTATGCACTATACAGTGGGCTCGTGAAATCATGAATGAAAAAAAAATGAGTAGGTTTATAACAGGAGCAGTGGACTTGTTAGTTCCCTGAGGGGGAATCAGGCATTATTTTTATTCACTCTATAGAAATGAAAGATCCAATTTTTGACAGGTAGCAGAGTCTAAGGACATTAGTGGTTCTTTGCAATTATGAGCTACTCTGAAAGATGAGCTAAGGCCCTACTCCAGCAAGCATGTGGACCATTGCCTCCTGGGCTTCAGGCTTGATGGAATCAAGGCAATCTCTAAGGAAAACAGGCTGCAAGATTCTTTTTCTTTGTAAAAAATATGAGTGATAAGTTCTTTAATTATTAAAATATTATTTACTTTATTAGAGTACATGTCACTTGGTATGGTGATGACATTTGGAGTCCCAGCACTTAGAAGGCTGAGAGGCACGGACATCATGAGCTTGTTCAGTCAAAGCCAACCTGGTCTACATAGGGAGAAATGTGTCAAACAAAGAAGGCCAGATCCAGTTACACCCAAGTATTTCATTCTCTTTCCTAAAAGGCCACCTACAGCACACCTTCCATGCTACCAGGGTCCACCAAGGATCACCAGAGAAGATGACCCTCCACTTTCAGCTTTCCTGGAGCTTCCAGGGAAGGAAGACTCAGAACATTTTCCAGATTGCTTGAGTTTCAGAGCTTGTGTGAGTCTGTCAGACTGGTTCAATCCCACGAGAATTCCCAGATGTGACAGGCAGTCAACAGCTTTGCTGGGTATGACAAGTTTCATTTCAGGCAGTTCAGCTTGTAATTTCAAGGGGACCGGCTGCTGTTCTGGGCCCTATCAACTGCAAGTTTCAATTGATTTTCAAGTACTGCTTCATTGGGCATACTCAGCAGTTACACTGTGGCCTGGGCCAGAGTGGCAAGGGCAGAAAGACCTCACAAACCTTTAAATAAAAATCACATTTTACTAGTTTCACAAAATGGTCATCATAATATACATAAAAAATAATACATAAAAAATAATTCCCCCTCATAAAAGTCTAGAAGTAATTTGATGGTAACATCGTAATTGTACATATTTATAGCAGTGACATGACATTGTGACACACACACACACACACACACACACATTGCGTAATGATCATTTCAGGGTAACCTTGTCTCAGCCCTCCAAATATCATATATCAAAGCACAATTCATGTATCTGTTAACTATTATTATTACTCATTCGGCATTATAAATCAATATCATTGTGCTAAGATATATCATATACTCTAAGCACTGCCGATAAGATTATTTAGTATATTAGTCTTGTTGCTTTCAAGTCAGTCATCCTAATGCTTATTTTATAGGTAGGATACTAACAGTATTTCCATCATAAGATATGAGGGAAGTGAATTAAGAGCTAGGAGACCATGGAAAGGAGCCTGATGCGTCCTTAGGGAACCTGGGCTAATTGACCTCAGTGGTGAAAAGCTCTAGCCGAGAGGGTATTTTGCAGACTCAGCAGAGGCTGCTGCTATTGCTACGAGCCCACTCTCCCTACTGGGAACAGAAGGGGCGGATCAACTGGATCACCCTGCAGTTCCCTTCCTGTGGTGGGTGTCCAGCAGGCTACACTTTAACTTTTGGTGGTGTGAACCAGCCTCATGTATGAGGATAATGTTTAACACAAATGAGTGCTCATCAACTACTGTGTTGAGAGACCAGAGTGGGCAAACAGGAGTGTGTTTTGTCTTGCTACATGCAAGTAGGGTTTATGGCTTGTTCTTTTTCATACCGCTGAAATGATGAAGTGATAATAAGTAGGTAATTTTCCCTAGGGGTGGGAAAATTTGGTCTGGCTCCGTATGCTTTGGGATTCAGAAGGAGAGACCCAGGTTAGCTGTAACAGGGAGAAGAACAGCTTGTCAATTAGTTGTCTGAGCTTCCTGGAGGTACATTCCAATAAGGTAATTTTATGTTGTATCTGGGAGAGTGTTTGGACAGGCAGAGGGACAGTTGTTTCAATGAATGCTGCTGTAAACCCTCCATTCCCTCTATATTGGTCTCTCTCTCTCTCTCTCTCTCTCTCTCACACCATACTGTGCAGCCTAAGTACCAGTCATGGGGGCTATAGACCATGTAAAATTAGGCCTTGGGCTAGTGAGTGTATATGTTCCCTCAAAAGATATTTGTCTATACATTTCTTTGCACTTGGGTTCTACCCAAGTCCAGGACCTAAATGTCTCATTCTTGAATACATGGAAAAGTATTTTTAATTAAAAAACTGAAGCATGAATGGGTCACAACACAGTCAGGAATATACAGGTTTTCTGTGTATCCACAGTCCAGCTACAAAGCCAACTACTTCTGCTCAGTCATAGTGCAAGCAAACAGTTCCAAACGGGAAGAGAGACAAAGATGTCGGGCATTCTTTAAAGGACAGTGAGAGGGGATTCACTTTGGGAGTTGTAATCTACTAATAATGGTGTAGGCAGCATGACTCGTGGGGACTGTACAGTGCTTCAAGACCTCCTCAGAGATAGTCATTGCTTTATCAGTCAGCAATAGTAGGGAAGCGACCTTGCTGGTCATATATATCACACCAGGAAATGGGACTTACAAGGAGACATTGTCATAGCTACCCTGTAAGCACATGTATGGGAAACACAAATTCCAAGGGAGGTGGGGATGATGGTTCATTAGGGAAAATCTGCATTCGTTATAGCCAGGACAGGCTGTGTTTTCATATTTCTTTTTGTCATGCAATTACTTCTTATCCTGGGGCCCCTCCACTGGGGCTGTGTTCTGGGAACAAAGCTTCTTTGGTAGGATTTCAATAAAGGTCAAAACCCAGGATGCCTGAGAGTCAATGCCATTCACCAACTCAGGAAATTGCCCAACAAAGTGTGTGGACATTAAATAAATTAAAATTCATTGTAGTATATGAAATTCATGAGTGGGAAGGGCAAGCAGAAAGGGTCATCTCTGTATTAGAAGGTTTAACAATGATCCCTATTCAAATGTGGGAGTCACAGGCAAGCTTCAGTAGACTCCTAAGCAGCACTCCCACACAGTAGTGGGGGACAGCTTTGTTAGGCAGACGTCGGGTAGGCATACTAATCAATCCTAAGTGTCTGGATAGTGTCCATAGGTTCACAGCTTTATGTCAGGATGACTCCAATGTTCCTTCCTACTTGCCAAGCAGATGCCCTGAAGATAGGAATTTTGAGAGTGTGGGGAAGACGGAGGTCGATATTAGGAGCTCTGACCTGGGGATTCCTTACAGTCCAGCATACATTCTTTGAAATCCCCAGCCATTAGGACTAAGTGCTTTGTCCCAGTTTTAAAATCAGTTTAATGTTTTTAATGGGGATGTTACTCTGAACTTGAATGACCCAGCCTTATTGTGTGCATGTGTGTTTCTGTAGGTTGTGTGTGTGTGTCGGTTGGTGTGCATGCACATGGGTGTGGGGCCCGAGAATGAGGTTGGATGTCTTATTCACTGGCTTTCCATCTTAGGTTTTTGAGACAGTCTGTCATTGAACTTGAAGCTGACTGATTCAGCTAGAGTACCCGGCCAGCAAGCCCCTGGGAGCCTCCTGTCTCTGCCTTCCCGGTGCTGCTATGACAGGCAAATGACATGGTACCTGGGTTTTTGTGCAGATGTTGGGGATCAAAGCTCAGCTCTGCATACTTGCATGGTAAACACTTTATCCATTGAGCATCTTCCCAGATCCTGGAAGATCCGGCTGTTAAAAAGTTTATGAACAATGTGGAAAGATACAGACACTTAAGACACTTAATTGCTAAATGAAAACTCTCACTGTATAAATATCCACTATATGACTACAACTGTGTTTGAGAAGGAAAAGAACAGCCTAAGAAGTCACATGTATAAAAAAATAACCATTGTGGAAGGAAACTCTAGCCTTGGGTACTATAAATGGTATCAACCCTCCTTTATTTTACAATGATAGTTTATAACTTCTTTATAACCAACATATTCTCACCAGTATCTATTACACAATGAAATATATAAAATAAAATCAAAGTTTTATTCAAGTGTAAGTTTCAAATTCACTAAGAAATGTGAAATTAGGTTCAAATACGAAGGGAAACTCTTTCTATGGAAATGAGTCACTGAATCCAAAAAGGCTAGATACTTTCTCTCTTTATATATCTATATATCATTTATATATCTATATATAAGTCTCTCTCTATATGTGTGTGTATATATATATGTACACACACATATATAAAATGTCTGTATAAATTGTCCAATACTTAGTATATATCAGATACATACAGTTTTTTTTTAATTACATCTACTTATTTACTTGGAGGTGAGGAAGCCCATGAACTCCTTCATCCTCCTGCATCCACCTCCCAAGGGCAGGGGTTACCAGGGATACAATCCACCTGGTTGTATCTGTGGCTGCCTCCACCTCACTATGCTAATCTTATTATTCTTCAAAGTCTGACTTCTCAACAGACTTGAAATATTATGTGTGTGCCATGTGCATATGTAGTGTATGCATATCAGTGTGCTGGTGTGCATGCCTGGCACACATAAGGAGGCTAGAGCAGGGTGCTGGGTGGGTGTCTTACCTTATCACTCACGGACTTATTGCCTTGACACTGAACTGGAAGCTCACCATTCTAGCTAGGCTAGCTGGCCAGTGAGATCTTGGGATCCACTTGTATCTTCTACCCAATGCTGGGCTTATCAACTGTGGTTATCATACTTAGCTTTTTATGAAGGTGTTGGGATTTGAACTCAGGTCCTCATGTTCATACACCAGACACTTTTACTAAACTGAGGTAATTCCCCAGCCTTCACCTGAAACATTCTCCAGCCTTTTATTTTTGGGTTTAGAAAAGAATGAAGATTTACTGTCTCGTTTTGTTTAATTGTGGTAAGCACGCCCACAGTTTTAAGTGTAGGATATGACATTATTAACAGCACCAGGTATACATAGTAGTTAGCCCCTCCCTGTTTTTCCTTCTTCCTGTCCTCAGGCAGCTGCCACCTTACTCTCTGCTTCTCTAAGTTTGACTTGCTTAGATACTCCAGAGCCCCTTGTCTTCTAGTACAGGATAGACTATGTAGTTAAGATCAAAGCATATTTTTCTAATGGATGCCATCTCTTAGTCTGTTTCATCCCCAATTTTCCTCATTTTTCTGTCTTTACTGAAATTTCTTGGAAGCATTTTCTCTTCTGGATGTCTCTACTCCCCCCAACTACAAGTTCTGTGGGGTGTGCAGACAGGATTTTCTTCCAACGCCATGGAAATTTTACATATGCAGCTCACCAATGAGCTCTGTTTTGCTAAATCGTTGGCAGATTTTTAATATTTGCAATGTGGAATGCACCAGAAAAGAGCTCTCCTCCTCGGAAAACCCTTCTTTACTTGACTCCAGCACAAACCTTTCTTTGTGTTTTTTCTGTCTCAATGGTCTCCTTTGGAGCCTCCCTTCTCTGCAGGGTATCTAAGCATCATGGTGTTCCAGGTCTCAGTTTTGGCTCTATCTCTATCTGCATTCCTTCCTCACTAGCTCATTCTATTCCATGGTGTAAAGACAGCATGCCAATCACACACCTCCCACTCTAATTGTTCCTGAAGCAGTCCAAGTTCGTAAATCTAACTGCCTTAGGGTAACACAACTCAGGCATCCAGTAAGATGCTTAAAATGATCCTTTCCAAAACAAAGTCCATTTCTTTTTAAAAATACTTCTCCTACCTTAATTGATGGCAATGCAATTCTTCTCATTATTAGGCCCAATATCTGAGGAACCGGGGACTCTTCTTTTGCCCACTATTTCTCATCTGGCTTGTCAGACAAGTCCTGTTGGTTCCAGGTTCAAGCATGACCTCCCATCCCAACTAAATCGCTTTCACCAGCTCTCATTATACTTCACATCACTGTCTGTTTTGCTGAACCTGCATGGGACAGTTTATAATGATCTCCAGGCTTCCACGTTTGCCAGGTGCCAAGATACTCTTCTGAAGACCCAAGGATGAACATGTTACTGCAGGGCTCAAACCACTGCCATGCTTGGTTGGGACGTGTGCCCCTCCCCCAGGCTGCTTCTCTAACAGCATCTATAACTGAAGCCCTTACTAACTTTCCTTCAGCCACACTAGCCTTCTTGCTCCATCTCTAATGCTGTAGGGACCACCGGTGCCATTGTCTCCATGCTTCCATCTTCTTGGAATATTTTGTCTTAGATACTTAACAGTGAGCCCCAACCCCGTTGTTTTCCAACAGCATATCCAGAAGTAGATCCCGACAGTGGGCTTCTCTATTCTCTATTCTCCCTTTGTATATACTCACCTATTCCATGCTGGGTGGAAGCAATTAGGGACAAGAGAAGACAGCACCCATATCAGAAGCTTTGTCCACCTTGTTCCATATCATTGCTGACTACTAATTCCACTTTTAAGGTCTTCTTATCATATGTGTCATTGTATATTCGTCCTAAATCTTTTTTTTTTTTTTTTTTTTGGTTTTTCGAGACAGGGTTTCTCTGTATAACAGCTCTGGCTGTCCTAGACTCACTTTGTAGACCAGGCTGGCCTCGAACTCACAGAGATCCGCCTACCTCTGCCTCCCAAGTGCTGGGATTAAAGGCGTGCGCCACCAACGTCCGGCCTCGTCCTAAATCTTTACTGTCTCTTTCTCATTAAAATGTTGGCAGAATAAAAATACATACCCTGTCCTAGAATAACACCTGGCAGGTGGTAGATATGCTATGCATGTTTCTGGAGAAACTGTTACAAAAATGGTTTGGTGAACAGGAGATGGTCACGGGTGACATGCAGGGGCTTTCCTTTGCCCTGTATGACTTGGAAGGGTCTCAGCTCTACGTAGAATGTGGATGGATATTCCAAGCTGAAGCCTACTCTGTGGGTGCCCTCAGCAATTCCTGAGTACATTATGGACTCCTGCTTAGGGTTTTACAAAATTTGTCACGAGTGATGACTTGGTTATCCACAGAGGTGCCTTTCCTACTTGGATGTTTTGAACAGTGATCTTTGGTTGCATTTGTGCATGCTTATTTATATACGGTGTGTGCTGTGGCTGGCATCTGTTTTTCTTCCTGCTCCTCTGCATGTCTGGGCCATGGGGTATCTGGGACTTTGAAGGCATGTTCTAAAGTACTTGAAAAATCTTTCCTTCTGAGCCCTCTGGCTTATCCTATTAGGTCTCCAAAGCTATCACGTATTCTTAAATTGGCAGAATGACAGAATCAACCCCCACACAAGGACACGAGGCAGCTGCAATGGGAATGGAGAGTTTCTGCGAGCTGGTGCTCAGGAAAGACAAAGAGATTAGGGCTCTTGGGTAGCAGAGGGTGAAAGTCTGGTTAGAAATGGGTTGTGGACAAACCTTTTGTCTTAGCCAGGGCCAGAAAATTGGCAGATAAAGTCCTGTTGATCTTGAGAGCTCTGCTACAGGCCTGGGGCTTTCTCCTCCATCACCCTGGCCTCATTTCTGTCTCTAGTGAAGCTTGCAATTTGATCCTTGTGTGGCAAGAGGTTGGGACAGTGGTGGCTGTTATTTGGGCATGCTACTTTTCCCCAGAGACCTTTAGTAGTCCAAGGCATCTTTCTATGATTCACAGACCTGGCACGGTCTACCGATGAGAGATCCTGAAAATTCAGGCATTGTGAGATTTCCACATTGATGCTGTACTTCTTGAGCCATTTTGGTGGAATTTTTGACACTACCTTGATCATATAAAACTAACACCGGTCTTCTTTGGGACCAAGAAGACTCAAACTTTACTTTTTGGCTCTCAAGTCAGGCTGTCCTCTATGGTGAGGACAGAACAGTAAGTCCTTGCTTGGCCCACATAGATGCCCAAATTTCTCTTATCTGCAGCCAGGCTGGCAGAAGCAGCACAGACTATTTCATATATATCTGAAGAGTCTGTTTGCTCTCTTGGTTCTTCATTCAACACTAGGGCAGTGTGTTTGAATAGGGAGTAACCCAAAAGTAGAAGTGAAGACAGAGGTCAAGTCATACTTCTCGCTAGCTGAGCAAACTAGAGCAAAATTCATGTTCCAAGCATACATTGTGTTTTGCCTTTGAAGATAGGAACAACATTATATATCTCTTAGTTTTGTGGAGAAGATAAACTTACCAAAGTGATGTGTATGGTAGGAATTGACTCTTCTTTTCTCTTCTCCCATCTTCCATCTCCTAGCTAGTGCACCCCACCCTATTTTCTACTTGTTACTAAATACCTCATCTGTGGGGTATGCAGAGTCCATAGTATGGTGCTGAAATTCAAACATTTTTACTAGTTATTATGAATGCTATGGCCAAGTTCGTGGAGAAAATGTAAACACAACACTGAAAATCAAGACAGTTGGAGCCAATTCTACTTAATTATTCTGTCTCTCTGTTCTGGCTCCAACCAGGCCTGCTTCTGATGCATAGTAATGCTTTAGTTGGGGAATCATTGGAAAAGTAAGGATTTCATATTGCTGAAATTTTGATTACTTTTCTCCTTACAGCAAATGATGGCAAATCCTTTCAAGGCCCAAAGAAAATAAGGTACAGAGTCATTTCTAAGTTCCTCAGGTGATTTTATGTTTAGCCAAAGTTGGAAACCGCTGCTATATGACTTCTTAACAGGCCAAACTCTCTGCAGTTATCTAGGTTTCTATGAGTTAAATATAATGTAGCTTATCACGTTCAATGCATCTGGTTTTATGTTGTGGCCCCTGATCTATTTGGACTTGAGATTTGTACAGGGTGATAAGTCTATTTGCATTTTTACACGCAGAAATCCAGTTTGACCAGCAGCATTTGTTGAAGAATTCATTTTTCCTTATGAAGTTGAGAACTGTCCTTGAAGGTCTTTGAAGAATTGTGTTGGAATTTTGATGAGGGTTGCATTGAACCTGTAGAGATTGCTTTTGGAAGAGGAATTGGGGAATAGTTTTGAACTCTGGCACAGGAGAAGACTTCATGAACAGACCACCAATGGTGAAGGAAGGAAGATAAATAATTAATAAATGGGACATCATGAAACTGAGAGCTTTTAGTTTCATCCATTTGCCTGAAAAATTTGTAATGTCACTTTTTAAAAAATACTTAAGTAATCCTCCATTGTGTAAAAGTACCATGTTTTTCTTTATCTTTTCTTCTGTCAAGGGATATCTAGGTTGTTTATAAGGCAAAGGACACTGTCATTCAGATAAAATGTCAGCTTACAGAATGGGAAAAGATTTTTTTTTTTTTACCAACTCCACATCTGATAGAAAGATAATATACAAAATATATAAAGAACTTATGAAACTGATATCAAAACATCAAATAATCCAATTAAAAATGGGATACAGATCTAAACAGAAATTTCTCAAGAAAAGAAACTCAAATGAATAAGAAGCACTTAAATGTTCAACATCCTTAGTTATCAAGAAATACAAATCAAAACTACTTTGATATTCTATCTTCCATGTGCCAGAATGGCTAAGATCAAGACCACAAGTGACAAATGACAATAACACAAACAGGCACATCGAATAAGGAGAACATTCATTCATTGCTGGTGGGAGTCCAAACTTGTATAGCCACTTTGGAAATCAATGTGGTGGTTCCTTAGAAAGTTAGGAAGTAATCTACCTCAGGATCTAGTTACACCACTCTTGGGCATTTGCCCAAAGGACACTTCATCCTACCACAAGGATATTTGTTCAACCATATTTTTTGCTGCTCTATTTGTAATAGCCAGAAACTGGAAGCAACCTAGATGTCCCTCAATAGAAGAAAGTATACAGAAAATGTAGTATATTTACACAATGGAGTATTATTCAATTGTTAAAAAACTGACATTATGAAGTTTGCAGGCAAATGGATGGAACTAGAAAATGTCATCCTGAGTAAGGTAGCCCAGTCTCAGAAAGATAAATATGGTATATATCCACTTATATGTGGATACTGGCCATTAAATAAATGATAACCACCTACAATCCATAGATTCAGAGATGTTAGGTAGAGAGGAAGGGACGAGGTGGGGAACATGGATCTCCTGGGGAGGGGAAATAGAATAGATTTTATGAGTGGAATGGGGGTAGGGGGTAAGAACAAGAGAATCAGGCAGTAGAGAAGAAGGGAGATAGAGTTGAGGGAGGGAATGGGAGGAGGGACAGCTAGAATTGAGGGGTATTTGAGGGATGATATGGAAGCCTAGTGTAGTGGAAACTTCCTAAATACATGAAGGTGATCCTAATGAGGTCTACTAATAATGGGAGAGACAGAGTCTCAACTGGCTATCTTTTGTCACCAAATGAGGCTTCCAGTACTGGAACTGGGTTGCATTTAGTTGAGTTGTTGGCCAAGGGGGTCCCATGGAAATCCCTAAACAACCCAGGCTGTTGCCAAGGCAATTGGGTTACTCTCTGTGCGAACTGACAGAGGGGCCCCATTGCTGAGGACAACACCCACACAGCTCACTGAACATGGAGAAGTCCAGCTGGGGCCTACATGGAGCCTTCACCTCTATCTTCTAGTGTCTTTGGCGTGGGACGGTACTGTGCAGGCTACCAGAAAAAGAAACAGCCACAAAACCTTTGTGCTAGGGCAATGGTGGCACAGAACTTGTAGGAGCCAACAAGTGTCTTATTTGATTTAAGGCACACTCTATGAGACAAAAGCCATGCCTGACACTGCTTGGTTGACTAAGAATCAGAGACTTGATATTCGAGAGACCTAGGATAAAACCAAACACTATTGGTCTAAAAAAGTATCAATAAAATGACCCCTAATGATATTCTGCTATGCTCATAGATCAGTGCCTGACTCAGTCATCACTAGAGAAGTTTCCTCTTGTGGCAGATGGGAAAGGATGCAGAGACCCATAGCAAGACATTATTCAGAGACAGAAAGACAGACAGAGAGAGAAAGAGAGAGAGAGAGAGTCCTTAGAACACACTGCTCTAAATGGGATGTCTCCATCAAGTCCTTCCCCTCAGAGCTCACAGAACTCTGAAGAAGAGGAGGTGTAAAGAGTGTAAGAGCCAGAGAGGGTGGAGGACACCAGGACAACAAGGTTGCCCTTTGAATCAATTGAGCAAGGCTCATATGAACTCAAGGAGACTGAAGTAGCAAGCACAGGGTTGACACAGGCCTGCTCCCGGTCCTCTGCATATATATTATAGCATTCAGCTTACTGTTTTTATGGGACTCCTGAGTATGTGAATGAGTCGGCTTCTGATTCTTGTGCCTGCTGTTGGGAGCCTTTTCCTTCTGTTGGGTTACCTTGTGCAGCCTCGGTGTGATGGTTTTTGTATTATCTTGCTACATTTTGTTTTGTCATGTTTGGCTCTTATCTCTTAAAAGCCTGTTCTTTTCTAATGAGAGACAGAAAAGGAGTGGATCCTGAGGGAAAGGGAGGAGAAGAGAAGGAGGGGAGGAACTGGAATGAGTAGAGGGAGGGGAAACGATAATCAGGATATATTATATGAGAAGAGAGTCTGTTTTCAATAAAAGGAAGAAAAAGAAAAAAGAAAAAGAGAGGGTGGCTAACAATGGCTATGTGGCTGTCACAGGCTAGTACTGTGGCCCGCAGGGTGGGAGAGCAAAGTACACGGCAGGGGGCAGGGTGAGCTATCACAGTGGAAGTCGGCATGAGCCCTGAGCTCCAGAAGCAGGCAACCGACAGCCAAGCGGTGGTAACGGACAGTGAAACTTGGCAGAAAAATTAAGGAAATTCTGAGAAGAAAGACCCATGAGCAAGGAGAAAAGATTGAAAGTACTCCTTACCAGAAAGGAGGCCACACATTTAAGTTCCCCTGGAAGGAGAAGATGGCTAAGAAAAGTAGATAAACGCCAAGGATAAATGAGAGACAACAGGAATACCAACAGCCCCTGGGCAGTGTGTATTTGCTTCCCCCATTGGGGCGCTTTCATTAGGGTTAACATTTGACGAAGGTTGCGTTTGACGAAGGCAGATAATGAATTGGGAGGGTGCTGCATGTGCTCAGCCTCAAGACTACCATCCCTGGGTGTAACCTCCAAATCTGAAGAATGCCTTCCTCTCTTGAACTTCACCGTGAACAAGAAGCAGCATGGGCTGGTGATATGAGGCCCTGTGACTGAGTTCCAGCCACAGCAGTGTTTTATGTGCATTAATTAGCCTGGGAGAGAAAATGACAGGGACCTTGTTCTCAGCCTCTAGGTTGACCGACGACCTGTGGTTGTAAGTAGCCCTTTTAGTTGTTTCTCTGTCCCCCTCAGCCATCTACTCCCTCAAATCCCACTGGATCAAAAACATCTGCAGGAGCCAGGAATGGTGGCGCACGCCTTTTATTCCAGCACTTGAAAGGCAGAGGCAGGAGGATCTCTGTGAGTTCAAGGCCAGCCTGGTCTACAAAGTGAGTCCAGTACAGCCAGGGATACACAGAGAAACCCTGTCTCGAAAAAAACCAAAAAAAAAAAAAATCTGCACAATTGTACAAGTGAGAACTTCAATCACATCTGGAGAAAATGGCAGTGGAAGAAGGCAAAAAGCCTGGAAACACCTATTCTGAAGCAATTGTTTCCTGCCTTTAATCCTATGGCTTTAGTCAGTGGCAGTATTACTGCAAAAGCAATAAAGAACCAAAATTAATAGGATAATTTTTGTGGACCTGGGATTGAATCCAGGACCTTGTACTTGATAGACAAGTGGCCAACTATTGGGCTACATCCCAGCTTCCCAAAACTAAAGCAGAGAAAGAGTGACCAGAGTTTTATAGTCAACATTCATTTTTTTTCCTCCCTGCTATTAATATGCTTAGAAATCAGTTTGGAAATCATTTGAATATAAGAGTTGACATCAGAAGGAGATGTCTGGGAAGAATTAATACATGTGACATCTTGCCTCCCCCACCTGCATCTCTCACCTTCCTATCTCCCTACCTGGAACACTAATCAGGACGTACATTTGCATTAGAATATGTTCTCTGTTGGAGGTTCACAAACATTACAGATTCTAAAAACCAACCACTCCCTCATACACAGAGTAAACTCAGTAAACACTGGCTCTAGGCTGGCAGGGCCAGCAGCGAGGAAGCCGTGACTGTAGGTGAGAGAATCAGTGGAGAAAGAAGATGAGACATTCTTTTCTGATATTAAATGAAACTCAGAGTGGGGCTCACGGGAGCAATCCTACAGAGGAGGGTGTGGATACTACAGATTTTGCTTATTTTAAAGGAACAACGTTCTGAAGTCAATCATCACCCAAGGTAGGGGTAGCCCTCTACTTCCTTCCTAGTCCATTCATTGGTTTCTTGTTATCAATCTCCACAAGTGAGAAAATTGCCAAAATATTTAGCTTGTTTTTTTTTATAAGAAAACAGATTCTTTTAAAAAATTAATTAATTTATATATTCAAGTTACATCCTGATCACAGCCCCCTCCCATCTCCTCATCCAGTCCCATACTCCCACCCTCTTCCTCCTCTCCCTCCTCTCCTTCTCAGATGAGGGGATTTCCCCCCCCCCATCAATCTACTCTGGCTCATCAAATCACATCAGGACTAAGAGCATCCTCTTCCACTGAGGCCAGACAAGGCAGCGCAGCTAGGGTAAAGTGATCCACAAACAGGCAACAGAGTTCATGTCCAAGGAAGCTCCCCTCCACTTGCTAAGGAATCTGCACGAAGGCCAACCTGCCTATCAGGTACATACGTGTAGGGGACCTAGCCCAGTCTATACATGCTCTTTGGTTGGTGCTTCAGTCTCTGTAAGCCTCCAGGGGCCTAACTTGGTTGACTCTGTTGGCCTTCTTGTGGAGGGGACAAGAACTCCACATGAAGAAAATAGATTCTTATCTGTAAGTAGATTGTAGTAGTATCATAGCCCATAGACAAGCTGATGATTTCCTGAAATGAATGATTACAAAGATTACTCTGCAAACATTGCCAATGAGAAATGTGAGGTACATACATTTGAAAAATGCTCAGAGAATGGTAACTATTTATCTAGCTACAGTACCTTTACAGATAGTGAGTAGCTTGAACATTTTAAAAAAGGATTTAAACTAATTAATTAATTAATTAATTAATTAGTGTGTGTGTGTGTGTATGGTGACAGCAGTCCTGAGATATACCCTACAACTGGAGTTACAGGCAGTTGTGAGCCACTCCACATGGATACTGAGAAAGGAACTCTGTTTTTTGTTTGTTTGTTTTTTCAGTAAGACAGCAAGTGCTTTAGACCACAGGTCCATCTCTCCAGCCTATTAAGATACATTTATGGTGTCTTTATCCTTTTGTCTGCAGAACAGACCTTTCTATTGCAGTGGCTCTTAACTCTTGGGAGTTACTGCTACCTTGGGAAAATGGAGAAGCATGTATATTTTTCCTATTAAACCATAGACACAAAACCTTGCATTTCTTTGCAGAGGGTTCACGGAACTCCCTAAAGTCCAACATTTTCAGCAGTTTTAGGCTAAGAATTGCTACGAATAAAGGAAAAGTCCTATTTAGCAATGGCTGCAGGGTAGGGCTAGAGAATTCAAACTGTTGCTTAGTATATTTAAGATCTTAGCAGAGTATGGGATCCTTTGAATGTAAGAATTGACATCGGAAGATGTATGGGGAGAATTCATTGATGTGCCATCTTACCACATTGTTTCTATCCCCACCTGAATCTCTGTTTCTCTGTTATTCTACCTGTAACTGAACCAGTAAATTCCTTTGGATTAATATGTTTCCTAAATGGAAAGTTCACAAATGTTGCAAGGTTAAAAAGCTACCACCTTCTCATATTTGGAATAATCTCAGCAAACACTAGCTCAGGTCAAGCATGAGCCTGAAGTCCTGACCCTCCAGGGTCCACCTGTGAAGGGGCAAGGATTACATTATAGGCCTATGTGCTTTTACCGCCCCAGTTTTAGGGTGTACTGGGAATGTAATCCAGGATTTCTGATATGCTAGATCAGTGCTTTCCCCACTGACCTGCTTCCCTGGAACCCATATTTAATGTATAAACATGACTTTATTATTCAAAGGTTTTAATTTTTCCTGTATAATACAAATACAAATGCTAGAGAGTCTGTGATCTGCCCTGCCATCACATGGAGATACAAGAAGGTTCCACAGTGCTATAAAACAGGAAGACAGAGGGTACTATGATGGAGATATAACTCGAAGTAATAAATAAACATGAAAAAAACAAAACAAAACAGGAAGACAGGACATCCCCACAGAATTGTTGCCTAACAGAAGACTGTGGTAGGAGTTTATTGAAACCAAGTGTAAGAATGTTTTTGTTTAATCCCAGGTGGGCTGCTTAAGACACAGGTATAAAGTATTAACAGTCTGAGCTAGCAGGGGCATGGCTTAACCAGCTGAGCAAGTTTAACTCTGAGGACTTGGGAGAGAGTACTAAAAAGCCACAGCCCCAAGGAGAAGGGGGCTCTACAAAGGAGGGAAAAAAGCCAGAACCCCAAGGAGAAGGGGGCTACAAAGAGAAAAGAAAGAAGGAGCTCCAAAAAGAAGTAAGCTCCACAAAGAAGTAAAAGAGAATGGGCTTTAAAATTAAGTAAGAGTAAAGAGGCTCTACAAAGAAGTAAGAGAAAAGGCTCTTCAGAGAAGTAGGAGAAAGCCCTACAAAGAAGAGAAAGGGCTACAAGGTAGAAAGCGGTTGCTGCTCCCCCAGCTGTTAATGCTCCCTCAAACTGCTGCTTGTTCTTCCTGCTTCTGTCTCCTGGTTCCCTGGTTTGCTGGGATTCTAATGAGACTGGTATTACCCCCCCCCAAAGAATCCAACGACCCTAATCAGCAGGAAGTAACTCAAGGAGACCTACATCCCCTCTCTCTCTAACGTTCTTTCTCTCCCACCTAGGGTTGGGGGGGGGGTTGAAGGGAACGAGGGGTGAAAGGGAAGTAGAGGTATTAAGTATAGTAAAATAAATTAGGACGTATAATTAATATAATACAAATTAGTAAAAGCCGCCTTGCTACAGAAGACTTAGGAAATAGTTATTTCTTTTTATTTGTTCTCAGATACTAAATGCTAATTCTGTGAAGGTACATTGTGTTAGGTCTTTAGGGGACACAGAGATGTGGAAGGGTATCCTTTTCATCGAGTTGGATGCTATCTTGCAGCAGGCAAACTTCGTATTCTAATTAGGTAGGAATGAAAAGAGTGCTTCTGGCCAGTACTCTGTTTAGGTTCACATTCACATTTGTCCCGCAGTTATGCAATGCTGGGGAAGCTACTACACCTTTGTTTTCTTGTCTATAAAACACAGATCGTACTCAGGGTGACCATTTACTGTTCTGAGTTAGGACACTCCTGAAAGTGGGAGAGATGCCATTGAAATGGGTTCCAAACATCAAGGAAATACTGCCTATAATTCTGCAGCACACAGACCGTATTCGAAGGGCTGCAGAGAACAACGTTACATGGGACGTTGTGGCCTGTGGGACTGTGTAATTGCTGTCTGCTGTGATTAACACTCCAAGTATTCAGAGGAGACAGAGTAGCATTTGAATTGAGGAGATGGAGGGTTGGTTAGTTATTAAAATCTGATATTTTTGCGCACACTGGCCTCTAGTTCACCGTGTAGTCAAGGAAGACCTATAACTTCAGGTTCTCCTGTTTCTACCACCTCAGTGCTAGTATAGCAAATGTACACTACCTTACCCATGTTTTCATTTGAATTATTTCTGTGTTCATGTGCACGAGAGGGGTGCCTGTGCATGGATGTGTGGACTGCAGATTTCAAATTGAGCTTCTTGCTTGTATTACTCTCTATTTTTAAAGGCAGGGCTGCTCCTCTGGGGTACCCAACACAAATTGATATCTCCACAACACAACCCCTATACCTAAGGCTCCGGAGCATCACAGAAGAGGGGTCAGAAGATTGTGAAGCCAGAGGACCAGGACATCTGCTGGGAGACAATATTTTCTACATATGACAGGGAAGCTGCACTTGTGATATATCAGCAATATGGCTGCCTAAACAAGACCAGAGGCAACTAATGGCTGCTGAGAGAGGGAGAATTAACTTTCTCCAGTGATGAGTTTCCTGGTAGATTATCTAACCTCAAGTGGTCAGCCCCAAACACACACACACACACACACACACACACACACACACACACACATCATGAAACAGACTCAGCATGTAGTGTTTATATATATGTGTTTGTGTTTATAACAATAATAATTGAAGAACAGGCCATAAATTTGAGAAGGAATAGTGGGGACACAAGAGGAGGTGGAGGACAGAGTACTCACATATGAAATTCTAAAAAACAAAAATTAAATAAAAAAGATAAGGTCTTTTACTGAACCTATTGTTCGCTGTTTAGGCTACAGTGGCTGGCCAGCAAACCCTCAGTATCTGCCTGTCTCTACTTCCCAGGACTAGGATCTCTACTTCCCATGCCTGGTTTTTATGTGGCTGCTCAGGATCTGAACTTACATGGATAGTGCTTCACACGTTGAGCCATCTCTTCAGCCCCTGTTTTATTCTTTATGTTCTGTTACCTCAAACTAGTGAAAGAATGAAATGGGAACCCTGCAAAGCTGTCTGCTTATAAGTGTGATCTCCAGTTGTCTGTGCCTGTGGTTCATACTCATCTTATTAACTACCTCCCAGAAGTCATCTTTAAAAAAAAAATTTGTTTTAATTTAAGTATATGTGTGGTGCCTACCTCTCTGTATGTGCGTCCCATGTGTGCAGTGCTCCGAGAGACTAGAAGAGGGCATCAGATCCCCTGGATGGTTGAGGGCTGCCTCATGTGGGTGCTGCCCCCAGAAGTTGTCTTGAATTCCTCCTGGTAACCCCAATCTGAGATATCTGATTAAAGTTCTATTAGACACTGTATTAGATTAAAGTTTTAATGCTTTTTCTGGATCTTAAAAATAGAAAAATTTCTGAAAAAATTGCTTATTATAATCACATTTTTATATAAGTACTTTATTTTTTTTCTTCAAGTTACATCTCAGTCACAAACCCTTCCCTATTCCCCCTTCCTGTCCCACCCTTCCACCCTCTTCCCCCCAACAGCTTCCCTTTTCAATCCAACAAATGGTTCTTTCTCTTATAACAGTAAATTCTATACAAAACAGCAGAATTAAATATGCCACATTTATGAGAGTTAAGTGGCCCAGTATACCTTCCCAATGTCCAGTTCATACATATTTGGCCCCTGACTTTAACCTTCTACCTTCTAACCATCTCCATGAGTTTAAAGTTCTATAACTGACTTAGCTTTCATACTAACTTGCATCACTATTATACCAGATTGAAAGATAACACTATATATTGTCAAAAAACCAAATTTGCTTCAGGAGAAATATTACCTACCCCCCCCCAAAAAAAGAGGGTGATTGTCCCTGAGTGAGGATAAGGGCAGGGCTCTGTTCTTATCTTTCCAGGAGAATCAAAGCATCCATTCAAGGAACCCAGGAACAACTGGACAACGGAAACTTCAGCAGAAAACAGAATCAGACACCAAAAGAAGACGAGTGACCCAGATGATTCAGCCTGACAGACTCCCTCAATAGCTGTCTCCATCAAAAGCCTACAACCACAACAACTCAATATCGCTAAGACTGTTCAGCTCTACACAATGCCCCAGCCAGAACCTCAGTAAAGCCTGGAAGTTCAGCTTCTGCCTACAAACTCCTTAGGGCATCTAAACAGCTGAGAACAGAAGATCTGAACATAAAAGGATTGTACTAACATTTTTAACCATTTTTCCATTTTGGTTCGGGCCCCAAACAGGTACGACCCAAATCAGCAGGAAGTCATTTTAAGAGAGCAACGTCCCATGCCCAGAGGGAGGGGAGGGTGTTTCTCTGGCCCCCCTTTTTGGTTATTTGAAGGACAACTGAAAACTCTGTTATTTAGGGGAAGAGATTACAAGTTGTTAAATGGTCCTGTTTAATGGGTTTTGGAGGTTAGACCCAGGGTATTCCTTCTTTCCCTTTTCTGTATCCTTCTTTATCTCCTATGTAGGAATGCACGGATGTGAGAAAAATTGAGACATAGACATAGCACAGGAAGGACCAAGAAGAAGGGTCAGATTATTGAATATGCCCTTATACCTTTGTATATTGATACAAAATTAGTAGTATATTTGGCTAAAGTGGTATTGACCATTGTTTATTGTGCAAAAATAAGATTGTATTGGACTACGTCGGTATTGATATTTGTATATTGATACAAAATTAAGATTATAGTTGGCCACAATGGTATTGACCCTTGTATATGGACGCAATATTAAGATTGTATAATCACATTTTCAAAGGCACAAAAATCATGCATGTAGTTAAGTTAAAAAAGTCTAGGGTATGAAATGTATATAATTATTATTACCTTAGTTATATAAAAACTATGCATAGTAAAACATATTAAAATATTAATATTTACTTAAAGTTTTTATTTGTTCACTCTTTCTATATATACTTTATATATATATATTTCTATGATTAGATATATATATTTTTTCCATTTAGACATGGCTTTCCAACTTTTTTTAAAAATAAATTTATTTATTGTTTCAGGTTACATCTCCATCATATTGTCCTCTTTCCCCCCTTCCCAGCCCCACCCTCCCACCCTCTACCCCCTAACCCTTCCATTCCACTCCTCTAGAATGGAGAGTCCCTACATAACAGTCACCTTGCCCAGTTCAGAAGTCATATGAGGGCCAAGAGCCTCCTCATACACTGGGGGCCTACAAGGCAGTATCACCAGTGAAGAGTGTCTCATTGCCAGGGAGAGAAAACTAAAAAACAAACAAACAAACAAAAAGTCTATGTCCATATTCCCTTTGGTGCATTGGCTGTAGTATAGTTATCCTGTATTATATGGCTAAAATCCTATTATAAATGAGTAGATGCCATGTGCATCCTTCTGAGTCTGGGTTAGCTCACTCAGGATGAGCTTCTCTAGTTCCATCCATTTGGCTGCAAATTGCATAATTTCATTGTTTCTGATAGCTGAGTAATATTCCATTGTGTAGATGTACCACAGTTTTTTAATCCATTCTTCGGTTGAGGGACATCTGGGTTGTTTCCAGTTTCTAGCTATTACAAATAAGGCTGCTATGAACATAGATGAGGAGACTTCCTTGTGATTCGGTGAGGAGTCATTTGGGTGTATACCCAGAAGTGGTATGGCTGGGTACTGAGGCAAAGCTATTCCAAATTTTCTAAGATATCACCATTCTCACCTCCATAGTGGTTGCAACAGCCTGCACTCCCACCAGCAATGGAAGAGGGTTCCCCTTTCTCCACACCCTCGCCAGCATGTGCTATCATTTGAGCTTTTGATCTTAGCCATTCTGACAGGTGTGAGATGGAATCCCAGGGTCATCTTGAGTTGCATTTCTCTGATTAAGGATGTTGAGCATTTCTTCAAGTGTCTCTCAGCCATTAGGGATTCCTCCTTTGTGAATTCTCTATTTAGATCAGTTCCCCATTTTTTGATTGTATTATTTGGTTTCTTGGCATTTAATTTCTTGAGTTCTTTGTAGATTTTGGATATTAGCCCTCTGTCAGATGTGGGGTTGGTGAAGATTTTCTCCCAGTCTGTAGGCTGCCGCTTTATTCGAATGACAGTGTCTTTTGCCTTACAGAAGCTTTTCAGTTTCATGAGGTCCCATTTATTGATTGTTGATCTCAGGTCCTGAGCTGTTGGTGTTCTGTTCAGGAAGTTGTCACCTGTGCCAATCAGTTCGAGGGTTTTTTCCACTTTTTCTTCTAGTAGATTTAGTGTGACAGGCTGTATGTTAAGGTCTTTGATCCACTTGGACTTAAGTTTTGTACAAGGTGATAAGTATGGGTCTAATTTCATTCTTTTACAAGTGGACATCCAGTTGGACCAGCACCATTTGTTGAAGATGCTGTCCTTTTTCCATTGTGTGATTTTGGCTTCTTTGTCAAAAATGAGAACAAATGGGTGTTTCTTGATGGTGTAGGAGGTTAGGTTGTGAGGTATTCTTTGAAGAAATCATTCAGCAGTCATGCATTGGCTGGAACTGACATCAGTCTGAGATGGTCCACTTGGAACCAGCCTGAAATAGACCACTGGGATGGGTTCAATGAGATCCCCTCTAAGGAGCAGTGTGGAATGCCTCAGAGATGAGGTGAAAAGTCTTTCCTTTCCAGGAACGTCAAAATTGAAAACGTAAAGTGGGTTCTTTAAAGTGACTTTAACTTCTTCATACTTGCCAGTTAGAATTTATAACTTGCAGAAAGATGGTCTTGGTTCAAGATTAATTGTCACTAACCAAGGAAGAGACACTGGATCTGTTTTGTGTCATTGGGCATTTGTTTCCTTTTGTAAAGTAGTCCTATTAATAGCCACCCCAGCAAAGGTGACTTTAGTATCAAATAAGACAATTTGAACTGCTCTTGGTTAAATATAAAGTAGCATACACACAACATTGCCATCAATTGCAATAAAGTATTTTTGAGTACTTTTTCTCTTCTCTGCATATATTGGTTCATTTAATCCCAATCTCATGATTTAGATGTTATCACCTCACCTTTCTGGAGGAGGATGCAAGGGCCTGAGGACCCATTCCCTTCTCAGCTGGCCAGTATTGAAAGCATTTCATGGAAGACAAGAGATTTAAAGCAGGCAAAGTACTCTCAGGTCTGCATCATCTTTATTCCTAGATCCGTGATATTTCAATTGCCTAAGAAGTTCAGACCTCCAAAAACATATCAGTAATCCCTTGTGCACTGGAAGATGGTTTTCCATATTTTTAAGATTTAAAAAATGTAACTATGTATATGTGTGTGTGTCTGTGTGTGGGTATGTGGATGTAGGATGGAGTTAGAGGTGGTTGTGAGCCACCCTGCGTAGGTGCTGGAAGCTGAACTCAGGTCTTCTACGAGAGCATTATGCATTTTCTACCACCGACCCATCTCTCCATCCCTGGAAGATATTTTCTAGAAAGCTGTGTCCTTCTGTCCCACAGTCAGTGAGTGCTTATAACTTCGAATTGGTGTCTTGATATCCAGATGGAATACAAGTTTAACTGAATCCAGGCTCACCCTTGCCAATCTTTATGTCTGCACCTCACCTAAATGATACAAGTCAGTGGCAGTAGATAGGATCTTGCTTAACAGACTGTGCTCTCAACTTTTCAAGCTTCCTGTAAAGAGACCATTCAGGTACTTGCAGGTGCAATTAGACTAACTCACACCCTGTTCCCTTAAACAGAATGCTAGTTTCTGCGCATGCTCTCTCTCTTTCTCTCGGCCTTGCTCTTTTCAGACACCACAGGATGGAGGGCTATTTCCGGACTATCACACCCTCCTTGCCCAGCATTTGTAAGTAAAAAAAATATCTGAGCTTGTTTTCTGCTGCAGTGCGGTGTTGTGCCTTCTAGGCGAAGAAAGTGCTTTTCCGGGGGTTGCGAGGTGAAGCTGGGTAGGGAAGTCAGAAGGCTTTATTCCTAGTACCAGACCCAGGTCAGGCAACAGCCGCAGAGCGTATCTTGATTTGAATATTTTTCTCATGAGAGGGACCCTACAAGAGCAACTAACAACATCTGGCTTCATAAATTGCTTGTCTTGTGTTGGGGGGAACTTAGCACAAAGGCCAAACAGCTAGCTAGGCCTCTGGCCCTGAGCCAGGTGAGAGAATTTCGGGCAACAACCACAGTAGATGGCCGTCCCTCTTCATTTCTCAGGGCAGGGTGGGTAGCTGTTCTGATATTGGAAGCCCGACTTAGCTAGGGGCTTTCAAAACATCCTCTATCTTACTGAAAATGTTTGGGATTTAAGTTGTAAAGATGGAGTTCAGATAAAGTTTACGTAGTATCAGGGATAGGTCATTATCTAAGAAAATCCCCATATTTTCCTGAACGTTGTGTTACGTACTTCTGGTCTGAAGTTTGATCCATGACCGAAAACTTGTCTCAGCGATAAAAAGCTCTTTTCATGGCCATAAGAAGCGTTCGGAGTGCCCCCTGGTTATGGGTGTTAAGTAAAACTTGGGGAAGGCCATCGACTTGGGCTGAGCGTTTTTTTGAACAGGGCTTCAAAGATCAGATTAGTATGAGCTTAATTACAGCAAGTGAGTTTTTCCTGGTTTCAGGAGGCCCTAACACTGATGAACTCAGCTCATCAACATCATCTGTTGATCACTGACCTGTAATAAAGTTGAGTGGCTGATTGGCTAAGGTGTAGTCAATTAAGTTTTCTTTGCCTCATGTCTGTTAGCTGACAGATGGTGAGCAGACATGGTGAAGGTCATTCTCAGAACCTAATGTGTTCTGTGATTTTTCCCTATTTTTGAGGCTGTGTTTGTTTGTTTTTTTTTTTTAAGTGCTTTTTCTAAACACTGCTAAGCTTAATTAGTCTAAGGAACTTTCTCTTCCACCACCACTTGACAGAAGATCCAGAGTAGAACTTGAATGATAGCCTGCCCCAGGATCGGGTAAGCAGGCACAGGCACCCCAGAGTCTTCTATGCTCCTATGTTTTTGGTATGCCTGAAGACAGTGGATAAGTACTCTCAAATCTTATGAATTTGCTAACATTCTTTATTCATGCTGACACCTAACTCTCCCAACAATCTAGGGTGGAAGTACTGATGGTCCCTATGAATGTGTGCATGATGCTGAGGTTCCTGTCCACCCCTGTGATTGATGGTAAGAGCCTTCCATGTGTCTGTTTCTGTAAGCAATAGACATTTGGGGATCCGGGTTTGTTTCTCATGTATATCATACTTCAGTAGGAGATGGGACTGCTTTAGAGGTCATGCTTGCCTGACTTCAGTGAATCCATGAACAGAAGGGTAGAGAGTTGCCCTCATTTTCCTAAACACAGAGACTTGTCCTTGAATGCCAGTACCATCTTCTACCCTTATAGAAACAGTGACTTTCCCTGCACTGCATGATGACGATGAAATTTAGGTATCTAGAGATTGTAAAGCATTGTATTGTAAAGCACAGATGTTGGGGTAGTGTTAAGCATTCTAAATGTTAATTAATTGGTCATGCTTGCTGTCTGTTACTTACATTGAATCTGATTGGTTAAATAAAATGCCGAGGCCTGAGATTGGGCTAAGACAGAGAAAGGTGGGACTTCCTGGGATTAGAGCAGGAAGCCTGCACTTTAGAAAGAGGATTAATTCATTCCAGCCAGGAGCAGCAGGAAGGAGGCACACACCATGGGTTAGAGAAAAGAACCTCATTCCACATGGCCAGGAACATCGGCATATAGTGGGGAATGGCAGTCCAAGGGAATGTATGTATATATGGGGTCATATTTGGGTAATAGAATTATGAGCTAGCTTAGATAGGCTAGGATTGTACAATTCAGGCCAAGGCTTGTTAAAATCCATGTGGTCTCTGTGTACTCATTTATAATGGATGGTTAAGGATTCGTTGCCAAACCAATTAACAATAATATAAATACTGGTTAAATAGTTTAATTAGCCATATTTTTCGTTTAACACACAGACAACAATTTTCTCTAGTGTCTAGGGGAGATCCATCATCTCCAGACTCCTTTGTAAAGCACAGGAAGACATGCAACATCTGAATACATTTTAGTTTGCATTTGGTTGGGTACATTGGACTTGAAGAGCCCATGGAGAATCCTTAATCTTCTAGTAGATTGATGTTTGTCTTACTGAGCTTGGAAAAAATGTCAAAGTGTAATCTGGATAAAAATTGAAGATAGTAGATTCTAGAACCCGGAGAGATTGTGGCCACTCTGTTTTAAAACAGATCCTGAGAATCAGTTCTGGTTACCACTGCCATGATAGAGATAAAGTCAGAATGGAACGAAGGTTTGTCTGCTTCTAGAGCTGGTTCTTCACAGTCAGGAGATTAGATGGTTTCCCATAGGTCAAAAGACTGAAACAGATGGCCCGAATCAAATCTAGGTCAGAAACCAAATATACAATTCCCCAAGGAGACATGTTCTTGTTAGCAGAGATTTCAATGAACTATGTGGATTCCAAGGATTATCCCAAGACCTGAGTGTTTTTCATTCAGCAATCCAGTAAGCAAATGTTTATTGAGTGTCTGCTATGTATATACTGTGGCAGTAAGCACACTTAGGCCTGAGTGAGTATAGGGGAAATGGAATAGTGAATAAAATGTGGATTTGGTTCCTAAGAGCTTATATAGCATGCATATATATATGAGAGTTAAGGATAAGGAAGTTAAGAGTAAAATGTGTATATGTATGTGTGTGAGAGAGAGAGACAGACAGGAGAGAGGAGGAGGGAAGACAGGATCTGGTATTGAATATGGTAAATGAGAGTGCTCTGCATATGAAAACATACGCAGAATTAGAAAATAAAAACAAGAAGGTCAGTTTGGTTGTCAGGAAGTGTAATAAAGAATGAAAGGGTTTTCAGACTGGACTATAGGAAAACAGCACCACAGTGTGTGTTCAAATGAGTGATATGGTTTTCTCTGTGTGTCAGCAAGGGGTATCTGGCATTATAGCAAGAAGCCAGCACAATGTCATCTGTTGGTGAAGTTCTGTTAATGGCTTGTTATTCTGTGGTTTATAAATTCAGAATGGCTTTACATTTTGTAGGGTTGTTGAGGAGGAAAGACATATAGAGGATGCCTGGTGTGCAAAACCTTAAATACTCTATTTTCTTTGGAAATTTGGATCCCATGCAGTGCATAGTAGGGACACAGGATCACAAGATCAGGCTTCTATAGAGAAGCAGTACTCAAAGTGAGCAAGAATTAGGGGGCTATGCAGGAGATAAGCCTAGATATTTGTACATTCAGACCTGTCTTAACCAGCAGAAGTTGTAATAGCAAACAAAAAAGAATCACAAATTGATATTTGATAAACATCAGCTTATGGAGTGGGGAATAAGAGGGAGGAAAACAGAAAGTGAAAGTGAATTTAAGAATGGATAAAAAAGCTGTGGTACATTTATACAATGGAATACTACTCAGCTATCAGAAACAAGGAAATCATGCAATTTGCTGCCAAATGGATGGAATTAGAAAAGCTCATCCTGAGTGAGCTAACCCAGACCCAGAAAGATGCACATGGCATCTCTTCACTTATAACTGGATTTTAGCCATATAGTACAGGATAACTATCCTACAACCAACATACTGAAAGGAACAGGAACATAGACTTTGTTACTTGTTAGTGGGACACTTTGCCCTAGAGGAGCTGCTATGTAGGCCCCCAGTGCAAGAGGAAGCTCTTAGCCCTCATATGACTGCTGAACTGAAGGGGGCTGATATGTAGGGGCACCCCATACCACCCATACCAGAAGAGTAGGATAGGTGGGAGAAGGGGGGAAAGGGTAGGAGGTGGGACCAGGAGGGGTGGAGGGAGAGGATTGTGATGGAGATATAAATTGAAGTAATAAATAAACATAAAAAAGAAGTATGAAGAAAATGGAAATTTTGAGAGTCTAAAATTGGTTGGATAGGAAAGTTTCAGAGGGAAGAGAAAACTGAATGCCAAGACCTTCAAAGAAATGTCTGAAGAGGTGGCAACAAAATGATGAGCTGATGTCCATGCTCCAATTTTCTCCATTAGCACATTTTTTTAAATTTTTTTTTTAGAAATTCATCTACAAACATCACCTCTACATCACTGTTGACCCTCCTCTCTGCCTCTTATTAGCACATTTTGTCTTTCCTTTCCCTGAGGTGCCCTCCCCAAGGGAGATCATGATGCTGATAAAGTGTGGCAGTTTCACTAGCCTATCAGTTCAGCTTATTTGATTGCGTATCCGTTATGTTCTAGGTTAAAAGTAGATGTACTGCTCTGTCCATCCCCATACTGCTATTTTTCATGGTTACTAGTAGATGTCTCTATGATTGCTGTGCTCTGAATGTTTGTGACCTGCCCTTTCGTATACTGGATCTTAGTCACCAATGAGATGCTATCACCAAGTGTGGTACTTGGGAACTTATTTGGTCAAAAAGACTTCACCCCCACGAATGGGGTTAGCATCCTCAGAAATGTGGTTTGAAGAAGCTTGCTTTCTCTCATCCTGTGGAGGCTCAGTAGGAAGCCATCATCTCTGAGAAAGTCCTTAACAAATGCCCTGTCTTTTGCTCCTTGCCTTGAAACTTACCACCTTCCAGAACTTTGGGCAGCAAACTTTGTTTACAAGTGACTTACTCAGTTGCAGTCCAGATTGGGCAAGATTGGACAGTGGTCCCTAGGTGCTTTTTAACTGATGAAGTTTAAGGAGAAATTGGTTCATTTTCATTCCTGCCCATCCAAATTTGATAAACTGGATAAATGCCCCAATACCAATTCTGTGTTTGTTGATTTTAGAACCACTGATGCAAATGAGAACCTGCTATAGGGAAGTAGATAGGAAAGCCGTGCTCCCAATCAGAAAGGCTTTGAAGTACATCACAAAGCCTCACACACACTCAGAAAATTGCAGTGGTAAGTTGACTTCTATCATAATTATATAATTATAAATATTCATTATATATTATATACATTATAATATATACATCATATATTATATAATGAATATTCTTTATATATATGAATATATAAATTATAACTAGAAGAGATTTCCATTTTTTAAAGTTTCAAGCCACCAGGTCTTCAATAAAGTCTCAAAATACAACTGAAAGCCAAAATAAACCATTGAATAACTATTCTATTCTCAGAACTGTAGAACAAGAGTAAGAAATAATAGTGATGTAATTACTATAATTCTTGAAGCTTTTAACCAAAATCATGTGATGAAGTAGGAGAACTGCACAGTGCTCTAGATTTTGAGATAAGAATACAGCTCAGATCCCACCCCCACCCTGTAATAACTCCTAATCAAGTAGTAATAGGAAGCTACCTTGGACAAAGTAATAAATGAATTTGAAGTCATTAGTCTTTAATTTTCATCTTCCAACATAAATGTAAAATCACATTTTTGCCTTTATGGAGAAAGTCTAGACAGGCATGGTGGTGCACGCCTTTAATCCCAGCACTCAGGAGGCAGAGGCAGGCAGATCTTTGTGAGTTCAAGGCCAGCCTGGTCTACAAAGTGAGTCCAGGAGAGCCAAGGACATATAGAGAAACCCCGTCTGCCCCACCCAAAAGAAAAAAAACAAAAACAAAAGTAAAGTCGAGTGTATGAATACTTTGAGAGAAAGGTAATGAACAAAATGTACTTATTCCTGATGTGGACACAATGGGTCATTATTAAAATCAACCTCACATGCTCATTCACTTGTTCATTTTCCTGACGCTGCCATCAGGTAGGTACCTCATTTGAAACACCTGCTATTTAATCCAGGCTATTGAAAATACTAGTAGAGGTACCGTATGCATAATGAACTGTGTGAGGAACCCAGTGTGAGCTATGATACACAATAGCTTCCACCATGAGCAGCTTAGAAACAGGCTACAAGGCAACTGTAATCTAGTCCCTATACTTTCGTGTTATAATTGTACTAACAGTTACAAGACATCACAACTGGATGATCTCGGTTGCATACAATTTGAACAAGTGGAATTGGCAACAGAAAGAAAGTTTGTCTTGATTAAGGGAACTGCGAACATAAGAAATCTGAATTACTCGGTGGAATAGAAGGGTGGTAAAGTGTAGTATGTGGCTTTATTATTTTTCATTTCATTACACTATATTATTTTATGGCACTTAAATCTCTACTCCCTTCCAACCCTTATTCCTTCCAATCTCCCCAACCCCCAACATTAGATAGGAGAGAAAGAAGGAGCCTCATATCCCACACCTGGGATTCAAACAAAAACATTCTTGTATCATAATGAGGTTTTATAAGGAATGAAAACTCTTACCACAGCAAAGGGAAATGATCATGTGGTGATGACATGCCAGCTGTATCCAGAATCAGACCAAAGGAGGCAAACACCAGAGACAATGCCAAAAGCATGCCAAGACAGCTTGGCAATGATTGGCTGGGGTATAAGTGTAGGGAGGAAAAGGGAGGAGCTGAGGGTTACAGGACTGAGGAAATGATGCATGAATTAGGGGTGGTGCATTGTGGAAGTGTTGGAGCTCAGGGCGTTGTGGAGGTGTTGGGGGGGTGGGGCAATGTGGAAGTGGAGTAGGAGGCATTGGAGTGAATTGGGGATATTGAGTGTTGTTTCTAAACATTTAAAATTTGAAGTAACAATGGGAAACCAAGCAAGGCATCCAAAGCAAGTTTCAGTTATGCTTGTGGAAATGAAGAGAGAGAAAGAGGTTGAGGCCAGAAATACAGTTTTATGAATAACATCCAAACAGGTCATTGATGAACCCAGCAAGAGGTGTACATCATTATCAAGAAAAAGGGGCACTATTTTGAAATACTTAAAGGAGACTCAGCAGGTGAGACTGTCTCATTGAGTGAATAAAATGTAATAGAAGTTTATTTAGGGAAAACAGCTTAGAGCACATTCAAATATACCAACCTTATTAGCTTTATTTAAATGATATTAAATATGAAGGCTATATATCCTGAGGAATTCTCAAAACAGTAAGGCATAGAAAGATTGTAAATGAAGAAAAGGGCATAGAAGCTTTCATTTCCAGGAAAGCAAGAACTGAGAGAAGCTGATGTACTTGCATTAATACCAGATGAGCTGAGATATGAGATGGAGACATTGTCAGGAATGAATAAGGTTGATGAATAATGGCAGACACTGATTCACTAGGAAACAGAGCCAACTGTGAAATCTTATGAGCCCAGGAATACAATCTCAAACCACATAAAGGAAAACATTGGCAGAATTTCAGAGAGAAATTGATGCAGTCTCTCATGGTAGAAGATTTTAAATTCTCTTAAAAAATGAGACAAAAGAAAAAAATAATAAAACTGCACACGTTGTGGCTTCAGTGGGTGAAAGAGACAAGAAAGGGAAGAGAAAGAGGAGAGCAAATAGAAGTTTGAGGATGAGAGGAAAATGGTGCCATTGAAGGATTGGCAACGTGGAAATAAAGGTGGATCCCCATGAATGGAGTAACAAGGAGGGTTATTGTTAAAAAAAAAAAAAAAAGAAAGAAACGCACTCCTTAGGCAAGATCACAGAGGAAGTGTGATGTAAGGGGATGTGTGGCCCACGCTGGAAGAACCATTTTAGAGAGAACTTTCTCCTCTAATACCATATAAAAAGGTAGAGAGATAGATCAGGATGTTTTGCTACCCTACTGGGATGGAGGGGAAACAAGTGGATAAGTTTATGAGGCTTGATTTCTCTCAAGGGCAGGTCTCTGTTGAATATGAGGAGAGTGAGTCACCAGCGCCCTTGCTGTCCCTGTCTAGAAGTGTGCAGGCACGAAGATTTGACAACAGAACTTCAACATTCGTGTGTGAGCAGAGGGCAGGATAACTGGCCATCCTGGAGAAGGCTGGTTTCTAGGGAGGATATCATTTTCTTAGAAGATGACAGGTTTTGGATAAACAGAGGAGAAATGAATTTCAAGAATTGTATGAACCTAGTAGAATATACAATAGTACCTCAGTCCCATAATGTCAAACAGGGGTGCCTCGCCTACCAGAGTGGTCAACAGACCCACCTAGGCATGTTTTCTAACAAGCCATCCTTCTGTGAAGCATGAATTTTACCAAGGAAATATGTATTTCTATCCATGTTCTTTATTACATAAGTTAATTGGCTGTGCACAGGAGAAAGATGATTCAGTACTTTAACCGAATTGGTCAGATTCGCCGTAGAATATTATATCTCATGGAGCCTTTAAAGGCAATCAATGGACAGCCAAGGTGTAAGACGGAAGAGGGACTTCATTTCTGTATGTCATACGCTGCAGCTTGGTGAATGGGGACTACTTTGCCCTTCCAACTGTTTCTTTCTGGGCTGTCTATGGGAGCCTTACCTCTAAGTGATGCCTTCTGCCTCTGCAAAAAGAGAAATCACTACCATCTGTTCCCCTCATTTGTAAATCATTTAGTACTGTCCATTCTGTCCCTCAGAAATTGAACTTATTTAAATTAATACGACTTTATGACTCCTTAATCTTTCTGCCCATGTGTGGAGAGGTAAGCACATACTGCTTGCTTGGCTATATTTCCTTAGCCTGGAGCTACAAGTGTGTCACATTTCATAACTTGCCTAGAAAGGCACTTGACCTTGTCTTCAGGGTTCATGATGAAATGACAATTATCCAGCAGAATCCTGCAGGACTTCTCATAAATAACCCTGACAAGTCCATTCAGTGTCATTTGGTTTTAAAACCTCCAAAGGCTCCTAGAATTTTTTGCTAGAATTGCCTTTCTAGGAAATGTCAGTGCTACTGAAAAGTCCTGTCATGGTAAATGTTCATCATTAGCTTTGGCCTTAGCATCTAAACACTATCAGACCTCAGGAAGAAATCCTCCCATGGCTTGTGGAAGGAACAAACAGGGTGGTCTCGTGGTCATGGAGACTGGTCACGAGACTGCTTATTTGGCATCTTTATACCAGATGGCAGGGTATGTACTTGGATATATAGATGTTCAGGAATTAGAGGTGTCTCCAGTTTCTCTGTTGTCATTCTAAGCTTGGAAACTTCCAGAAGCCGTGATTGACAAGGGTGTGTGGGTGTCTTCCCAAGAGCGGCTTGTTTACTGAGCCAGTTATTCCTTCTTAATGCTTGGTTACACACATCACCAGCTCAATTGGGCTTTCTGTTGTTGAATTATTCTGGGGATTTACTATGCCCCTTAAAGCCACTTAGTTCCTGAATAAACAACATAAAACACGACATTTTGTTAAGAAGCTATAGTCCTTAAGATGGGCAGGTTTTGAGCTATAATAATCCTATTACCTCAAAACCCCATATTGCAGCCCATGGCTTTTCAGAGCCAGGACAGAATAGTGGCTGGGGCTCCCAGGGAGCCATGAAGTTTGGATGTCTCACTGTTCTAGGTAGCCAGACATGTGGTGGTGGCTTGGTCTGGCACAGAGGGGCGCAGAGGCCCAGGACAGGCAGCAAGATGCACACCAGCCTAAGATAGGTCCCAAAGAACAAACGCTACGATTCCTGTGATCAAACGGTAGAACTGTCCATTCCATGTGGATGGGAAAGACGGGGTAAGGTTTACATATCATTTTGTGTACATGAGAATCTATACTGCAGTCGGCGCTTAGCATTTGAATACATAGCAGCTCCAGACCAATCCCCAACACCTTTGAGAATAGTTTGTTTCCTGAGCCCCTGATGAGAATCTTTCCAGAGTGGGTAATTCACTCTGCCAGTTTGGATGAGACAATTGCTGAATAAAATCCCCTCCCCCTACCATAGTGAGTGACCATCACTGTCTTACGCCTGTTTCCACACTACTCATCAAGGGAGTCTGAGATTTCTTAAAGGCAAATTAAAGGTACTATTCTTCTTACAGGGAGAGTTGCAAAGATCACCTGTGTTAATAGACTGGAAGGCTTAGCTCTCTGCCTGGCATATATTAAAGGCTCCTTAGTGTTAGCCGATGTTGGTCCTTGTCACCCTGCCAGAGTATCTCTGATTACTTCACACCTGTAAGATGCTTTGCACTGACGAAGAAACATTTAAGCAGCAGCAAGATAGCAGTACAGAAACTTTATACAGATGCTCTAGCACTTCTAGGGTACTCAATTTATTTTCCATTTGCACTACTTAAAATGTTCACTTGGATGTTGTGTCACTAAAGATACAGTGACAAGAAACACTCAGTGGCTCTCGACTTACAAGCAAAGTGGGACCCCACACTCAACAGAGGGTAAACGAAGCATTCCCAGGATGCAGCTAATTTTATATTCTCCTCAGCTCATTTGATTGAGATAACCTGAAGTATCTGGATGAACTACAGATGGGAAAAACGTTGGAAAGCTAGCCACATGTATTACGCACACCTCATTAAAGCCAACCGAAAAATCCATGGTTGCTGGAGCTAGTGGCACCTCAGCAGGACCGTGAAAGCCAGGCTAGGAGAAGAAAAGGGTGCAGGACTGAAGCAAACATTTGGGAGCATGAAGAGCGAGTGCCTGACCACTCACGGGGGCTGACATACCAGTTCTTTCTTCTTCATGCATTCCATGAGGATGATGAACAGGTGCTGAGCTTGGGTGCGCGTGTACGTGAAGGTCTTCTGTATTGTCACCAGTAGCTGGTCCCTCAAGGATTCATTGATGAGTCTGCAATGAAAACCAACGTCAGTCAGGCCAACACAACTCCTGGTCAGTGTGTGCGTGTGTGTGTGTGTGTGTGTGTGTGTGTGTGCGTGCGTGTGTGTGTGTGTGTGTGTGTGTGTGTGCATGTGTACTTGTAGCTTATCCTAATTTACATGTAATTTCTCACAGTTGATAGGTACAGTGTGATGTTTCAATATGTGAGGGACTATGGACAATAAAATCAAGGTATTTATCACATCTAATAGCTACATTTATCATTCCTTTGTGGTAATGAGTCTGACAACCCTCCCTTGTAGCTATTTCATATTCTTTACCATAGCCACCATAGGCTGCAGTTAGAACATTATAGACCACCAGACAGCACTGAGGATGTGTTTTTAATCAGAGTTACTTCTTCCTATGTCTTTCACACAACGCCTGTTTTGAATGTGATAATTTACACACCAGTACATTTAAAGATAAATTCATGTCTCAGAACCTCACAGGGTGAAATAGGAAGTAGACTTAGTTATTTGTTACCATTTCCCTTTTCATGTTTAGTGCCTGCTACCTCTTTCTGTTATTGAGATGACTTTAATTGCTTATCTGCAGGTCAAACGCTGTGTTATTTCCCCACGAATTGTAATGTTATACCTAACTATGGGAAGAAAGGTTACAGCATCAATATACTATATAGACGTGGGGTCAGGAGAGACGGGAGTCAGTAAGTGCTTATTTTACAAACCTGAAGGCTGGGGCTTTTGTAAAAGCCAGATGTGGCACCCACCCAGCTCTGGGGAGTCAGACACGGTGGAATCTCTGGGGCACCCTGGCTATCTTGCTAGCCTAGTCATTGAATCCCAGCTCCTAGGTCCCAGTGTGAGACTGTCTAAAAAATGAATCGAGTGGCTCTTGAGGAGTGACATTACAGGTTGACCTCTGGCTTCCATATACAGATGTGTGTATACATAAAAATGTATGTGCACATGTATCCCCCAACAGAAACAGGCACCCTGCCCCCAATGGAAATAGGAGTTAGGGTACTTCCTCAAGAGTTTTAAAGGAATCTTCTAAGGTGGTAACCTGTCTGCCTGAGGAGTCGGGCCACTTTTTGAAGGTTTTACTTTTTTTCTAGTGAGCATTAGTCTGATTCATAGGAAGCAACACTCCCAAAGCATGATACTGTCTAATTAATAAGTATAAACTATTAAAACTATTAAAAAATCGTTTTTATACTTCAGAAAGAATAAAAGCCAGGGAGAATCAGCTATCCAATCAGTGCACAATTAGGACTCAGCTACTAATTGTTAACTCCTCCCACTGCCTGGTAAGAAAAACATCTGTCAGTCTTCAAATGGGAAGGGGTGAAACATATTTTTCTTTTCTTTCTTTTTTTTTTTTTGGGGGTCACTGTGCTTTTTTTTTTTTTCTTGTTTGGTCATTGCTGAACCTTTTTTTTCCCTTTATTTTTTATTTCTTCAAGTTACATCTCAATCGCAGTCCCCTCCCTATTCCCCCTCCAGTCCCATCCTCCCACCCTCAACCCCCCCCCC
>CAJQZJ010032076.1:221157-246224 GCA_907164525.1 Lophiomys imhausi | reverse complement strand
GGGACCCAGCCATACCACTTCTGGGTATACATTCAAATGATTTCTCACTGAATCACAAGGAAGTTTCCTCATCTATGTTCATAGCAGCCTTATTTATAATAGCTAGAAACTGGAAACAACCCAGATGTCCCTCAACCAAAGAATGGATTAAAAAACTGTGGTACATCTACACAATGGAATACTACTCAGCTATCAGAATCAATGAAATTATGCAATTTGCAGCCAAATGGATGGAACTAGAGAAGCTCATCCTGAGTGTGCTAACCCAGACTCAGAAGGATGCACATGGCATCTATTCACTTATAATCGGATTTTAGCCATATAGTACAGGATAACTATACTACAACCAATGCACCAAAGGGAACATGGACATAGACTTTTTCTTTTTCTCCCTGTCAATGAGACACTTTTCCATAATGGTGCTGCCTTGTAGGTCCCCAGTGTATGAGGAGGCTCTTGGCCCTCATATGACTGCTGAACTGGAGCGGGGGACTCCACTCCAGAGGAGTGGGATGGAAGGGTTAGGGGTTAGAGGGTGGGAGGGTGGGACTGGGAGGGGTGGAAAGAGGACTCTATTATGGAGATGTAACCTGAAGCAATAAATAAAATTTAAAAAATACCAAAAAAAAGCTGGTCCCCTGGACTGACAGCATCAACTTCTTCTCCTGTTTCTCTCACATGCAAATTTTCAACCAAATTTACTGAATGATGGACTTAGGGGTGGAGCCTAGTGATCTGTGTGCTTTGTTGTTGGCTTTTCTTATTTTAAATTCTATATTGGATTTATAAATAAAGTTTGTATATATTATTGCACACACATATTTGGTGAATCAGACTTAGTATATGAACTGACCTAGATGCTTTTTGCATAAGGATATTTTTTAACCTTAAGATTTTGTCAGGGATTTATGCTAACTATAGTTCTCATGATGTACAACAGACCTCTTGACTGTACGTCTTCTGTCTAGCAAATTAAGGTGCCAAGTATGTGATTCTGATGTAAGACATCTTATTTGTTAACCACAGGTCTAGGTATTCTTTTCCACTTGGTATAGAATAAATCCACATATTGATTTATAGACTGCAATTCTACATGAGACTTAACTGAGAAAGAAGTCAGTGGCTTTAAATAAGTGAATAGCCCCAGCCTTGGGGAGGGGTTGTGATGTGGATGCTCCATTTGTGGCTGAGTTCTCCACAGCCAATTCTCTGAATTTCCTAGAACAGTGAGCTGAAGATTGTTAAGAACCAGAGGTTAGAGAGGAATAGAGTAAGGCACCGCCTTCTGGGCATGATAGGACTTCCATTATCACAGATGCAATGGTCTGAATAAGATCGTTTAAGATCAACATAGTTCACCTTCTAGAATTGGTTGGAAAGGGATTTGTGACCCATGACTGACTGAAGAGATATGAGCAGCTGATGGTCTCTGGGATCGAAAGTCAGTTTTTTATAAGGATATGCCTTCTGGTTGATTAACTATGCTCCAGTGGATGGCCTCACACCCTTGAGTATATGGACAGCACAAACTGGAGTTGACGGATTATTAAATTTAAAAAATGGACACAAAATTGGGTGAGAGGGAAGGTAAAGGTGGATGTGGGAATAATTACTGGAGGAATTGGGGTGAATTTGATCAAGATAATGTATCTTAATGTAAATGAAATTCTCAAAGAATTAATAAAAATATTTATTTTTGAAAAGTGAAAAATAGGCATATGGGAGGTTGGGACTATAGTGGTTCTCCCTGATAACTATTAAGTCGAAGAGAAGTGAGATAGGATGGCATCCATACTGATCTAATGCTTGTCCTACTGTCTGTAACCCACCATCACACAGAGCACTTCCTTCTCAAATACTGCTTTTCTTATCTTTTCCAATTTGTCCACCTTTTAAAATTGGGCATATGTTTTCACTAGCTAGAATATATTTTGAAAGGAACCAATTAGAGTAGAGGCAGTGAGTCTAGGGGAAGAAAGCAAGAGGGGACATGAATTACAACACATTTTGAAATATACACAAGTATGAACATGCCATGAATTCTAACTCAAAATAAAAATAAAACAATAATTTGCAAAAGAAGGGAAATGAAGGACACAGATGTTCTTAAGAAACTGATGTAAATCAAAGTACTAAGAGCTAAAATCCTATAAAAATGAGTATTTTAATGAAAAAAATGTCTTGTAGGGGAGGATTTTCAAATCTGATAGATATTTAGAACCAGTGTGAGAGGTGATTCAAGGTCAATACACATTTTAATTCAATTGGGTTCTGAAGACCAAGTGTGGTAGAAGGCACAGGGTACCTGTGCCAATGGCATAGAATGTGGACCAGGTACAGAGACTGAGGAAGCTACTTTGGAAAACACCAGATGTATCAGAGAAATCTAATCTTCATATAACCTAAATAATCTTCTTAAAGTGGGGTGCATAGGTTATTCTCATGGGATCATCTGGGGTTCTGGCTTTAAACAGCTTGTTGCATTCTGCCTTCAGTCTATCTAAACCAGTATGTAAAGGGGTGTGTGGTCAATAGACACCTTTGTTACCTTTCCCAGCAATCACGGACATTCAGGCAACTTCAGGCAAGAGTTCTCTAAAAAAAGTTCTCCCCGTTAATGCTTTGGCCAGATACTTTCTGATGATGTTGGCTTTTCATGTTCAATGACACATTTTCCCAGTGAGCCATGAGTTGATAAAATTTTTTAAAGCATATTCAATGTAGGGAGCTGACTGGAAAACTTAGATCAATAAAACCTTCCTCCTTCAAGTGTTTTCTTCTTATACTGGAGATCATTCTTTAAAAATCAATCCTTCATCCTCACTGTGTTGACATGGTATGGGGAGATTTAACAGCAACCTATCAGACAAGAGTTTTGTTACCCTTTTGCTTTCTTAAATAAACAGTTGCTCTAGTCACATAGAATGTGGGCACTGTGAGGATGTTAACTGCCTCTCTGTACTCTAATATTCCTCAGAGAAGCCTAAAAGTGATGCGCTCTCTGTGGTACCTTCTGCCATCTCAAAACTCAGTAATATTACATTGAAAACTATTTGTTATATTTGTTTACACAAGATTTAATATACATCCATGTAAGAAAATGTTTTTTGCAACACCCATAGTACCTAAAACAAGCATTAGAAAATACCCAGGGATTGATTCATTTGAAAAGTCATGTTATTAGTCCTTTAAGGGTTCAATTAACTCATTTGGGTGTATATATAAAGATATAGGTATTTATTTATAAATATATATAAATAAATGTTATATTACCTTACTAAATTTTATTACATTTAATACATTGAATTTGAATATAGAAATAAAGCTTATTACACACATGTGCACACATGCACACAAACACTCACACCCGCACTCACACTACTAGCACAACAGCTCAAAGACTTTCTCTCGCACACATGCTTGTAATCTCAGATTACAGGAGGCTGAAGCAGGAAGACTTAGAGTTCAAGATCAGCCTCTAGAATAGCAGCAGTTATAAAAATAGTCTCCTCTATCAACTTCTTTCATTTTGCTTGGATTGAATCTTTTTTTCAGGGTTGTTAGGCAGAGAGAGTCAACTATTTTTTTCTTCTACCATCTAGGCTGACCCTCAGTTTAAACACAGATTTTGATGGGAAGGGGGAAAAAGGCATTTATGGATAACTGACATACTGTAGAACTCTTGTTGGAAATGCCCCAGTCAGTGGTTCTTGTTTTTGTTTGTTTGTTTTTTGTTTTGTTTTGTTTTGAGACAGGGTTACTTTTTGTAGTCCTGGCTGTCCTGGACTCGTTTCATAGACCAGGCTGGCCTTGAGCTCACAGAGATCTGTCTGCCTCTGCCTCCCAAGTGCTGGGATTAAAGGAGTGCACTACCATGGCTGGTTCCCAGTCAATGTTTCATTCTCTGCTGTGTCCTCATCAGAGCCCATGTAACTCTGAGGTCATGTATTTAAATACTAGAGTGTCTCTGAGAGTTAGGGCTGTGTCTTGTTCATCTTCCAAAGGTTCTATGCACATAGTAGGTACTCCATAATGTTGATGTTTACAGAAGTAACAGTAAAACCCCTTTCTATTGTTTGTCTTTTGTGTTTCTATTTCTTTCAAGGGAAGTGAAAGAGAGCCAGCTTGACATTTCTTATAGAAAATTCTAGAGAAGAGATGAGGTGGATGAAATTAACAAAAACTAAAAGAGACTCTTGAAATCAGCACGGCTGACACCAGTTTCCTTCCTTCTTACTTGACATTCCAATTATGTCTCTATCATGCTGGGGTGCAGGGCATCGAGATCAATTACTTTCTGCAGCAAGTAACACAGGAAAACTTTGACATCCTTCAGTGTAAGCTGAATCTCTGGAGCAGCAGGAGTAAACATTTGTGATCATTGCACAAAATGACATACCCGGGGAATACCAACTGCTCCTGGGTTCCTAATATACCCAATTTTCTGATGGCTTTCTCTTGTCTTTGGATGTATGATGTGTGTTTGGAGACAAACTTTCTTCACGTATCTGTGAGAAATTTGCAATTATAAACTGGAAACCATGCAATGTAGCCTCCCCTTTTCATAGCTAGTTGATGTTCTCATGCCTGCATCTTAGCAGATCAAAACAAAATCTATTTTTAATTAAAAAAAAAAAAGAATAGCTAGCAGCAAAGAAAACAAACAAATCTGTGAGAATTCTTACTAAGTTCTCTTTAAGCAGAAGTCTCAGAAGAATTTTAAAACACACACGTGTGCATGTGCACACACACACAAGCTCATAGTCTCTCACTCCTTTCTCATATCACTTACCCCATACCCACCCTCCTACCTCATACTAAGCATACTTTTTCACATTCATCACATCCCCACCCCTACTATCCCCCACACCCCTCTACCCCTCCACACATAGCACCCCCCCACATCACACGTACTCCCTCACTCACATCATAGCCCTACCACTGACTCACCATACACACACACACACACACACACACACACACACACACACACACCCCATAACACATACCATATTTTTCCTTCGACTCCCAAGAGTAAGACATTGCTCTTTATAATCATGTTCTTTATCATAAGTCCCTAATTAAGTGGCACTAGAACATTATAACATGAGTGGTATATGCCTCACTGATAATTTCCCAATAGCCATGAGCAAATTATTAAAAATCTGTTAAGGCGTGTTTTTCTCTTTGGTTACTAGATGGTTCTGCTTCCCTTCCAGAGTATCTCAAATGTGCTAAATCCACGTGGTAATTTTTGGACAAAAACTTTTAAATATATATAAGCATTGGTCATAAAATTGTGGCGGATGAGGGACACTGACTCAGAGTCACATGTACCTAGATGGCCTTCTCATGATGACATTGTTCATTGGCAGGTACTTGTTCACTGCATGACAAATGAAGGGGCCAGGTCCTGTTTCTCTGCAGCCTGAGACCTGAGGTTGACAATTATCAGGCAAAGGCATGTCTGATTTCCACATCAGGAAGCTGCATTGAAAGATGTTCCAGACATCAGGCAATGCTGTTTATCTGCCTAATCAAACATGAGAGAGCAAGTTCTTTGTATTTAAAATCCCAGGTAACTGAATCTAGCAGTTCTTGGTAGTATTAATGTTTGTGCTTATGAGATTTAGTCATTTGTGATTAAGAAGCAAACTGAAAATATTTCTAGAGCAATAGGGTTAATTGCGGAAAGGACTGATTCATTCTTAACTATGACAGGTAAACGGAAAACACGTTATGACAAGGGAAATATCAACTTTGACCGTTTCTTTCAGGGACCATATGTCACAGAACAGATAGGAGGGAAAAAGACAAAATATAGAATTCAATTTGATTCTCAGAACCACATTCAGAAAAAGCACTTAATTGTGATTGTCTCCTAGTTTATTCAAACTCATTTGCACTGTGATGGGCACAGGCTGTCTGTTTCTATCTCAAACAATCTCATTCATGGAAGATAATCAGTTTTGCCAATTATAATTCACTTCCAAAGTGATTCACTTTCTGATTCGTATTCTCTTTCCAATTCATGTTCCTGGAAAAGAGCTCAATGACAGGCTAGAAGGGTTACAAAGATGACAGTGTAAGGGGAGAAGAGGTCATTTTTCTAAGATTATAAAGTGAAGAGCTCTTGTTGTTGAATGTATACTCTCATCGTCCTTGGACCTGTAGTATTTAACAATCCACAAATGAAATTAAACATTTAAATAAGTCTCCAAAGTGAAACAAATCTGCAAAACTATTTAGTCTGAAATAAAAGCTTTGTAATTAGGATGTGTATGCTCCCTGTGTCTAATTTTATTTGGACAGTGACATGTTTACTTATATATGTATTGGTTGCATAAATATGCTTGTATGTATATATGTATGTAGTAAATGTTCAGCTCCACTTGTTCTGAAAATCAAAGAAGAAGTCCTTCCTGTTGAATGGAGGCTAGCTGGAGCAATGCTTTTCAATTATTTTTGTGCATGTAAGGAAAGTGCACTATTACAGAATAATGTTCTTTAGAGATGAGTTTAAATTGCATGTATATGTGTGGCTAAACCATTTCTTATCACGTTAAACAGGTATGAGTAATACTGGCACTTATTTGGTGGTACACAGGAATGTCCTGACTTCCTTTTATCGCTGTAAATTTATCATTGCTCTTCTGAGAGAGTAGGTTTTCATCATAACACTGGGTACAACATCTCTCTTTGTGTGACTACATGTACTGATGCACATATACACAAGACTTCCCTTCAAGTTTCTATTTATTATAAACATAAGTATCTCAGAATAATTTTAAAGTTTCAAACCCTTCTCGAAATAGATAACATTTAATTATTTGTCTCTGTACTGATTGAGTGATTTCATATTCTTTGATAACTGGCCATGGTTCACACTTACGTAGACTGTATATACATTGTGATTTTACATACTCAGATTGTAAAAGAGTTAGAACTAAGAATTCTAAGTGCAGTTAGAAGTGAGATCATTTTGGTTCTTAATTTAAGAATGGGTGAGGATGGGAAAGAATCCGCATGAGAAAGGAAATCATAGCTTGGACATAAGAATATGTATAATGCATTGGTTTTTATATGTTAGGAATATATATGATAATTAAAAATAAATATAATTATTGAAAAAAGTAGAGTAACTAACATGCACTTAAACGTTTAAAGGAGTCACTGAGCCACTTCTGAGGAGAACAGAAGCACACATCACAAAACATTCCTCAATGAATTTTGCTGGTAAACCAGATGGAATGCTAGTCTGAGCTCGTGGACTGTGTGGACTTGAAGTATTTAATTTCTACTCTATTAGAGTAAGTTACCCAGTGCCCCTCCCAACTCTAAAATGAATAACTTTTCTCACATATTTAAACAGAAAAAATCAGAGACATCCTTATGAGAGACTTTAATATGTTCTATGCATACACTCTAAAAGAATAGTGAATAATAGACACCAAACTATGGCTATCATTGGGCATAGTCTCAGACAACTAGAGGACTAGAGAATGTGTCCTTTTTTTTTTTTTTTTGGTTTTGTAAAATGGAAAAGGAATCCTGCATTCCAAATGCGAACCTGTATCTGCTTTGTGGGCAAATGACAAAAACAACCTGCAAACACCATGGAGCAACAATCAATCAAAAGCTAAGAGCTTCTTCTTTTTTAAAATCTAATTCTGTTTATTTCCAGACAAGAGGAGCAAATTGTTATAAAGAAATGAGGACTATGACAAAATTTTTAATTAAAAAAAAAAAAAAAGCCAGTTAAGGCTATCGAACATTGTTTCGTTAGTCAACATAAAGATTATTGGGCAAATGTCCTCCTTTTACATCCTCAGCAATAAAATGGATTCAGTACTTACTCTCAAGGAAGACAATAATGACAATTTAATTAAATTTGCCAGTGAGTAAGTTTTAACATCAATTAAGATGTTTTTAAACTAGCAAATCTCTAGGAATAAAATCACTGTCATGGTGTTTTGTGCTGGGATAGCAGCTCTCAGCCTTCTGTTACTCTCTGTTTCTCACATGTTGTTTCCAGTATAAACCAGGTAAATGCACTGTTTTAGTGGCTCAATGGGAGGGCCAAGGATTAAGGTGGGGAAAGAAGAGATCCTACTGAGCAGCATGTAGAATCTCTTTACTATAGTCTGGGGAGGAGGGGGTGTCCTCCATGAAGCAGCTCATCTGTTATCACATGCTTGTCTGCTCACTAGACTTGTGATGGGTCTTGAGGGTGGCAACTCCAGGTTGTTCTTTTTTGCATCTCAATGTTCTGCACAGTTCATGGTACCCACTGGACACCTACTCTGTATTTATAAAAGGCCCTATCTCCTGTGGAACTTCTTTGTCATCCTAACCATGTGCTAGAAAAATTGTGTAAGAAAGGTTTTTTTTTGTTGTTATTGTTGTTTTTTAGAACTTAAGTGGCATTGTGTGTGTGTGTGTGTGTGTGTGTGTGTGTGTGTGTGTGTGTGTGTGTGTGTTTAGATTGACCACTAGGGATTTGCTAACCAATCAGAGGACTCATCCCTGGAGAAGAATGTTTCTCTCTCTCTCAGCAGCCATTGATTGTTCGCAGCTCTTCATATGAAATTCCAAAAAATGAACAACAGCAACAAAAACCCAGAGCAACATCAACCAAGAGCAAAAGCTAAGTGACTCTCCTGGTTGTGTTCCTTAAACTCATTCATACCTTGTTTCAAATTACTTGCATAATCAGCCAGTGTACTCGGATCTCACTATTCCAGTAGTGGAGAGACCTCCTCCCGGGGAGGTGGGAGCTTTGGACGTTAAAGAGTTGCATTTAAGAGCTGGTGGTCCAAACAGAATACATAGGAGTTGAGAGGTCAGGAAGGAATTTACAAAGGACCAGAAAACTTTTAGCCAGTTGGTTTTATCTTCCACACCAGTATGGAAGTACCTGATAACAGTCTGCCAAATGTGTTTACAGCACCTTGGGTATGATGTTGTTTAGACTCATGCCTAGCAGGTACCCAGCTTATCTCAGAGGCTTCCCTGCACTGTTACCGGGATTCTATCTGCTTCATTTATCATAACCCAGCTCCCTCCTCTCCTCCCTTGAGAGATGAAGCAGGAAGGAGAACTGTAGATAAAAGACATCCTTTGACTTCCTTTCTTCTCCTCATCTTTATTACCAGCATGGTCTCAATGTAGCATTCGTGGATTTCCTGCTCTGTAGGGGCATTTCAGATGTTGTCCTCTGTTCTTTGTCTCCACCCCCCCCCCCAACGTGAAATATTTAGATAACTGTTTGTAGTTGGTAAGGATGGGAGGTCTTGGCTGAACTGCAGAGAACATGCTCCGATGTCCTCTTTTCCAAGCTTTAAACACAAGTTTTGTACTCACGTGTCTACCATGGGGCCTGGCAATTTACTTACCCGCCTTCTTCTGAATATTTATGTCCAAACGCCAGTATGTCGGATGCCCGTCCACTCCCATCACAGACCACGACTGGTACAGGAGGGGTGTCTCGAAGGTATTCCAGAACAATTGAGATCACATTGGGTCCCCCTTCCACTATGAGCGCCACCACTGGTACCCCTTGACCGATTCCTGCATTAAAAAAGGAAAAGAAAAGGAAAAAAAGAGAAAAGAACACAAAGCCAGCAAACCAAATAAACAAAAAGAGAAAAAAAAAGCACAAACTAAAATTACTGAGCACGGGGGAGGTAATGAGATATGAAGGGATAAAATACTGAGTGACATTGTAGAAAACTCATTAGCAGAATTCTCACCCCCACAGAAAGTCCACATAGCATTGCGTAATCCCCACAACTCACAAAACAGAGAGATTACCCCACTTTACACCCAAAACCTAGGATACATGAAGAAAGGAAATAACTGGGTCAGCAGTCAAAATGTTGGAAGTCATCTTCCGATTGTAAGAAATGTCTTATCTACACCTTAAATTAAAAAAAAAAAAGCAGATAGGAGGGTGAGGGGGAACAGGGTAGGAGGGTGGGACTGGGAGGGAGAGGAGGTAGGGGACTATGATTGAGATGTAACTTGAAGAAATAAACAAATGTCAAAAAAGAAGAAATGTCTTATCCATCTAGTAGCTCCTTTTTCTGTGTAAAAAATTGGAAATTAAAAATTTCTAACTTCCTAGTTACCTCAAGAATGTCTAAATAGCTCCTTTCATAAAAACAACAAAACAAAACAAAAAACCAAAAAAAAAAAAAAAAAACCAAACCCAAAACATTAAAGCCAGTAGGGGCTGTTGGGTCTATATACTGTGACCATAGGTGATCAGGTGAACAGTAGTTTTCAGCAACACCATCAAAAAAGGTCACCTCTTTGGACAGAGGGTTTCCTGCATAATTGCATCCTGCAATGTTGAGTAAGGTGCCAGATACACAATGACACTCACTACATGTTTGTTGCATTTAGTTGAATCAAAGGGATTCAGGGATATTTCTGAGCACATTTAAGTTATTTCTTTCAAGCCACAAAGCACAGTAATTTTCATATAAAAATTTCTGTTATGTCCTCATCATATGTGTGATTCAACCTAGCATATTAAAGACAAGAATTGAAAACCAATGCCCATGAGGGAAACAATGAGCCTCAGATTCAACTTCTCTTAAAGTGGCATCTTAAGTATTATCCATGTTATTGAATAACTTACTTTTGTTCAGTTTGGTATTGTACTGAGTTAAACTGAACAATGTAAGAATGATTTGTATAAAAATGTTCTTACAAAGGACATAATTGATATTCTGTGCCACCTTTGTAAATATGAATTTAAACAAAACAAAACAATACAAAAATAAGACCAATACTTTAGTCACCTGAGGTATCTGTCCTTTGGCTGTCATTTTATCTTGTATCACAAAACTCCTTCCCAGAGACAAATAATAGTTTGAGATTTGGATTTTGGTCAACTGGTAAGAGATTTTATTTGATTTATGGGACTTGTTTTCCTTCTCAGATCTGAGGGCACCCGTCCCACAGGGTCTTATCAACTCTAAGTTACAGAGGCCAGATTTATTTTCATAGTTTGATTTTAATCATAAAAGAAGGGTCCAAAATGCCTATTGCACATGAATAGGTATTATTTTAAATCTTCATCTAAACTATGTAGAGAAAAGAATGACTGTTTGTCAAGGGAGGTGGCTGTGAGTTCTTTAAAGTATTCTCTGGTGATGAAGCTTGGCATCCACTAGTTTTCTATAGATGGAGAGGACATGAAAATTATTCTTTCAAATCTAAGGAGAGGGCAGTGAAACATCTTGCAGCTCTGCTTCCCAGCAGCCCCTTCCAACCTGGACACCAGGATTCTTAGGAAATCTGGGTGTCTGTGAAGGGAGGACCATCCTAGTGCTGCCCACCGTGACTGTTAGGCAAGCTCTTGAAAGGCATTAGGGAGACAAGAGACTAACCGGAGACCTCTGCACAGTACACTTCTTTTAGGGGAGAATTTGCTGTCATAAAAATATTCACTGAACGGGGATTTTTACAATGATGTACATGAAGAAACATGGCCTCTTTTTCAGAGAATAGACTCATACTCATCTGGGGATGTAGCTTAGTGATACAGCATTTGCCTAGTATTCACATGGCCCTGGGTTCAATCCTAAACACGGGAAGGCAAATAATTTATGGAAGTTCCTAACTTCTCCCTTTTGAGCAAAGTTTAAGTCACTGTGGATTCAATTCAAGCTTATAGACCAAGTGAACTTTCCTTTAAGATCCACTCAGTGTCATGGAGGGAAAAGTCCTAGACTTGGCCTCTAGAATGTTCCAGTGTTTTAAGGTCTAGTGGTAAGCAGGAAAGAAAACTGGGAATCACCTTTCCAAAGGTATATCCATGTACAAGGGATCAGTTTTTTATGGACTAATTTGAGTAGACTAAATTTCAAGTATTTCCTGAAAATATATTTGTCAACATATCAATGCTATAATCTCTAGAAATACAGGAATATGTTCAGGATGGTAAGATTTCCTGTATTTGGAATGAAATTAGTAATTGGTATGGTTAAAAATTTAATAACACAAATCTAATGAAGTTCAGTGGTAAAAAATCGGATTCAGGAAACACTGAATATGTCTATACGTCCAATTCTCTTTCCTTTGGTAATAAACATGAAGTTTGTCCCATGATTAAAAAATACTTAACACTTAAAAGCATTTTGAGTTTCTTATGGGTGGCAGAGACCTTTGTTATGCTTAGAAGTACTATGCTTAACACAAGTAGAATTTGCCAAGATTGGGCAACATTAAGATTTTCTCTCCCCCTGGTTGCACACACATGCACATTGGTTTTGAATTTGAAAGGAGGAAAGTTTATTAAACACCTAGTGATGAGCTAAGCCATGAGTGTTAGTCTGCTTTGTGGAACAAGCTTCATAGAACACTTCCCAGGATGTGCCAAAAATGAGAAGCCGTTCTCTAGAGAAGGAAGTGCGTATCTAGACAGAGACAAAGATGTTTCTGTGCAACTTCCTAGGGTTCATGGATCCCTGAAGCTCATCAGAGAATTCGTACATAACAGGCCTTACTTAAACACATTGAAACATTCTTGCATTAGTTTGTTATTTTACACTCCTCCCTGATACACACTCTTAGGTAGGTTTTCAAGTAAAATTCTGTATCTGAGGGAATTATAGCCCATTTTATTGCTTTTTTGTATTGACTGAAGACTCTTGCCAGGTAAAGCACAGTAGGATACAGTCCTTTCCTCCTCCCATCCTTCCTTTCTCTCATTCTTTAATTTTTCCACCCACATTTTCTTTTCTAAACCACACTTTGGGAATAACATATTTAGGAAAAATTATCAAACTAGAATCTGTAGGATATTGCTACAGAGGATGAAATAGCTTTTTATAAGTCAAGCATGGTACATTTTTTATTAGTGATACAATGAAACATTTTGGGTATTTCTTGAATCTGTGTAGCTGGTCTAGATTTGCTCAACCCATAGCCTTCCGTATGCCTATCAGAAATTGATTTAAGTCCCTTTAAATGTCCTTTCAAAGCTGTGTCTTACTCAGCTGAAACTACAGGCTGTTTGCCTCCCAACCCCTCTCCCAAAAGTTACTGAGATTTACACTGGGAAAAAAAACCCCTATTACTTAGGAAAAGTTTACATTGATTCCTGAGGAATCCCTGGAGTATTCTTTTGGTTTGGGAAGAAAGTAGCTTAATTCCTTAGTTAATTATAATCTTTTAGATATTTCCTTCTGTATCCGAAGACCTGTAGTAGAAATCTAAGATTTCTTAGAGAGATTTCTATTAGAATGCAAGTTGCTTTAAGCAAGAAGATATGACATGCTTGCCACATATTTCAACTTAGGATTTTCGGAAGTGGGGGCATCATATCCAACAAAAATATGAGTTTAGGAAATAGCTTTAGCACATGAGTACAGTAGGGTCCAGTTGGCCTGAGCTCTCTAATTATATTTGGAGCCCCACTTCTCTCTGCATAAGATAACATGTTTGACATGTTTTTTGCATCTTTTTTCTGGCTGGCATGCAATTCAGAAAGGGCTCATTACCCACATGTGGGAAGCATCTAAACTGGGGTAAGTAAAAATTGAGTTGGGCATTGTGCAGGAAAGGGATGCTAGGAACAGAAGGCTTAAAATACCAAGTCATTAAAAAATTATTTTTGTTATTTTATGTATATGGGTAAGGGTAAGTTTTGCCTGTCTGGATGTCTGTGTACCACATGTGTGCTTGGTGCCTGCAGAGGCCAGATGAGGCCATCAGTTCCCCTGAACTGGAGTTACAGATATTTGTGAACTGTCATATGGGTGCTGGGAACCAAACCTGGGTTCCCAAGAAGAGCAGCCACTAATCTCAACTGCTTAGCCATCCTTCTAGCCCTTGTGGTTTTTCTTTTTTCTTTCTTTTGTTTTTAAAGTGTCTCTTCCCTCTTTCCTCTTCAATCCCCCTCCCCACCCTTCTGACATGGATCCATAACCTCTATCAGTTTAGGAACTTATAAAAGCATGGCAGGCGGATCTTTGCGAGTTCGAGGCCAGCCTGGTCTACAAAGCGAGTCCAGGACAGCCAGAGCTGTTAAACAGAGAAACCCTGTCTCGAAAAACCAAAAAAAAAAAAAAAAAAAGCATCTGGTGTGTTGTACATAAATGAATGACTGGATCGCTGAGAAGGATTTGTTCACACTAACACTCTGGTTCTGTGTCAAGACTGTCAGATAGCATCTAAAGTATTTATGAGTCTATGGAGTTATCTATTTCCTCTTGAAAGGTGGTTTATATTTACATATGAGTGGAGGACACAAGATTGATCTTGACCTAAGTATGTATGACTTATGATAGTACAGTCTGTGTTATTCAAAAGTGAGGTTTCTGGTCCTTGTATGAGATGACATCCTAAAGACAGTACCCAGTTAAAGACCAAGTCTGTCACTGGTGGGGAACCAAGCAAAGCCCATAGCAATAAAATGAACACAGTTAATTTTTGGCTTTGTTACCTCTGGGAGTATGTGATTCTTAGTGTTTTCAAAGTTTGCATGGAGCAAGAATTTATGTATTTTGAAATACTGCACAATGTCAGAATTTATCAATATGTTTTATGTTGGATAGATGTAAACTTGCATAATTATAATTATGATTTATAAGCTTCATCCACCCACCAACTCAAATAGCCTGGGCTTTGAGTCAGCAGTTGGTTCTACTGTTAAAAACATGGTCACCATCTCCTATATTTAGATTATATGAGTGGCCAGCAAAACCAAATAATCCCTTAAATTACTACACTTTTCAAACAGAATCTCCCACATATTTGAGGGGGATTAACAATTACTGTAGTGATGGAACTTATACAGTATCATAACCTATTTTCAGATTAGATTCTCAGTACATGTAACTAGATATAATGTTTATTCTATGGCTTGTCAAGTGTGAAATGGATGTAAGAAAGTTAAGCAAAATAGTAATCAGAGTTAATGAGATGGCTTAGTGGGTATATTTGGTTTCAGGAACCCACATGGTGGAAGGTGAGAACCGGATCTCAAAAGTTGTCCTCTGACCACCCCCCTCCCCCACGTGCCACATTTACTTAAAATGCTGTTGATCGGTTATGTCTAACTGAAAATATCTATTCTCTATCTCTAGGCTTAAGGTATTTCTTATAAGTTTCTCTGTCATGTATAAATAAATATTCAGGTACAGTTATGGAAATGTTATATACAGAGATTGTACTACAGTAAAAGTTCTTTCAAAATGAAATACCAGGAATCTCTGAGGTATTTCAAAGAAAAGTGAGCCCAGAAAATGTTGAGGAATGTTATAAGAAAAATGCATCTTGTTTTGAGGAGTGTCTCTTAGGTCTTCTATGGAAGCAGAGGCATTAGATATCACCTTGGTTGTTGGATGTAGTATATGGAGTCCACTCAAGATTGTATATCTACAACTGCAATCTGTCTGACCTTACCTGGGAATGTATAATAAGGCCAAGTATGTTTAGTGAATTGTGATGAAATTCCAAGCTGATGAATGAAAAACCCAACACAGATCAGTCCCATGCCTGTCATTGCAACGCAATTTTCTTCAAATAATTCTACATTCAAATTGATGCTTAGGAAAACATTTGGAAGTATAATGTCACATAAACCATCAAGCAGTCAAAATAAAACCACATGTAACAAGATGTTTCACTACTAAATATTTATGGGGTTTTAGTTGGAACAAACTCATTGAGAGATGGCCAGAGTCTTTCTCTGAGGTTGGAAGTATCCAAAGCCCATGTGTTCAATCCGCTTTATGACTGAGTAGGAAGTGAAGTGGTATGGACTTTGTCAATGTCCTTTTCATTCATTACTGAACTATAAGAATTCCTGTGCTGGATTTTCATTTAAAGGAGTTCCTTCATAGACAATCCCTCCATGTTTAAAGTCATGATCAATCCAAAGGAATATACATCTCATATTTTTTATCTTGATATGTGACATCTCAGATCTGGCCAGAGATAGGGGCTTGTCAAAATACAAAGACAGGGCTTGGATTGATGGGCTCTCTTCCCCAGACAGTGATAAGAACTGAAAACTAAAAAAGCATAGTGTTTCTTATTCTTCAGACAGAAAACATAAAAATCTATTAATACAGCAAATTCAGTTTTCTATTTGTTGCACTAACCTGTTTGGGGCATTATTTATGCTTCAAATATTTGCATAGGTGTTCTATTATGGCTTCTACTGGGTGCCTTTCATTTAGGTATGGTCTTCTTAACTCTATGGTCTGATTATTTAAGTTTAGCAATCAGGGGCCAAAAGACAGAATGGTGGAGACACTTAAGGAGTAGATTAGAGGGGAAATCTGGTCAGCCAGCTTAAGGAACTCTGTGGAGGGTCCACTGTAAATGCTCATCACCTTATTGGGAAACCATTCTGTATATAACTCTTCAGAGGAAGTTTTGCTTGACTTCCTTTAAGGTCAGTTGGACACTAGACTTGCATTAGGCCTGATACGCTAGCCTGGAGTGAGTGTGACTGATGTAAATGACTGGCAAGTGGGCTGTGAGAGCATGTTGACACGGGGAGGGAAGCTTCCATTGGCAGTGGCTGTGACGGATGTGAGGCATTATGGAGGGGAGAAATCATATGGACCAAATGAGACAGAGGAGGGGAAGGTGGGTCTATGAGTAGGATGCAGGAAGAGCAGGGAATAGTTTGCTAATCATTCCTATGGATATGTTTCTTTCTCACATTGCTTTCTTTTTCTTCTGTTCACTGCTACAAAATACTCTATGGTAGCCTTCATTCATCTTTAACTATTCTGCTACTCTCTTGAGTAGCTTGGAGGCATTTCTCAGTGTAGAAACGTAACAGGGAGTTTATAACTGTACTTGAAAGTTATTTTTTCTAAAGAGGAATTTGGGGTAGAATTGTGGGACTTCTATTTGTTTGAGGTGGAGCTGTAAGAAAAATATTGAGGTCAGTGGTGGTCGTTTAGCTCTTGTCTCTGCTGGTATCAAGTGGGGCTTTGTGTTGGACCCTAGGTGAGGATTAGGTGGGAAACCCATGTAATGGTCACAGTTTGCTGATAGACCTCTCTCATTGAAGAACATGGACTCTGTTGTCTGTTAGTGGAACACCTTATCCTAGCTGGGTTGCCCTGTTGGGTCCCAGGGCAAGGGGAAGCTCTTAGCCCTCATGGGACTGATGAACTGAGGTGCATTGATATGTGGGGGGCTCCCCTCATCAAAGGAGAAGGAGAGGGGGGAGAACAGGAAGAGGGTGAGAGGATGGGACCAGGTGGGGAAGGAGGGAGGTGACTGCAATGGGGATATAACTTGAATAAGTAAGTAAGTAAGCAAGCAAGCAAATAAACAAACATAAATAAATAAAGAGTTGTCACCCATATGCAGATCAACAGCAGGGATGAGAGGGGGATTTAATCTAGTCTTTATGTAGTAGACTAAGTGCCCCATGTGTGGTAGCCTAATTCTAAGTGTGGAACACCCCCCTCCGTTCTGTTGATAGCCTTAGTGGTTCCACAGAGAACAGGGCCTATATCTGTCTATACCCCATCACAATATGCCACTTGCTGCATAGCAAAGACTCTCCAGGCTTGGATCTTGGTTTGACTTCAGTGGCTTTCCTAAGAGGATATTGTTTCAAATATGTTCCATTTTACTTCATACCCTGGAGGTCTCAATTGACTCACTGTGGGAGGACACTTTTTCTTTAGGCCCTGGGGGGTCGTGGGGGGCTGTCTAGAACTGTATAGAATCTGTCATCTCCTTGTTTGCAGTTCTGCGATGGACAGTCTTACTCTCCATCAGTCTTGGGTTTCCCATAAATTCCCATTCCCTTTCACTGACTCTCAGCATGTATGTCTGTTTTTAGTCTATCCCTGTCCTAGCCACTACAACCAGACATCCTGTGGGTGTGGTTAGACTTCATAGAGCATGTTAGTTCCACCTATTTGTCCCAGAAGCTGAAAAAGGTAGCTTGATGGACATAGAAGGACCAAAGAATATACTTTGATGGTTTGTTCAGAATACAGCACACAGAGTAGGTCCCTGATTCATGAGATCACCAGGCTGATAGAGGAGTTATTATTTATAAAGCACTTGGAACAGAGCTTCGTACTCAATAAGAGCTTTCTGGTTAAGCAAATATAAATATAAAGATGCTTATTTATATTTATTAAGCTTATAAAAAGTTTCTTATTTAAATATATAAATGATTCGTGGGTAGAAGGAAATGAATGAAATTATACATTTATGCCCAACAGATGTTCTGACAACAAAATACTCTGAAACATGCTTCTCTGAAACTTGCCTAGTCTCCTGTGCAGATCAGCAATATGTTGAAAAAGCAATGCATATTTGCCTTATGTGTAGAACCCTAAAACCTCCTAGTTTGAGGTAGATGACCTTTTAAATTAAATTATTATTATTATTATTATTTTTTTACTATTTTTCAAATACTTCTTCATCTATTAGTCAGTTTAGGAAGTCTTTTAAGTGTTGTGGGTTGGAAAAAAGATATAAATACTAAATAATAAAACCAATAAACCAAATCCAAGTATTTTATATGCTTTCAAATTCATTTAGTTTTTGACTTAAAATTGCATAAGTTATTCCCTTATGGGCTGACAGCTCTGATTGAAACACTCTGCTATTAATGTTAGTATACTTCCAGGCCATACAAGTGGCATTGATGTGAATTTCAGTAGAAAGGGACATCTAGTCCCATGGGCTATAAAATGGGTATTATTTTCACTAAATAAAAAGCAAGCATTATTTTCTTTGGGATCATTGTTTGAAGACTGTCTTAATGTAATTGATCTAAGTCGACAAGAAAACTCATCCAAACAAAGCTATAATCTTTGCCTCTGCACGGTTCAAAATCCACATCAAAAGGCTGACCGTGCCTTCTCAAATGTGGGGTAACTGGAGAAGTTTGTACTCATTTTACTTTAAAATATTTTACCAACACTCTTTTGCAAATGTTCCAGGATCCAAATACACAGCCCACACAAACATCTGTGCTTTGTGGGGAATGAATAAGGAGCAGAACAGTTAAGGAACAGTGGGTTGTGAGCCAAGGAAAGGTCCTACCCTGTGATACAAGGGAGAGCTGACAGACGGATGGTAGAATGAGAGAGGTGTTACTGCCTATCAGTATTAACTGGTCCTCAAATGATCTCTTTTTACTTTGCATCTGTTAAGGGAGAATGCAATTACTTCTAAGAGTTCTTCCTTCAAGGAATGTTTTTTGACACTCCATCCCTCTCTAAGAGAATATCTCTTTCTCTTTCCAGGAATAAAAGCTGAATTAGATATAGAACTTTAAACTCATGGAGATGGTTAGATAGTAGAATGTTAAAGTCAGGTGCCAAATACATATGGACTGGGCACTGGGAATGTATGCTAAGCCATATAACTCTCATAATTGTGGCCTATTTATTTCTGTTGTTTTGTATTGTATTTATTGTTGTAAGAGAAAGAACCATTTGTTGGACTGAAAGGGGGAGCTGTTGGGGGGAAAAGATCTACTGTAAACTAAAAAAAAAAAGGTAGAGGATTGGGGGTTGAGGGGGAAGAGGGTGGAAGGGTGGGACAGGATGGGGGAGTAAGGAAGGGATTGTGATTGAGATGTAACTTGAAGAAATAAAAAATAAAGTATAAAAAAGAAGAAGAAGAAGAAGAAGAAGAAGAAGAAGAAGAAGAAGAAGAAGAAGAAGAAGAAGAAGAAAAGACAAGTCTTCTTTAGTATCTACCCCTTCACCACTAGGTAGAATTAAACATTTTGCTGTGTTAATTTGTAACACAGCAGAAAACGTTAAAACGTTTTTTGTTTTTTGTTAAGAAACGATCCCTTCATGACTGTGCTTTATAAATTTGTCAATCAGCCGCAACACTCTAAAGATTTTCTTGGCCCCTTCTGTGTCTCTTGGAATTTTATCTCCTTGCTTATGTATTGCAGCATCTTGCCTATCTGGCATATTAATCTTAGTAATTCTAGCATATCACACAATTTTCTCCATGTAGTAGTTTACCACTAAAATTTGGAATACAGAAGAGCAGGGAGGCAGAATGCTATATTACCACTCCAGTCTCTCCTGATGACTACAACGACAATGTACTTCCTCCCCCAGAAAAAAATTTACATATTATATAACATGAGTAATTTTCCCTCAGTTATCTGAGATATGATTTCCCACCCCTCCAAATAAGAAATTCAAATGCACCAAGTCTATGTTCACTATTTTTTCCTGTGAATTGCTGAAGGCCCTTTTGGTAACTTTCAGGCCTCTGCATAAGACTTTATGTAACAATTAGCCATTATTCATAACTATGTACTTTCCTTGAAAATCTTGTAGGTTTTCACCACATATAGAAAAACAAACAAACAAACAAACAAACAAACAAACAAACTAAAATCCTCTGTGTGAGATATTAGGCTCCTCTTCTCCCAGACTCAGATCATATGGTCACCTTCATCTTTCTTAGACTTCTCCTTTCACCCTATGTTCTTATACAACAAGCTCAGGGTCTTCTGTATAGGATTTTTTAAAAAAATTAATCATTTTTTAAAAAATTTAAGGTGTTATATAAGGACACCCCACCCCAGAGAAATGGGATGGAAGGGATAGGAGGTAAAGAAAAAAAATGAAATGTGATGTTTCGGCCTTTTACTACTAATTGTCATAAACTGTTTAGGATAATTAAGAAATGCAAACTAATAGTTATGCAAGGCGGTCATTTTGTTAGGTACTATGACAGCCTATTATAGTTATTTTCTAAGCTAATCAGAAATAAAGCTGCTAAGAGACAAGCAACATCTGCTTATCCTAATATAAAAGATAGATAGGGCCTGTTCAAAAACCTCAAGAGATCTGCAGAATATGGCATTCAAAGATGTTTTCTTAATTTTAGATTTTTTTTATGTCGAGACATATCAACTCCTGACAGCACCCCCTATTCTACCCCAAGTAGAAGATGAGCATAGAAGAATCTCCAGTGGGAGATGATTGAATTAGTCGCAAGCCTATCTCTTGGTAGGAAAAGCCCCTTGCTCCAACTGTAGACAGAATGCTGTCCAAAAAGGACAAAACCTGGAAGCAGGTAAGTCGACAGCCTAGCTCTGCCAAGATAGGGTAGGTAAGTCCTTCATAATTCCTGCTCTAAAATCAATGTCTGTCAGAGAAACTGGGCCAAACGACTGAAGATTGATGCTGTAATGTATGGAGAGAAAATGGGAACTGTCCAGGCAGCCACTGGTATGTCATTTCTTAGTTTTTGAAGCTGCAGGCCCTGTACTTCCTATAAAATCAGATATACTTATCCCTTTCAGGTCTCTGAGGTGGTTGAAGAACAGATAGCTAGAGCCTCATAATTAAATTTTGAGTGGTTTAGGAGTCAAGAGAGTGTTATAGATCTAGGAAGATGCTTTTAAAATCGTGTTGCAAGTTAGTATGAATGTTGAGTTAGATATAGACCTTTAAACTCATGGAGATGTTTAGATAGTAGAATGTTAAAATCAGGTGCCAAATACATATGGACTGGACATTGGGAATGTACGCTAAGCCATATAACCCTCATAACTGTGGCCTAATTACCTCTGTTGTTTTGTATTGTGTTATTATAAGAAAAACAGCCATTTGTTGGGCTGAAAGAGGAAACTGTAGGGGGAAATAAGATATACCTTAAACTTAAAAAAAAAAGGGAAAAGGATTGGGGGTTGAGGGTGGGAGGGTGGGACTGGAGGGGGGAATAGAGAGGGGACTACGATTGAGATGTAACTTGAAGAAATAAAAAATAAAGGAAAAAAAAGAAAAAAATTTAAGGTGTATCTCTTTCCCCCCAACATCTCCTCTTTTTAGTCTAATAAAAGGATCTTTTTCTTATAATAATAAATACAATACAAAACAATAACAATTAGGTAACAATTATGAAAATTATAAGGTATAACATACATTCCCAATATTCAGTCCATATGTATTTGGCAACTAATTTTTTAAGCTCCTCTTTTAGCCACCCTAGATTTCAGAGAAGAGTATCTCCCCCCAAAATTGTCTTCAGGAGGATGAATTTTATCTAAGAAGTTCCATCGACTTTTCTCTACCCCTGGGAAATTTGAAAAGAATATTTTGAGTTTGGTCAGACAAGCCTAATACCTTTTCTTCCCTGTTGCATGTATGGAGTTGGGGTAGGGTGGGGAGGAGATATCCCAGGTCCTCCAGAGACCTTGTAGGTATGAGGTGAGAGGGATGCCTCATGGTGTAGGACTCTGTTCAGCTCTGGGATTCATCCAACTTATTTGTTCAATGGTCCTAAGGCCATGTTCTTCCACTTTCTCTATAAGCAATATAAGTGGTATTTTGCGTTCTATATCCTAGCTACTTTTATTTCTTATGTTGTTTGAAACTTGGATAAAGAAGAAGGGTACTGTTTATTTTGGATCCCCTGCCTTCTGTCTCCTATTCATTTGTCACAATCTGGTTCAAATTTTATCAGTTCTTAAGCCCTACCCAACACACCCTCAGGCAGTATTAATTTCCTTTGCCCTTGTGGTCCCATTGTTCATTTTAAAAATGTCTTTGGGTGGTTACTGCCCTGGTTTAATGAAAGTTTTTCCCCCTCTAAATTGTAAGCTCCTTTGACAGTGCCTTCTCCACTCAGTCTTAACATTCTGGCTCGAAACTGCTTCACACTCAGAAGGTAGTTCAAATAAATGCTTACAACATAAAACAATATATAAATTCATAATACCTTGAGACAGTACAGATGAAAGGACAGGAACACACTGAGAGTTGCAAAGAGACTATCACACCTCAGTGTTACTGAGGAATCCTGCTAAAAGTACAGATGACTGCCCTTTAGGTTGCCCTCTGGCATTCTATCTCAGATCCTTACTAGTGGGCTTCAGCAGTGGTCAGAGATCTGCTGAAGAAGCTGGGCGTGTGCTCCTCCTCTAACTGTCCATCTGGATTATATCAGAAAACCTCGGATGTTTAGAGACAGAATAGCTGGTTTCATCTCAGTTATCTTTACTTTTAAGTTGAGGGTGTGCTATTCCTCAGGATTGAGCCCAGCTACAGGGACTGAGCATCTTGGCCACTGGGGAGAAAGATGTCCACTCATGTTGGTTTGCATTCTTCCTCCCGCTAGAAAGATGTCCATGACGCCATTATTTCCTTTGGTTGAAGTGAATAGAAGCTATGTGAGTGAAACTAAAAGCAACACATCTTCCCACAGAGCTGATTGATATATTTTTAACAGTAGACTAAGGGTGAACTGCATTCACCAACAAAGTATCAAAACAACCAAAATAGTGGACCACCATTGTTAAGACACAAGACGAAGAAAAAGGCATTGGTTATCTTGGATCAATTATTATTTGGATCATTTTGGAGCCCCAATTGTGGGTCCAGTTTTGGGCCCAAAGCACAAAATTGGAAAGTTGTTTTTGCCTGGTTATCTGTTCATCTATATGTTATATCTAATCTGCTCAGTCTTTGATGAATTCCCAGAGAAAACTAGGACTACATTGAAGGAAGCTGCCTTTTCTCTGGTTTTGCGCTTCCATATTCAGGGATTCCATCCCCATTACTGTGGCATGCCCATCCTTTGGTCATCCTGTTTGTCTACTTGCTTAGGATAAGTTCTTTCTGAGTAGCCGAGAATGGCCTCAAATTCATGGTTCTCTTGCCTCGGGCTCTTGAGTGCTGTAATTACAGGAGTGCACCATCATGTCTGGCTCTAGGTCTGCTTCCTAGACTGCTGAGGGGCTAGCTTCTGAAAGTCCCTGGATGAGAGGTTTTAGCTTTTTCCTCAGGGATGAGTGCCAATCAGCTACCTAGGTAAACGTGAGTGTTGAAAATCCTACTTCTCCTCTGGTAGGGTGTAGTGGAACTGAGTCCCCCATTACCTCCAACAGTATTATCATCAGTGTGAATGACATTTTACTCCCCATCAGTGGTGCTGTGGTACCTGACTCTCAGTATGGTTCTTGTCAAGAGTATGGTATAGTGTGTTGAACTTGCAGCTCCCACACGGTGAACAACAATGCTACCATTTCCGCTCCAGTGGTCTCAGCCACAGCGCTGAGACAACCTGAGCCCCTGGTTCCACATTGGGAGTGTAAATCTATTTTTAAGTGAAAAATACAGTTTTTCTTCATATAATATTGGTTTTTCTTGATATCATGATAGCTCTTTATAAGCAAATGGTGATGGTCATATGCCTTTTTAAAAGAAGATATTTACAAATGAGTCAGAACATGGCTGAACTTTGGGGCTGTAATAAAGTGTTGTCTTACAGAAAGGAGATTGTTTGATATGCCATTCAAGCAGAGAACATTTACATGTATGTGTATGTGCCCTCATTGATAATCACTCTAGCTTAATCTTGGACAAACCGTCCTGTATTACCAAACTTACAGCTCTCAAGGGCATTTCTGGTAGTTTTTAAAAAGCAGACATCAATTTGGGGTGTTTAAAAGTGGCCCTGGGTTTGTTCACTGCTGATTATCCTGTTTCACTGGTTCATATTTCTGTTCCTTCTAACCCACAGCTGTTCATTAACAGAGCTGTTCCCCTATCTGCATGAAGAGAGAAGACACTCCAGAGAAGGATTCGATGATTAAGCAAAGGAACACAGCAAGAGTGCAGAGGCACCAGTGGTAATCACTTAGGGGGAAGGTACAGTTGAAAACTTTTCCCGTGGTCTAGTAGATCCTTCATGGTGCTAGAGATAAATGCCCTCTACTTCTCTTCTGGAGATGAGCGCTGCAGCACAATCCTGTTTAAACTCATGCAGCACGATGACGATGACGAGAAGTTGGGAGACAGTTATGACCTAGAGGTATGCAGTAGATTCTCTGAGCCCTCAGTCATGGGAGTATTTAATATTACTCTCCTCCAGGCAATGCTGCAGCTGTTGGTCCAGGGACCAGACTTTGAGAGTCAGTGGCTTATCTTAAGTTGCAGGGGGAGGTAACAAACCAAACTAAACCAAACCAAACCAAACCAAACCAAACCAAGCCAAGCCAAGCCAAGCCAAGCCAAGCCAAGCCAAGCCAAACCAAACCAAACCAAACCAAACCAAACCAAACCAAACCAAACCAA
>CAJQZJ010032076.1:209791-221147 GCA_907164525.1 Lophiomys imhausi | reverse complement strand
AAACCAAACCAAACCAAACCAAACCAAACCAAACCAAACCAAACCAAGCCAAACCAAACAACTGACATCTAAAATGTGCCCAACTCAAGCAAATAAAGGAAAAGTTCATGGGCTGAGACTGAAAGGTCCATCCACAATGTTCCTAGGAGTTTTCTTTAAATTACTGCCCTCAGCAAACTTTTTCCTTAAAGGGTCAGATACGTGAATCTTTTCAGCTTTGCAGGCTAGATGGACTATGCTGAAGGACTCCAATTTTGTGGCTGTGGCACAGAAGCATCCAGAGATACTCTATTAAGAACAACATGCACGTTAGAATAAATCCTTGTTTACATAGATGGTATGATGGATTTGGCTCGTAGGCTACAGTTTGCCCACCCTTGGGCCTAGATAATGTGTTAAAGAAATTCATAGAAGGAAAAATCTCTTAGTTCATTGATCCTGAGTGTGGAATGTTGAATGACCAAGCTGGATACATGGATGTATAAGCCCAGTGTTGATGCACATTCAGTTATATCGGTGGCATACTGCTTTCAGTAGCAAATGAACTCCCTAGCAATTCAGCCCCTAGACCTGGCTACTTGGGATTGTACAGAATCTCCCCCCTCCCATCCAAATAGGAGTTTCACTGTGCTAGGGACAATTTCTCATTTACACTCACATTTATACTGGTGGTTTGCTTATAAGTAAAGCAAATGGTTGCTAATGTATTTTTATTATTTAGGAGAACTTATGGAACTGTGAGTTAGATTTTTTTCCATGTGTCTTCCCCTCTCTTCATTTTACAGAGTCCTTCAGGTGCATTTTTTTCCCACTTTGTGACAGGTTTGTGTCACTGGCTAGAGCTGCTAAATGCAAAATTACTAGAAGATAAGCTTTCTAGATGACCTTCCTGAAAAATCAAACTCATTTATGCCCTGAAGGGGATAAGAGAAATGGTTGTCTTTGATGAGGACAGGTGTAAACAGGTGGTATGTAAAGGAAACCTGTAACACGGGACCACACTAAGAGGGTCAAGTCCCTGATGCACTAGCCAGTTCCCAGGACTTGGCTTGTGAGCCATGTGAGCCTAGTGGCCATCCTGCTGATGGAAATGCATTCTTTACCTGGCTTCAGACATCACCAGTCCATCACCCTGGCTTGCTCTCGCCTCACTAACTCCCCCTCCATCTCTTGTGCCCATTCCTTTATCTAATATCTGTTATTAGGGCCAGCCTAAGACCAGAGTTTTTTATTTTCTTCTCATTTTTTCAACTTCCACAGTCTCTTCATGAGCTACCTAGCTATCTGTTTAACAGTATAGGATCCCTACAGGCCTGGGAGTGCCAGAGTGGCCCACTTTGGAGTGATGGAACAGATGTGGACAACTGCTGTATCACAGGTAACCTTGAGTGAGGGAAGTTGAGAGTCCTTTCTCAATTTTCTAAGTTTTCTGTAAGCAGGAGAGAAAACTGGGGAGCCTGTGGGGGTGCTTTAACTGTGATCCCTAAATGAATGTATTAAAGGCTCAGTCTCCAGGATGGCACTCACTGGGACATGGTAAAATAATAATAATAGTAGGACCAACTTAGGTCTTTGCAGCCTTGCCCTTGAAAGGGATTGTGGGAACCTCATCTTCTATTTCTCCCCCACTTCCTAGCAGTGAGATAACAGCTTTGCTTCATCATCACGACTCCTACAGTGATATACTGCCTCATCATGGGGACCGACTCGAAACAGCTAATCACTCAGGGACTGTGTACTCAAAATTAAGACAAAGTAAACTTCGTAAGTTGACTTTTTTTTCAGGTTTGTTGTGTTTCTGAATGGGGTCTTGCTCTACAGCTCAAGCTGTCTTCAGGCCTGTGATCCTCTCCTCTCAGCCTCCAGAGACCTGGAAGAACAGATGGGTACCACTGTGCCCAGCTCAAGTGCTTCCTACAGTGGTAGAACACTAAATAGCACAGGGCTGGGACTGGAGGTGGGGACACTAATGTTTAGAGCAAGTTTGAACTTGAAAATTATATGAAGGGGATGCCGGAATTTATATCAATTAAGGATAATGCTATTATATGACATTTCCTATGCATCCAAGTTTTTGAGCAATTCATACTGTAACAGTTCTTGTTATTTGAGAAATGAGAACATACAAATCAACAAGGTAAAACAACTGCTGCCGTGTTTCAATGGGCCAGGATCTGAGGCTGGAAAATAAGAGTGCAGGGACCTGCTGCCTAGACTTTTCATGCAGGCATGCTGTGTTCAGTTGTGGCTTGCTTCACAGCCTCCCCCAGGATTTCATAACAAATCCTAGTGTGCAGCACAGATGGGGCTTACTTCCTGTGCTCTCCCTCTGGGCGGAAGAAACACTGCTAATGAGGACTCAGCTCGGATTTGTTTGATGACCATGAAAGCTGAGTACTCAATCCTCACCCTCCCTGCTTTGGCATAGGCACACCTATTCCTCCCCCCGCACCCTCCCCCACTCTGCTTCTTTCCAGCAGGGATTGCCCACGGATCCCCATGTGGACCTAGAGACACCAAGGCTTGTTGGGGTCTGGCATTCCCCTGCCTTGAGTGTTTGCCTGCTGGGCTGTGGCATGTAGACCTTTTCTGAGCTTGGGAATCTGGCCTCCAGTGTGGAACAGGGACAGCCTGTTCAGCGAGGGGAAGAATACTGTTTTATTTCAACCATGCATGCCAGAAGAGAGAAATCTGCTACTTGCCTATTTAGGTGTTATTAAGGCATGAAATCTCTTGTTTTCCTTTTTTTTTAAGGGCAAATGATCTGAGAGCTTAAGGTAAAAACGTTTTTTTTTTTTAATGGTTAAAACAATAATAGTTTCATTAGTGACACCAAGGGTCCTTACTTCTAGACATTATTCAGAACTATATGAATTACATTTTGCTTTTACATCAATTTGTTTCAAGAGCTGAAATTTTCCAAACAACATTTTGCAGGATTGAACAAATTATTAGCAATGCTTGAAATGGGCTTTGGAGGGCCCTATGATGAATTCTTCAGATCTAACTATCTTAAGTAAATGAGTTTCTTTGAGTCCACGTTTCTTTGAGACCCCTAGGGAATCAGATGCCATCTCTTCTCTAAATATGTCTAACCGTGAGTTGATGATTATGGCATAAAAGCACCCATTCAGCACAACTTTTCCCATCTATTTTCTGTTTGCCTGACTTTCTAAAGTTTGCTATGCCTTGCTACCAAATGAATTGATCCTAATCTGCACTGAAAAGAAGACATGGGTGGCTATCACTTTGAGTAAGTGGGGAGAAATAAATAGATATTTCTTTTTCTGTATTAATAGAAATATTGAAATCATGGTGGACTTGGCTAATGCAATTTTTTGTAGATCTTTTAAATGCATTCGTTTGGTTGGAAATGGTTTAATAATAATCACCATGGAATAGGAACACATTCAAATTTCTAAACTGAAGGCTCTTCTGCACCAGTCATGATACTAATGATGTTCTTTGCCTATACATGTTCCCATTCAGGTTTCGTCTTTGAGCCTCTCTACTACGTCATTACCTCATTTGTTCTATTGTCTAAGCCCTCCTATTAAACTTTGACATCAGGCTAGAAACCAGAGCTGAAAATAAGTCTAGGAAAACTAAGTATTGGCATTTACAACAGTGATCTATTGCACACCTATTTACATGGGTCAGGGAGTGTACTAAGTCCTCAGGATGGTTAAGACACAGCTCTGCTTTCTACAGTCTCATGGGTTGCAAGTGACAGGCAACTGAGCAGAGAAAGGGGCACAAAATCACTAATCAATAAGAAGCACTACCACAGAGTTTTAGATAGTAAAGTGGGGATGTGGAAGTTGTGAGGAACATGGGCTTATGAGGTTCATCAAGGGAGGAAAATACTTGGATGGAAGGTATATTCGCAGCTGAGAGATTAAAAGACTATTGCGTTAGTAATAGAAGAGGCAGAATTCCAGTAGGTATCAAAAAAAGAAATAAAATACCCAATGGGATATATTACATCAAGGAAATTGTAAGCATCTTGGGATGAGTGGATCAGGGTGTTCATGTGGTATTATGGGAAAAAGAAGCCAGAAAAGAAATGGGAATAATATGGAGGGTCTTTCACTCAGCAATAAAACAAGAAAGGAACCAGGTCCCACCAGGAAGGTTCTGTCACAATGAAAAGAATCTACTTTAACTGACCAGCAACAGGAAATGTCACTGATCTTGAGAACAAAAGTCTCAATTATTTCCAACCCAAGTCTTTCCAATCTGCAAAGATTTCTCACCATTCTTCACTCCATGGAGAAGTGCCTAGAAGTTCACATTTGAATGCTGGGCTGATGACCTGGTCAGATTTGTTTAAAAGAACTGTTCTACCCCTGAACAAGAAATTCTAAAGTGAAAAAGTTCCTTTTCTCAAAAAGAGAGAGATCCTAGTTTGATTGGAAAAGGGTCAGATGAACAAGACAGGTAAACACCAAGAAACCATTTTCCCTAAAATGTCTTCTATTCCTCAAAGTTGTTTTTTATTTTATTGTCTTGATTTACAAAGTCATTTTTAATTAACAAGGATGGCTACTGTTTTACTCATACAACCAACTGTGCCAAGTCATTTCGCCAAAGAGAGAGAGAGAGAATTCAGAACTGTGATTTTTTTTTTTCAACACAAAGTATTTTTTAGATCATTGGTTCTCAATATTCCTAATGCTGCAACCTTTTAGTATAATTCCTCATGTTGTGGTGATCCCCATCCATAAAATTATTTTCACTGCTACTTCATAGCTGTAATTTCGTTACTGCTATGAATTGTGTTGTAAATATTTTGGAGATATAAATTTGCCAAAGGGGTCGTGATCCACAGGTTGAGAACTGCTGCTTTAGATGGAAGGCCCTCTAAAAGTCAGAGGAAAATTTGAGTGACACAGGCAGTTGAAAGCATTTGAAAAATGACATAGCCATTACATTTCCCAGTAACTGCCCATGACTTTGGTATTTATATTGCACTCAGTCTTAGTCTTTGGTTGAGACAGAAGAATTTCTGTATGATTGAGCTAAACAGACCAGAACATTCTTGGAAGACAGTAGGATGTTCTTGATATACATGCAGCCTGCTCAGAGAAAGCTCAGTTTCCTTTACCAGTTAGAGTCTGAACTTGGGGTTGATAATCTGTGAGAGTCTAATTTACTTTTTCTCGCCTCTTGAGTTTCCTGAATAATGCTCTATGATGTTTACAATTGTCACCCATTTTGGAAAAGTTATGAGCTCAATGATGGAAAGTTTCATGTTATGGTTACCTAATGCATTTGATGATGGTGCAATGATCAAAAAAGATGCCAGTGATGACAATTGAACGTCCCTTTGCCTTCCCAGCCTCCTTCATATATTCTCAGGCATAGGATGACAAAGGGAAGTCCACGAGTCACATGAAGAAGGACGGTAGCCATGGTACACGGTCAGGAGCTCCTCTGCTTGGCCTCCATCTGCCCCCTCTTAGCCACCTTCTCCATTTCCTGCTCATGTTGTGTCTCCAGCATCTTAGCCACTGATCGGCATTCTCTCCCCACTAAATCCTATTTGATGACTTATTCAAAACAATGCTTAACCAAGTCCTGAGCAGAGTGTGTCCTCAACTAGGTGCTGAAGGAACTAATACCCTAAGCTTTCAAAGGTTGCCACATTTTAGGGAGCCTCTTCTTAAGTGAGCTAATGCTTTGCATGTACATGGAAGGAGTAGTGAATGTTTGGGAATCACATCAGCCTAGGTATGTGCTCAGGTGCCCAAGTAGTTGGATATAAGATTAAAGGTATAAGCTGTCCAAGATATCATTTTATAACTATAGAAAAGCCATGTAATTTTTACACTGGATGAATTTGCCAAGTATTAAAAGAGACAGTACATATGACCATGTTTTGCATAGCATCTAGAATTTGACTAAATGCTTCTTTACTTCTAGTCATATCTTCGACTGATGCTATGATGTCCTAGGTGGCATCTTCAGGGTGAAAAGCAAAAAGGAATTACTAAGCTCTGGTGGGGATGGATATCGTAGAAGAGATAATAAGTAGCGGTTAGGAGAGTGATTAGGAATTTTTTTTAAAGGAAATGATAGCTTCTATGGTTAATTTTCTTGGTTGGGGTTTAGGAGAAAATTCGAGGTTCTTATTAATTATACTTACCAATTTGGTCTAATTGGCAACTACCCCAAAATGAATAAAACAAGCGGGAATCAAGAGAGAAAAACGGCAGGCATCCTGTCAAAAAACAAAAGCTTTGAAATTTCTACAACCCCAATGGTCAGATACACATTTTATTAAAGCAGATGAACCACCCAATTTGTTTAAGTCTTTGTGTGTGTGTGTGTGTGTGTGTGTGTGTGTGTGTCTGACTATAACCCACGCTGCACATGCAGAGCTGTGCAAAGTATCACAGACTTCTCAAACCCAAACACAAGAATATTCATAAGACCAACATCCCTTCTACTTCAAGAAGCATATTTTAATCTAGGACAGGTATGGGACATGAAGGGATTGAAGTACATTGTATTAAGTGTTTGTTCCAGTGCTTAGCATTAGTGAAACTCTAGTGTTGGTTGTTGGTGTTTTAGGTAAAATGATAATTATGTCTCTTTCAGTTCTGTGTCTTCGAGGACAGGACAAGAACCAACTTCGTGCCTTTCTTCTTTTTAAAAACACAGCCATACCACTTCTGGGTGTACATCCAAATGACTCCTCACCGAATCACAAGAGAGTTGCCCCATCTATGTTCATAGAAGCCTTATTTGTAATAGCTAGAAACTGGAAACAACCCAGATGTCCCTCAACTGAAGAATGGATTAAAGAACTGTGATACATCTACACAATGGAATACTACTCAGCTATCAGAAACAAGGAAATTATGCAATTTGCAGCCAAATGGATGGAACTAGAGAAACTCATCCTGAGTGAGCTAACCCAGACTCAGAAGGATGGCATCTATTCACTTCTAGTCGAATTTTAGCTATATAGTACAGTATGTCTATACTACAACCAACACACCAAAGGGAACATGGACATAGACTTTGTTTGTTTGTTTTCTCTCCCTGTCATTGAGACACTTTGCCCTAGTGGTGCTGCCTTGTAGACCTCCAGTGTATGAGGAGGCTCTTGGCCCTCATATGACTGCTGAACTGGGGTGGGGGACTGTTATGTAGGGACACTCCACTCCAGAGGAATGGGATGGAAGGATTAGGGGGTAGAGGGTGGGAGGGCGGGACTGGGAAGAGTGGAAAGAGGACACTATGATGGAGATGTAACCTGAAACAATAAATAAATTAATTAAAAAAATTTCTGTGATTTTTTTTGAGACACATACTTTTCATTGTCAACTATGTATGAATTAAAGCATTAGCTGGTCACATGATAATCTACTTGATTTTTACTAAGCATGAACAATGGTATTTACTGAGGATTTTCATTGTGCTCCCTTCCCATTCTCTCATTGGCTATCGGGAAGGGTGTCTGTCCCCCCCCACACCTTCTTTCTGTGTCTTTTAAGAGTCATCAAAGGCATTTCAGTATGTTAGGTTTCCTCCTTAGCTGGCTTTTCTGCCTCCCACCTGGGAAAAACATGCAATAGTAAGATCCTGTGTGGAGAGAGTTGTTCACTGGCTAAGTAAGTCAGCTTTTGGATAGGTGACTCAAACGGCACCTGCTATCAGATCTGGACTGAGGAGAGCAAGTCTGCCTTTGCCTTCCTGATGCTTTATTCCTAAAACACCATTTAGTGGAACTGCAGACCCTCATGCTAGAACTTATAAGCTCAGCTTTTTAGGACTAGGCTAGACTTCTAGAGAAGCCCCAGTTATAGTGGTAGTTTTTGGAACCATGGGCAGGGATAGCTAGTTGGTGAGAGGCATTGTGCCTGTTTTCATGCCATTTCTCAGGTCCACCAGCTGATAAAGCTGCATTTCTAGAACAGTGATCACACTGAGAAAACTGCTGAGTTGTATCCCTCAAAACACAGGACACGGGGCCACTTCCTTTAGATTCTCTCCTGTTCATAAAATCACAGTCCGAGAGTAATGATGGTATATTTCCCTGAGTGTCCTTAACTAGTGTGCTTCTGAGGACACAAATTCAGGTTGCAAGAACATGATCTGTGGGCCAGTCCACAATTGTGTATGTCAATCAGACCACTTGCTAAATACTATAACCAAAGCTTCTAATTGAAACCATTCAACACCCCCTCAGATATTTAGCATAAAAGTATTTGTGGATGGAACTGACTGAGCAAAAACCAAATAAATATTAAAATTAAATCTGGCCTTGTTACATCCTTCCTGCAGAGTGAACCACACATATTTCAGGTTATTTTTCCCTAGATATATAAAATCCTCATGAAGAAAAATCTCAAAGGATGTATGAATGATGGGGCAAAGTGTGGTAGTACAGTTAAAAGGGGGAATATCATAGGCAGAAGGACAAAAATTAACAGAAACGAAACAAGTTTCAACTCTATGCCCTGCACTGACTTTCTGCCCTACTGAAAGCTTTCACTTGTGTGGAATGGAAGTGTACTGCCCCTATTATGCCTGTCAAATCTTGCTTAACAGGCAGCCCCATGAATATTCTACCCAGAAATGTTTTTGTCTGAATTGCCACTGCTGTACTTTGTATCACAAAGGGCGCGGAACACTTGCTGTTCTATAGTCAGCCTCTACATACACAGCCAGCCCTTAGAGCAGGCTGGTACAGGCGTGGGCTAAGACACAGACTTCCTGGGTCTGCCACTTTGTCGCAGTCTGACCTGTGGTCCATTCCTTGGCTTTTTTTGTGCTTCAGTTTGCTTAGTAAGGAGGAGCTGAAGAATGCCTGTTGGTAGGGATTAAATCGGCTATTCCTTGTAAATGATTTAGAATAGCACTCGATAAACACAGGTTTTGTTGACTTCTTTGAAGAAAACTAGGCCTTATGAACTCTGCAGCCTCTACAGTGCGTTGTGTAGTGTAGGGATCCAGGCAACTGTCTGTAAAGAAAAATCTCCAGAGAAGCATTGTCATGGTGAGAAGGAATGGCACAATTATTGTTTATTTTAAATGACAGGAAGTTTTGCCACAATTTTAAAAAGCTGAAGAAATTCAATGTGTGTGTGTGTGTACGCGCCTGCATAAGAAACATCTCAGAATTATAATGAGGTAAAGAGTATATTGGAGACATTTTACTACAGTGAGCATATGGACAATATTCAACATGACAACTGTCAAATGAGCTGCAGTTTAATGGGGAGAAAGGGAGCTGGACTTTTGGGTACCCATGAGTTTGATGAAAGAGAAATGACTAGTTGTTGGTCTGACATAATTCTTCTCTTGGTAGGGACACAGATGTAGATGTAGGGTGTTATCAGTCTCTCCACTACAACAGGACGTCTATTTATAGTTCAGTACTGGGACCGTGTTTAGGCTGTGTTGCAACCTGCCAACTCCAAAGCGGGAACATGACTTGTGTTCTGTCTTTAGCCATTATTAAATCCAAGCATGAAATCTGTTACATTTGCTCCGTCATTTCTATATAACCTTCATATGTGACTTGAGAACACTGTGTGTCTTCTAACCAGCCTTTCTTCCTTTAAGTTGCCTGACTGGACTCTTTGGTGATTCTTCGCTCTGAAGACAGAACCAAGGATGCATGGGCAAGGAGAGTGGTATTTTGAATGCAGTGAGACAAGGTTTGTATTCAGTGCCCAGGAATGGTGGGAATCACCTCAGAGCTGGGGTAGGAGAATAAGGAGATGAGAGCACGTGACATGAGAACTACAGTAGACAGTGGTGTTCTAGTTAGGATTTTTGCCAAATGGGTTGGTATGGCTTCTCACCATGGGGAGGAGATGGAGAACTATGTGAGATGGTTTTACTACAGATATGTCTTGTAATTCTGTTTTGCACACTGTAATTATACATAATAAATATTTTAAAACATGGTGTGTATATGTACAGGGAAGGAAGGTATCAAATTCCTGTTACAGGAATGGGGGACTACTTCCAAAGGCTCACTCATATCCCCCATGACAAAAATGGACTCTGTTTACTGTAAAAATCAACACTGGGCTGGTTAATTTTCTGTCCACTTGACACAAGCTAGAGTCATCTGAAAGGAGGGAACCTCAATAAAGAAAACACCTCCATAAGATCTAGCTTAGAGCATTTATTTTCTTAATCAATGATTGATGGGGGAGGGCTCAGCCCATTATGGGTGGTGCCATTCCTGGGCTGGTGGTCCTGGGTTCTATAAGAAAGCAGGCTGAGCAAGCCATGAAGAGAAAGCCAGTGAAGCAACACCACTTCATGGCTACTGCATCAGCTTCTGCCTCCAGGTCCCTGCCTGTTTGAGTTCCCATCCGGACTTCCTTTAAGTGATATAGAAGTAAAAGCCAAATAAACCTTTTCATCTCCAAATTGCTTTGGTTATGGTTTTTCATTGTAGTAATAAAAACCCTATCTTAGACAAACACCAAGAAGTCTTAAAAAGCATGAAGTGTAGGTATGACTTCCTGTCTTTCCTCTCCCACCTGACTCACTGTAAGTACTATTCGTCCACTAGAATACTTAGGGCTATTATATAAGCATATGAATATAGAATGTCGAAATATGATTATGGTAAGCAGTCAATTACATTATCGGATAGACTTTTGACTTAAAAGGTACCTTTAAATAGCTTTCTATATGAGCCCAAAGAGAATTCTTTCATTGTCTACAATAATTTTAGTATTTCATTCCATGCTTCTCTTTATAGGTTATTTCTGTTTTGCTATTGTGAGCAATATTATAGTAAATATATACAGAGTAAATTCCAGGTAGTGAAATTATAAACTCAAAGGTTTCATACACTTAAAAGGGATGGCAAAGTATCTGTTAAGTAAAGTTTCCACTTTTACACACATAACAAAGATGCTATCAGTTCGTATTTATGTGGCATTTATTGATGTTAGATTATCTTGTTCTTTGAGTTATATTAATTTTGTTAATAAAATTCTTTCATTGTTGAATGATGTTAAATCTTTATTTTCTTCCCCATGACCTTCCAATGGATATGCTTTGCTCATTTTTCTTTTTAATTTATAAATACTTTGCATGTTATGGAAATTAGCTTTGTCATAGTCATGAATATATTCTTCATTTGGCTGTCTTTTGAAATTATTTATTATCTTCTTAATGGGATTTACAAATGTGTTTTGTGTAGAAATCTGTCTTGTGTAAATAAGAAAGTCATAATAGTTATGATTTTGGTACTGGTTAAACATACCTAATCTGAAAATTGGGTAGCCCTGTATTTCCAGAATTTAAAGTACAGGCTCTCAAGCTGTTTAGATAAGAAATACTCAAACTGTTTCATAAAATGATAATTAGATAA
>CAJQZJ010032076.1:169624-201050 GCA_907164525.1 Lophiomys imhausi | reverse complement strand
TACCACACAAAGACCCAACAAAGAAAGAGAACTTCAGACCAATCTCCCTCATGAACATAGATGCAAAAATACTTAATAAAATACTAGGAAACCGAATTCAAGAACACATCAAAAGTATCATACACCATGATGAAGTAGGCTTCATCCCAGGAATGTAGGGATGGTTCAACATATGAAAAGTCTATCAACGTCATTCACCATATAAACAAGATGAAAGAAAAAAAACACATGATAATCTCACTAGATGCAGAAAAAGCATTTGACAAAATCCAACACCCCTCATGCTAAAAGTTCTGGAGAGAACGGGCATACAAGGGCCATACCTAGAAATAATAAAGGCAATATACAGCAGGCCAGTGGCCAACATCAAATTAAATGGAGCGAAACTTGAAGCATTTCCTCTAAACTCAGGGACAAGACAAGGATGTCCCCTTTCACCATATCTCTTCAATATAGTACTTGAAGTTCTTGCTAGAGCAATAAGACAACTAAAGGACATCAAGGGGATAAACATCGGAACCTAAGAAGTCAAATTATCCCTATTTGCAAATGATATGATAGTATACATAAGCGACCCCAAAAATTTCACAAGAGAACTCTTAAGGCTGATAAACACCTTCAGCAAAGTGGCTGGATACAAAATTAATTTAAAAAAATCAGAAGCCCTTCTTTATACAACAAACAAATGGGCTGAGAAAGAAATAAGGGAAACAACCCCCTTCACAGTAGCCACAAACAACATAAAATAACTGGGGATAACTCTAACCAAGCAAGTAAAGGACCTGTACAACAAGAACGTCAAGCCCTTGAAGAAAGAAATGGAAGAGGCCTTTAGAAGATGGAAAGATTTCCCATGCTCATGGATAGGTAGGATCAACATAATAAAAATGGCCATCCTACCAAAAGCAATATAGAGATTCAATGCAATTCCTATCAAAATACCAACACAATTTTTTATAGACTTGGAAAGAGCTAGCCTCAATTTCATATGGAACAACAAAAAGCCCAGAATAGCTAAATCAATCCTGTACAATAAAAAAACATCTGGAGGTATTACCATCCCTGATATCAAGCTGTACAACAGAGCAATAGTTGTAAAAACAGCATGGTATTGGTATAGAAACAGACCAGTAGGTCAATGGAATCGAATTGAAGATCCAGAAATAGACCCAAACACTTATGGCCACCTAATTTTTGACAAAGAAGCCAAAATGGCACAATGGAAGAAGGACAGCATCTTCAACAAATGGTGCTGGTCCATCTGGATGTCCACATGTAAGAGAATGAAATAGACCCATACTTATCACCTTGTACAAAACTTAAGTCCAAGTGGATCAAAGACCTTAACATAAGGCCGATCACACTAAATCTACTAGAAGAAAAAGTGGGAGAAACCCTCGAACTAATTGGCACAGGCGACAACTTCCTGAACAGAACACCAACAGCTCAGGACTTGAGATCAACAATCAATAAATGGGACCTCATGAAACTGAAAAGCTTCTGTAAGGCAAAGGACAGTGTCATTTGTACAAAATGGCAGCCTGCAGACTGGGAGAAAATCTTCACCAATCCCACATCTAACAGAGGGCTAATATCCAAAATCTACAAAGAACTCAAGAAATTAAATGCCAAGAAACCAAATAATCCAATCAAAAAATGGGGGAGAGAGCTAAATAGAGAATTCACAGAGGAGGAATCCATAATGGCTGAGAGACACTTGAAAAAATGCTCAACATCCTTAATCAGAGAAATGCAACTCAAGATAACCCTGAGATTCCATCTCACACCTGTCAGAATGGCTAAGATCAAAAACTCAAATGACAGCACATGCTGGTGAGGGTGTGGAGAAAGGGGTACCCTACTCCATTGCTGGTGGAAATGCAGGCTTGTGCAACCACTATGGAGGTCAGTCTGGCGATATCTTAAAAAACTTGGAATAGCTCTGCCTCAGGACCCAGCCATTCCACTTCTGTGTATACACCCAAATGCCTCTTCACGGAATCATAAGGAAGTTTCCTCATCTATGTTTATAGCAGCTTTATTTGTAATAGCTAGAAACTGGAAACAACCCAGATGTCCCTCAACTGAAGAAATGGTCAAAAAAATGAGGTACAGCTTCACAATGGAATATTATTCAGCTATCAGGAACAATGAAATTATGCAATTTGCAGCCAAATGGATGGAACTAGAAAAGCTCATCCTGAGTGAACTAACCCAGACTCAGAAGGACACATATGGCATCTATTCACTTATAGTAGGATTTTAGCTATATAGTAGAAGGTGTCAATACTACAACTAACACATCAAAGGGAACTTGGACATAGACTTCTTATTTTTAATTTTTATTCTTTATTTATTTTTTATATATTAGTTATATTTTTTAGTCTTTTTTATCTATTGTATGCTTATTGGTTTGTTTGTTTAGTAGTTCTCTCTCCCGGGCAACGAGACACTTTTCACTGATGGTACTGCTTCGTAGATCCCCAATCAATGAAGAGGCTCTTGGCTCTCATACGACCTCTCAACTGAGATGAGGGACTGTTATATAAGAAGGGTTAGGAGGTAAAGAAAAAAAATGAAATGTGATGTTTCGGCCTTTTACTACTAATTGTCATAAACTGTTTAGGACAATTAAGAAATGCAAACTAATGTTATGCAAGCCGGTCATTCTGTTAGGTACTATGACAGCCTATTATAGTTACTTGCTAAGCTAATCAGAAATAAATCTGCTAAGAGACAAGCAACATCTGCTTACCCTAATATAAGAGATAGATAGGTCCTCTTCAAAAACCTCAAGATATCTGCAGAATACGGCATTCAAAGATGTTTTCGTAACTTTAGATTTTTTTTATATCAAGACATATCAACTCCTGACAGCACCCCCTATTCTCCTCCAAGTAGAAGATGAGCATCGAAGAATCTCCAGTGGGAGATGATTGAATTAGTCGCAAGCCTATCTCTTGGTAGGAAAAGCCCCTTGCTCCAACTGTAGACAGAATGCTGTCCAAAAAGGACAAAACCTGGAAGCAGGTAAGTCGACAGCCTAGCTCTGCCAAAACAGGGTAGGTAAGTCCTTCATAACCCCTGCTCTACAAACAATGTCTGGCAGAGAAGCGGGGCCAAATGACTGAAGATCGATGCTGTAATGTATGGAGAGAAAATGGGAACTGTCCAGGCAGCCACAGGTATGTCATTTCTTAGTTTGGGAAGCTGCAGGCCCTGTACTTCATATAAAATCAGATATATTTATCCCTTTCAGGTCTCTGAAGTGGTTGAAGAACAGATAGCTAGAGTCTCATAATTTAATTTTGAGTTGTTTAGGAGTCAAGAGAGTGTTATAGATCTAAGAAGATACTTTTAAAATTGTGTTGCAAGTTAGTATGAATGTTAAGTCAGATATAGACCTTTAAACTCATGGAGATGTTTAGATAGTAGAATGTTAAAGTCAGGTACCAAATACATATGGACTGGTCATTAGGAATGTACGTTAAGCCATATAACCCTCATAACTGTGGCCTAATTACCTCTGTTGTACTGTATTGTATTTGTTATTATAAGAGAAAGAGCCATTTGTTGGACTAAAAGGGGAAACTGTAGGGGGAAATAAGATATACCTTAAACTTAAAAGAAAAAAAAAGGGAAGAGGATGGGGGGCTGAGGGTGGGAGGGTGGGACTGGAGGGGGAATAGGGAGGGCACTGAGATTGAGATGTAACTTGAAGAAATAAAAAAAAAAGTGAAAGAAAGCTATATTGGATAAGGGACATAAGGTTTAGCCCACCTCCTCATCTTTTCTTCAGTCTCCTCAAAGATTCCCTCCACTGAGTTGGTGAATGGGCTTCTCTCCTTCCCTAAGATAATTCTCTTTTCCTTGTAACAAGATAGCCTAAGCCTTTCTGTTCTATTGCCCATTGCCAGGACAATAGCCATGTGTAGGTCACATGAGGATTGTTTTCTGGATTCATCTTTGAGTTGTTCCCATCAGGAGTATGATGTTACAGAAGCCCGGCATCTTCCTTCCTATTTGTACTATCTCATGATTTAAAGTGTTACCTAATAGTGTGTAAAAACACATGTATGCATTGCACAGTATGGATGATTATTTTGAACTAAGAGGATCTTCTGTTGGATTAACAAGAAAGTCGAACCATTTGGTTTATATTTTATAGTCATCTTGTTAAGCCTCTGAGGATTGGGGTGGGCTGGGCTAGGGAGAAGGACTTGTTTACAACTCTGAGGTTGTTCCTTGTTTCTGATTCAGTCTGGCTAGAAATGCAAGAATTGATGAGAACAACATAAACAGTGATGCAGAGCAAACCAAAGAAGGGTTTTGAGTCCTGACACCCTGATGCTGTCATTACCATCTGGATTTGTATTTAGAATGACATGGGAGTAGGAATAGTTTCACCCCCAAGCTCATTTTGGGTCACTGTTATAGCCAAAGGGCCCGAGTCCTAACTAAGACAGATGGTTGTTAAATATAACAAGGAATAGCAGGACAAAGTGACCTGTGAGGTTTGTAATGTAGGCCATCTTTATTTCAATTATCATGAAAATCACTAAAACACACAAATACATTTTTTTTTTTTGCTGGAAAAATAACTAAAAAAAAAAAAAAACCGGCACCCATTCTGGCTAAGTCTTAAGTTTACATGACTTAGAGTCACCTGGGAAGAGGGAGCCTCAACTGAGGAATTGCCTCAACTATATTGATTGTGGGCATGTCTATGGGCATTTTCTTAAATGCTAGTTGATTCAGGAGGGCACCACCCATGCCATCACTAGGCAAGTGGAGCCTGGGCTGAATAAGAAAAGTAGTTGAGCAAATCAGAGGGAGCAAGGCAGTAAACAGCATTCTGTTGTGGTTTCTGCCTGAGTATCCTACCTTGTTTTTCCTCAATAGTGGACTGTGAACTGTGAGAGAAAACAAACCCTTTACTCCCTAAGCTCGTGTTGGCCAGCACTTCTTCACAGCAACAGAAAGCAAAGAACACATAAGACATTAGGCAGCATGATGGTATTTCTGGAACAAAGTGTGTTTGATAGATTTTTCTTTCTTCCTTCATGTTACATGTGTCTTTTTGCCCTGTTCCCTTCCTTAGCATCTTTTAATTTTCTTTGGTCTCTTTTTAATTTAGGCTTCATTATGATCATTTATATGTTACATGTATTATAAACTAGGATCCAAATATGAGAGGAAACATGCAGTATCTTTCAGAGCTTTCATCACCTTACTTGATACAATGCTTTTCAGAAGCATCTATTTTCCATAAATTTCATTTTTCTTTGCAGATTAATAACATTTCACTGTGTATATGTACCAAATAGCCATTGTCCATTATCTGTTGATGGGCATCTAAGTTGCTTCTGATCTTGGTTTCAGGAATAGGGCAGCAATAAAAAGAGTATACAAGTATCTCTGTGGTAGGCTATAGGCTCCCTGGGGCATATACCCAAGAATAGAACAAGCCACATAAATTCACACTGAATTTTTATCAAACTTTTAAGGAAGATATAATTCCAACACTTCTCAATTGTTCCACAGAAGATATGGGAATAAACACTATCAAATTCCTTGATTGAAGCTACTCTTATTTTGATATCAAAACCATATAAAGACAAAAAAGAAAGAAAATTACAGACCAATTTTCCCATTAAACATAGATGCTCAGTGATCAAATATCATGATAAAGTAGGCTTCATTCCATAGATACAAGGCTGGCTAAACATATGCAAATCAATAAATATAATGGACTATAAAAATAAACTTAAGGACAGAAACCACACAATCATCTTTTCAGATGATCATCTTGCAGAAAAGCATTTGGCAGAGTTTATTCGTTATAAAAGTCCTAGAGATGTTAGGAATAGATTTAACATAACTTGAAAAATAAAGGCTATATCCAACAAACATATATCCAGCATTATACCAAATAGAAAAAAAGTGCTGAGAACATTTCTTCTAAAATTGAGAATGAAACAAGGATGTCTACTCTAATCTCTCTTATTCAATATAGTACTTCAAGTCTTAGCTAGAGAAATAAGACAAGAGAAAGATATTAAAGAATAATGCTAGGGAAGGAAGGAGTTAAACTATTCCTATTTGCAGACAACAAAGTTTGTACTTAAAAGAGCCTGTATATTCTACCAGAAAACTCTTTGATCTAATAAACACTTACAGTAAAGTTGCAAGATACAAAATCAATGCCAAAAATTCAGTAGCTTTCATATATATCAACAGTGAACCCAGAGTTTTATCTTAATAATAATAATTAATAATGATAATGATAATAAAAATTACCTAGGACTAAACCTAAGCAAGGCATTGAAAGAACACTACATTGGAGACTTCAAGACATTGAAAAGGAAACTAAAGAAGATACAGACAATGGGAAGACCTTCCACATTTCTGTAATGGCTAGAATAACACAATGAAAATAACGCTATATTACAGAAATATCTACAGAGTCCATGCAGCTTCTATCAAAATTCCAATGTCATTATTCACAGAATTAGAAATAATATCCCAGAAATTTGGAGTTTTCACATTTCTTACAGTAATATAGTTGGGCAGGTTACTAAATGTCCTTCATATCCAGGTGGTGACCATTGCTCAGCCCTGAGGTACACCAGTGTCAGTGATGTTGATAAGAGTATTGATGAAGCCAAAAGGTTCTTTGATTGATGTCAACCTTTCAGGGAGAATTGGCTTCATGGTTTAATAATAGAAAATATGGATATATATATATGTATATGATCTACTATAGTCTAAGGATATGAAATATATATGCTACTAGGCTAGATATGCAATGTACATTTTTTTTAGAAAAATTGCCTCATGGCGGTTGCTTCATGAATTACTCATTTGCTCAAGATTTACATTGCTTCCCTGCCTCAGACTACTAGAATAATTCTTAGTAATTTATAGATAAAAATTAGCATTTTTTAGTATTCATGTCTGATATCTATTCTAGTAGAACCCTGATTTATTAGTATGTTTCCTGGGCAATGTCATCCAAGGAATGAGCTTGCCAGGGTCTCAGAGGTAAAGCAATTGCCTTTCTGAGCTTTGTTTCATTCCCATGTTTGCTGACAACTGTGGACTGTGGGATTTCTCTTGACACCAAAGGCTGTGACAGAAAAGCTCCTAGCCTGAAGCCCTGGAATCACCGAGCCTGAAACATCCAAAGCAGTGGTCTAGGAGTAGGTGCTGCTGAATTGGAAATTCTGATTTGATTTGCGTCATGGGCTGCTTCTGCCTGTTAGGCAGGTCAGTGTGTCTCTTCAAATAAAAAGCAGCTTTTCTACAGTCATGATGGTACAGAGGTCAACTCAGGTCCATCCCCTGACTCCAAATCCATGAAAGGTTCTTATATAGAGATGCCATTTAGCATCTCTAGGAGAACATACTTGATACTCGGCACTGATGAAGTCAGATATTACAGAGAATTTCCCACAAACAGTGATTTTAGGATGTATCAGAGCTGACAGCCATCTTGTGTTACAAATTTAAGGGCACCAAAATCCTTAAAGATAGTTAAATATTTTTAGTCTCACCATTATTTCTTAGTGATGTTTCTCCTACATGTGTTCATAGCAAGCACATCCTAAGGGATGCCATCGGTTGGGAAGCTGTGTACATATCATAGGATGTTGGTGTTCTTGCCTCTTTCCCAGGCCATTAAGTACCAGAGATTGGGATAACTCCAGATTCCCTCTCTCACTTTAAGTATCTATTAAGAGAGGCTGCACTACCATAGCTGAGAATTATATAAAATTCATCTTTCAGGGTGACCACCGAGTATGGTAGTAAAGGAATGAGGATATAAATGACACAGTCACAAGTGTTTACTTCTAGTTACAGGACTCTCACTGTCATAAATTTCTTTAAATTGGTGTGTACCTCATAGACACAATTTAGTTTTAGCCAACTGAACTTGCCTAATCTCTTTTAACCAGCTGGCTTTTTACAAAGTTGTGACTTAGCTTGTGGACCAGTGTACGCATAAGACTCATCTCAGTGGAAAGGGGAAATGTTCCCCACAAAAAGCTTGGGTGTGTTACAGCTGCCATTCTGTCCTACTGAGACGCACCTCTCTCATCTCTGCTATTTTTGTAGTTTGTGTGAATAAGTACAAAGTCATAAATGAATAGGTATGTTCAAACTAGAACCTTACAAAAAAATTCACCTCAGAGGCTTCTAAATTCTAGCATCACTTGATCATATTTTAGGAATTCTACAATCATTTCTGCTCCTTGTTTACTTAAAAATAAGTGTCATACTCATTGTAATCTGCTCCTTTAGAGAAAAGTATTCTGGATAGCTGCATTAGGCAAGCCCACAGTTAAATGTCAGATGTTGTTCTGGGGTGAGTAGCATCAAATTATCTTTGTAGCAAACGTCAAGAGTAGCAGAAATGTTGACTGTGGAAACCTCCATGCATGTGACATGGCCCTTAACTAAACTTCAAAGCACATGGGTCCTCAATGGGCTGCAGTGAGCGGATTGGATTCAGCTTGATGGAGAGTTCTCATTTAAGCAGAGAGGAAAAGCCAGGGAATTCTAGTTTCATAAAGATGTCTTAGACAGATGTGTCCAGGCCAAATAAAATTTCCTTTTGGTGAAATCTAAAATCTGAAGTGGGGGGCCACCACCACTTCAATCAAATGAATCCCAAAGACAATTCGAATTTGGTCTTTTTCATACAATGCCCTTTTGGTAAATTGTCAGAAGAAAATCTTAGGTTTTTGGGATATTCTGTTTTGTTTGTGTTGGCCCGAGTTCTTGCCCCAACACAGGCAGAATACACATCAACCTAACTGACATTCATGATCCCTCTCACACAGGGAAGTAGAGGTTCAGCCTCTGAAGGAAGCTTTTTCATCTCCTCTGTGCTGTTGACTCAGGCCCTAGTGACAACTAGGTTTTCAACTATTCAGGGAAAATTAAAGATTCTTGGTCATTTCTGCAGAGACCAAGAAATTCTATCAATTACCACTTAGTAATTAGTGTTAATAGACACTTGATGATACATGCCAGGATATAATTTTTAGTCTGCTTTCTCCCCCTGGACTCTCTATAACTGAAGGGTGAGATAGACAATTAGCAGAGCCAGGTTGAAAAGTGACAAAGATATTCTAATGAGCACTTTGGCTCTGACAGGCTGCAGGGCAGAGGATTGGACCTAAGGCAGAGAGGCTATATCAACATGGTGAATGGTTTCTAATCAGGGGGTCAGAAGTGAACCAAAGCTCTGAAATATCACATATCCCAATTCTTTATGTGCTCACTCATTTAATCGAAAGTGTGTGAACTATCATCCTGGGCTCACAGATTCACATATATTACTAGGAGAAAACCAGCACATTGCCTAAAGTTTTAGGACTGTGATAATCTTCCCTCCCACGTTTAGCTGCCACTGTACTTCACGGCACTTGCAATAGACAAAGACTTCCTCTTCTCCTTGAAGTAATAGTCCTTCCTTCAAACTCTTAAAAGAAAGCTATAGCTTCTGGAATGTTCAAACCTTCATTATTGAGTACCGCAATGTCAATATTGTCTTAAATGATTTTTTGGTAACCTGAGGGTAGAATTTGGCATTGGAAAAGATGATCACCCAACTTTTAATATAATTTTTATCAGCAAAATAAGATATTTAAAATACTATTTATTTATCCTTTGAAAATTTTATACATGTATGCAACGTATTTTGAGCATATCTGTGGCTGTAGTTGTGGCCAAATAGTTCATGTGATGGAGAAGGAAATAGTATAGTTTTCCTAAGAGTGTTTGGCTTCACGGAGAACATCACTGTCAGCCAACACAGGCATCCCACGTATGCAGAGAAGTAAGGATGTCCATGTCTTCCAAAATTAGTAGTTTTTCTGTGGTAGGACTTGCAATGCCTCTTCCAGTCATTTAAAGATATAAGAAGTGTTAACCAAGAGTTACCCCATTGTACTACAGCAAACCAGAATGAGTTCTCCCCCTCTTGCTTTGGTGGCCTCAAATCTATTGTCATTGTTAATCTTTATTTTTTCCAACAAAGAAGTGTGAATTCTTATGGATTTGTACATCACTATTTATTGTTATGCTTCCACTAGGTCTAGCCTGTGAGTGGCCAACATAAGATACAAGTATTTTGGTACTGAGGTATTTCTGGGTGGAACTGTATGCTGTCTGGACTTCTTTGTCATTATCCAGAGGATCCAACAGGTGGGATGTGCACGGAGGAAACAGGAGTGGCCTTGAGTTGGTAAATGCAGACAATATGTTTTATGTGTTATTGACGGTCAGATTGATGCCGTGCTATCAAAATTGTGATCTAACTTTGCATGTTTGGAACTTTATCCTGAAGTGTATCATAATGACACTTAGATGTCCTTTCTGGAGCAGCACATGTATATACGTTTTATATTCTGCATCTGAGCAGGCTTTACCACCTTCCTAGCTTCTTACTCAGACATCACCATGTCTGCTCTGTGTTACTGCAAGATCCTCCTAAGTGCATCTCTGGCTTTTAATCTTGTCCATCACCCAAATCTAATCTCTACATGCCATTTGGAGTCATATTTTAAGGCACAAGTGGTGATTGTCTGTAATTGCTTAGGTCCAAATCCCTTGTAATTAAATGTGAATCTTTGCTAAACTTTTCACGACTTCATTGAAGGCCTCAAGATTCAGTCCCTGCATGGTACCCAGGATGATCCTCTACAACCATCCCTCTGTTCAGTCAGACCCCTGCTTCAGCATCATTTCTTCTACAGACCACATAATCTGAACCATGCTCTCCATATATATATGTGTGTGCCCATGGATTTGGTTGTTCTTGTCTTTGTTTTTCTTAATAGCGACTATTGCTATCAGATAATGCAAATTCACTTATTTTCCTGTTACCATCTTTGTCTTTGACTTCAGCTCAATGAATTATTTCTGCTTTTCTAGATCTCAACAATAGTAGGTATACACTAAGATATCAATAGATACTTATTTACTAAAGGAACAATCGGCATTATCCCCAGTAGGTTAAATTTGTAGTTTGAAAAATTGGGGGTTGTCAAGTTCTCTAAAGCAGGCAATTTCTCATGTCTAAAAGAATTCTCTTTAATAAACACAGCCCCCATCATCCCCAATGATGCTTTTCTACTGACTGGAAGAGCAGGATGTGGATGGGATAATGGGTGTCCACATTAATGTAAAGACATTCAGTGCTTATGCTACTAATAATTGGCATGCTGATGAGAAAGGGCTTGTAGGTCTCTTGAGCAGGATACACTTTATGCTTATTTTCTACAAGTTGATGCCATTCGTATAAATAAACAGGCTTGTGAATAGGTAACTGCTTTGAAACCTGTCTCCCCTGATTGATGTGGCCTGGTGATTCAGTGAGGAGACTGGTGAGTGGGTCCTGATGTCCCTAGAACCATCATGGGTATAAGAGGAGGTGGGCGGAATTACTACGGTAGAATGTCTGATTTTCAGGCAATTGAGTTCTTTGTAATTTCTGTGTTGAAGCAGGAAATGGAAACATTAAGTGGAATTTTTAGAATGAACTTGTAGAATAAAACTTAATTCTCAAAAGGATGGATCACTAATTGCTAACTATGGTAGACAGCAAAAAGTGTGCTCAAATAAGAAAGAAGAATTGCTGTTTCAAACAGGGCATGAATGGGGTGGCCTTAAATGTTAATATTCTCAGGCTGACACATGCTATAACCAGGTCTGCTTTCTGCCCCTTCCCAGTGCTGCTCTGGAGGTCTCTGTGGTTGTCATGAGCAATTTTCCATGCTGCTAAGTGAATGGAAACTTCTCAGAGAACATGGGTCACTCCTCACACCCAAGGAACTTGCTCTTTTCTTGCCTGCTTGAGTCTGAACACAGTAAGAAGTGAAGTCTACCTCATAATTAAGGAATTGCTCACTCACCTAGTGACTTCTCATCATAGGTTTTTATAGACCAAGGGGATCCAGAGACAGTGCCAGCTAAATCTCAGTGATTTTTAAGGCCAGAATGGTAGGCTCTAATTTATGACATTTACTTCAGCTCACAGACATCTCTCTTCTTAGCTTCCTTGACTTTTGGGGTCTACTGGGCTTCTGTAATCCAAACTGCTGACTTCTTTCATACTAAAGCAATGGTCTAGTATCTCCACAGCTAGGATGTGATAGGTTTTTGATGAATTATTGTTCCAAGGACTGCCTTTTGTTGGCTCTCCTTTAGGGACCCTAACCATCTGTTATGGTTGCCCTTCACCCTTCAGGTGTCTGGGTTCTGCTGCTCACTGGCATGAGGTGGTTGTTCAGAAACCTTCCTGCCTGCCCCATTGCTCCTTCTCTCCTTTCCCAGAAATTCAGCTATATACTCAGCAATTCAAAAACTGTTGAAGAAAGGCATCCTTCAAGGTACATAATTTATATACCAAATATGTTGTCTCTGGAAAGGCACTCTTTCTTCTGGGCAGCTGTCAAGCATAAGGCTCAACTCACAGCCGTGGGTGGTCTAACTCCAGCTTGAGTATACTAAGCTGGATACCTAACTCATCCAACCACACATCTAACTCTTCTTTATAAGTTACTGAATAGCTGGTTCAGGGGCCACCAGGGCCTGCATAGTGTTGGGGTTCGCTGGTCTAGAGAGTATTTTCATTGTCCTGTACTAAACTTGACCTTGAATTATTTATTGTGTCCTTGCTCTCCCGTCTTTCAGTTTCCAACATATTTCTCATTAAACTCTCATATTTAACCTAATAGTAGGGGGAAAAAGTAATGTTATAGCCTAAAATAACTTAAAATAGTACTAATTACATAATATCTCCCCATTCATTCTCTCAAATACTGAGATGAAGAGAAACACTAGTATTTTCAGCAAAGCTTACCACCTGGCTAATGATAATTCTTTGTCTTTGCCAGCCTCTGGATTGCCAGTTAGGTTTTTTTGGTATTTTTACTGTGCCCTTACCCCCAATGCCCCTCTTGGGCAACAGCTGCAAAGATTTAAGAAAAGAGTTTGCTAATATATTTTTTATTTCAGACTTGAGTTAGATTTATTATTCCAGATTTCACTCAGAATAGGATGAATGTATGAAGCTTGGCTAAATTAGCAGCCAGAGGGACAACTAGAAAGGAAGGCATAGGAAGGGAAAGTTGAGGCCAGAAGGGCCTGACATCCTAGCTCTGTGAAGGTGATTGTAGCCAGGAAGATCCACCTGGGGCAAAGACAAAGAAAAGAGATGGAATTTTGAAAAGTTGAGTCACATGACACTGAGCTTTTACAAAGCAGCCAAAGAGAATCTACTTTTTCTAGAAATTACAGGGTTTGGAATTTTAATGTTGTATACAATCTTCATATATACGTGTGTGTGTGTGTGTGTGTGTGTGTGTGTGTGTGTGTGTGTGTGTGTGTATTTGCAAACTGAACTTGCAAGTCATTGAAGTTTCACATGTTATTTTGTGAAAAAAAGGAAAAAAAAGCATTTTATTCTGAGAAGGCCCTTAGCAGATGATCAGGGGATCATCCTTTCTTTCTACAGCCTAATGTTTATATGACAACTACAGTACAGAGTCCTTTAGGGAAATGATTTTAGCCATCAGATATGTAGCACATGGCACACATAAGTACTCACACACATTGAAATGGAGAGAGTGAATACATACATACACACACACACACATACATACATGCATACATACATAAAGAAACAGTGGTAGAGTTTGAGAAAGATGCCTGCCCAGGAGCCTTTAGTTTAGAAAGCATTCAAGTCCTTTGAGACTCCTCTGTGCTAAGATCAAAGCCTGATTTGTTTTGCCTTTTTTTTTTTTTTTTTTTTAGTCACAAAAAAGGCTTAATAAATGGCAGCCATTTCTCTGGGGTACCTTTCTTCTCTGGGGTACTGTGAAAGTAAGCAAGAAAAGTTTGAGAGAAAGCTTATCTGCATTCCTAAATCCCAGATGGGGCTAAACTTTGTGTGTGTGAAGGAATGAGCTTGAACTCATTAATTTCGTTAGTGTTCTCAAACTTCCACTTGTGTTCCCCTGGATAACTCCCTCTCACTCTACCCACTGGCCCAGGAGGACCAAAGGCTGGTGCCTACAGCTTCCTTGAGCTTTCATGTCATTGCTGCATAGGATGTATAAACACTTAGCGTTATTTCTTAGGAGGCGCATTAGCCAGAGAGTGGCTTACTTACTTGTGTTTATCTTCTGGAGTGAAATGTGCTTTTCTAGTTGTCTTCGGAGTTTCACCTCTGCTCCATATTTTCCCGTGGTCCCATTGTCAGCCAGGATGAAGTGGGAATGCATGCTGTTGAGAACAGTGAGCTTGCTCATCGGGTTGGACATGGTCTGGTATGGCCGGACTACCTACAGGCAGCAAGATGAAGCCGAAGTCAGAGAGGAGGAAACAAGATGTGAGACAGAGGACGAGAGAGATTGAAAGCAGGCACGGTGGTTCTCTTGTACAGTTAAGTGTAGTTGACACCCTCTTCCTGGAGTTATTTTGAGTAGAGGCAAGATTAATGGTAAAATTCCATTCAAAGGAAGACTATGCTTAAAGAATTATTTCTTACCAAATCTGCAGCTATGCCTTAATTGTACTAAAGAGTTATGAGCTGATGACAATTTGAAACAAAATTGAAATTTTGTTACTGAGCCAAATGTAATTTTTAAGTTTAACTAAAGTATTTCTTTCTACCCTTCTTCTGTCATGATAATGGTTTAATAGTTATTGTAGAAGTCATTATTCTTGGGAATGGGGGTGAGTTTCAGGAGTTGGGGAAAGGTGGGTGTTTTTTTGTTGTTGTTCAACCTCACTTAGCAATTGGAAGCTCTGTTATTTAAAGTCAACATTGTGAAAAAATAAAATAAAATTAACACTATCTTACTTTTTAAAAAAGATTTATTTATTTATTTTACATGTATGAGAGCTCTATCTGCATGTACCCCTACAGGCCAGAAGAGGGCATCAGATTCCAGTATAGATGGTTATGAGCCACCATGTGGTTGCTGGGAATTGAACTCTGGACCCCTGGAAAAGCGGACAGTGTTCTTAACCACTGAGCCATCTCTCCAGCCCATTATAATTACTGTCTTAAAAAAAAGATTTATTAACACTATCTTTAAGAGACTCCTTTAGTACAAAATAGCTTTGACTATACAGTAACAGTCTCTTGAGATGAAAATGAATCAGGCCTAGAATTTTCATCTCTGTTGTGTTCTCTCTCTCCTATTTTTATTTTAATTTTATAATGAATTGCACTTTTGGAAATAGACAATTTCAATACAGTCTTTGCCATTTTTTGCTATCAAGAGCAGTATCTATCGTGAGCTACTTGCTTTATATATAGACTCTGCATTCTATGCCATAATCCTACCTTATACCTTATGTTTATTTTGTAGATGAGAAAATAAGGAAGTAGAGAGGCGAGTTATCCAAAAATTTAGACAAATGATCAGAACTTGCATCCAAGCCTGATTCAAAACTCTGAGCTTATTATTTTCCTCATACTGCCTGGACCAAATCAGACAGTATATTGCTAAAATACGCAGGTTGGAGCTCCACTAGACAGGATGAAAACAGGCCATTCAGAAGGTTCACTCTTTCACGGTCTCAACATGGTCACTCCTGCACAAAATCACTGAAATTGGCAGGGCAGAAATAAATGCAACTGGGCTCTTATTTTTGTGCCTTTGTGTAGTGCATCCATTAATTATACAGATGAGACGAGCTTGCTTCTGCCAGCATGCCATAACTCACCATATAATAGTGGAGTAAGATTGAGTCATGTGTTAAAGGCATTGCAGAGTGATTTAGTGAGGGCAGTTTTCAATAGTGAAGAACTCATGTTAAGCAATTTTTTTAGACCTTGATCCTGATTCAAAACCCACAGTCCAATGTGCCTGGAAGATGAAATGTACTCAATAAACGGAATGAATCGGCAAACCAGAGACAGGCATGTTTTTGTTCAAATCTGGGAAGGCAATGGATCTCTTCTTTTCAGTTAGGGAACTGATCCGATTTAAATTAAAATATGTATCTGATTCTGAGCTTTTGGAGTGGTTGTCAGTCCTGTTTTATGTGTTTCCATTTTTAAATATAGCACTGATATAATGCCAAGGCAAGGTTTCATTTTAATTGTTTCTTGTTGATTTTGAAACCTGATAACCTTGATTATGGCCCTTCACATCCTCATGGGCAGTGGTTAATTGTTACCTTGTCCATAAGATTGAGTGGGATACTTTCAGAACGGAGAGGCCTGAAAGAATTGCCAAGTCTGCCCTGCACTCCCCAGCACTGGACGAGTGGGTGGCTTGTGGTTGAAATTCCCATTTGTTGCCATTCATAGTTGATCATAAAACATTCATCCTAAGGGGAGTGCACGCAAATACATATTAATGCTTTTCTGAAAGGCCAAGCAGAAAGACTTTCTCCTGTTCTGAAAGTGTCCCTGCACTGCGCACTGGGCAAAGGAAAATGCTTTAGTTGCTGTGCTGACTTTCAGTGGCAGCAGGTCCTGGAGACTCAGTGCCAGGGGGGCAGGGAGGGCACAGCTGCTCTGTGAGGGGCAGGGGAGACTGGAGTTTTGGGGATTAAACAATGAGTGACAATGAATACTAGTCTATTGTGCTGGTTCTGTATCTATCTCCTTCCCTCCTTCTCTCCCTCACTCCTTCCTGCCCCCGAGTCTAATTTATGAATCTACGTAAAGACTATTAGTAAAAGTAAAAATTTCAAGGTGGGGGTGGGAATGAAAATCATTCTGAACTCAGCTGAGAGTATCACATCAGAAAATAAAAGGCAATTACATTGTCTGCCTCTTTCCTCCATTATTGAATCCTAAGCCCAGTGTGTGACAACTCTCCCTTTGTGAAATATAGCTCAGCAGTGCTTAGAGGATGCTGTACGGCTGTATCGGCCATGGCGAAATTGTCAGATTTTGATTTCTTCATTATCAGAATCACCTTTCTTTTGATCTTAGGTATAGCAAGATATAGGTTGCAGTATTTGGGAAGAGAGGTTGTCTGATGAGCAACAGACGATATAAACCTGAAAAATGAGTAAAATTCCCCAGTATTTCTGTTCTCTTTAGAGGAAGCTTTACAGAGTCCTGGAACATCCCCAACAATATGAATCAAGGAAAGAATTGCAGTTCCATCTATGACTGTTGGAAGCTGAGTCTCTTAATTTGTAAAAAGGAAATGATAAAACTACTGCCCTCAGGGGCAACTGGTTTAGACTACCTTTGCAAAGTACCAGGCACAGTGCCCAGCTCCTAGCAAGCATTCTAGAATATTAATTCCTTATAGTGATTTACTCTGGCTTATTTAGGATATGCTTCCAGTTGTAAATCAGCAATCGAAACACAATATGGGACAAACCGCTCACTTTTGTTTTACACAAGAGATTTAGATCAATGTAAAGAGAGGGGGAAAAAATCAACCATCTCTTGACAAAATAAGCAAAGGATGTTTGATTTGTCACATTTCTCTAAGCATCTAAGCAGGTGATGGCCTGGAACTATGGATTAACTGAAACTTTGGAAATAATTTCCACCCTTCAGAGAAGCATATTTTGGTCTAACATGCCTACCAAATCCACTTAATATTCTTCATTGCGAATATGCCTTCAGTCCTTTTCTATTTGAGTTACAATAAGCCTATATACAAAGATTTCCTGATCTTTCTTGTGTGTCTTCTAAACAAAACAAATACTGCTTTTTTAAATAACAGGAATACAAAGGAAATTCTTCTGGCAGGTTTTGGAGGCAGCACAGCTATTTTCATAGCTAAGAGCTCATAGAGTGGGTGACAGTCTTTGGAAGTGTGTGTTGGTGAGTGCGATGGCGATATTTTCATGGCACACTGGGTGACTGGGTGTGCTTCTCAGTGGGGACTTTGGGAGAAAGTTAAGTCACAAAACCCCTTCATGGGGTAAGGTGTTTCCCTTTCTCCCCTAAAAGGCAGGAGAGTGGAGGTTACATGCTCCTCCTCAGAAGAATTGAGAAGGCAGGCACTGAAATAATTTTCTGTGTTTCATTCTTGAGATCACAACTTGAATTGAAGAATGTTGAATAGTATCTGAAAGGCCTTTTAATCAGTTTTCATGATGGGTAAGTAAATCTACATAGAGGTGGACTTTTGAGCCTTTCTACACTCTAGCCATCACTGGCCACAGTGCGTATAAGTGACGAATTTTTTTTCCTTGTCTCTCAAGAGTAAGTGAGGACATATGCTTACTTGTTAATCCACTGTATATCATTTAGTATTGTACTTGGGTATTTGATAGAATTCAGGCCCACACTTCTATATACCTTAGTTCTGAAAGAGAGCACCAGAAGAGGGGAAAGAATTGCAATACATGAGAGTGGGTGGTGGAGCCAACACTCATTAAAGGTCATTGTTCTGCAATTGTTCTTACTCTGTGGAGTAGGGATCTTGCAAGGGTTTATACAAGGCATTAGCAGGAAGCATCCTATATGTGCTATATTTGTAATCTGTGTATGGGCATAGGTTGGTCATTTACAGGCTGATCTAAAATAGCTGCTGGAGTTTTTCTGAGTATTTTCAGGCACGCCATGGTCTCATTTAGGAGTATTTACAGGAAATCAGTATCAGAGACTATAGTTTAGTTTCTGTAGCTACATCCTTGTAACCTTGGGCAGATATCTGAGTTCACTGCTCATTAATTCATAAATTTCTTGAGGAAATGCAGCCTGTGATGGCACTATGCTGACTTGAGGACATGCGTGATCATATGTCAAGATAATATCTCCAGATAAATGTTACAGATATGCTAAGTTTTCTTATCTGTAAAGTACAGGGCTTATAATTTGTAGACGCTTCCTGCTTCTAATACCTGAGTCTGTATATGCTACATTAAAAAGCCCACTTCCTAATTCAAGTCAGTGCAGAACAATGACCTTTAATGAGTGTTGGCTACACCACACCACCCACTCTTATGCACTGCAGTCTTTCCCCTCTTCTGGCATTTTGCTCACCTGAGATTGCTTTTCCTAACAGAAGTGAGTTGGGCTAAATTGGGTTTCTACGCCATCAATCAGAGGCCCTCTGAAGTCCCAAGTCCATTTCTTGTGTATTAACATGCTCCAAGCAAGCAGCACAATAGGGGACACATGACTTGAAGACTCATCATCTTCTCCTAGTCGCCACATAGTTTTAATTTAGACCAGAAGATCATCAACATTTGTTGACCACGCCTCACATGCTGTCCACTGTGAGGACAAGAGCCTATGGAGTAAAGCTTTATGCTGATTTTGTCCAGGGAATTGTAAGGCTCTCAGATGTGAATGTCCTGGACAAATGTCTTCTATCAGCCATGTATAGATCTGAAGTTTTTGTTTTGTCTTGTTCTTTTTTTTTTTGTCACTGCGTATTAGAAAGGAAAACAGAGAACAGTCTCATTATAAATTTATAAAGGATACTGTGGTTGGCTTTGTTGCTGGGCATTTTTGTTAATGCCTCAACTGGCTTTGGAATCCATCAGACAGCCAAGCACATCATTTCTAGTGGAGCCATCTAGAATGGTTATATGGCTGTCAGGAAAGGTACTAGCAGGGAGCCAGATGGGGTTGCTGCACTTTGGTGAGAGAGAAACAAAAGGCCTGTTGAGATCTCTAAGGATCTGGTACCCATGTTTTCTGGGGAAGCAGGGTACTGCTGACAAGTGGGAAGCCACCTTTTTGTCAGAGATAAAGGAAGATGGGGAATGAGAGAATGAGATGAGAAAAAAAGAAAGGCTTCCCATGCCTTCACAACCAGAGAGGCATCAGCCAGCGGGGCAGCAGTTGACCATTTCATGTTCAGTCAGTACAGCTGTTAAGTTTAGATATAAAACAAGTGACCCTGAAACCTAGGTGTTACCTCTTGGCTCAGCAGTCCACACAAGGAGCCAGTTGTCCCAGGGACCCATTTTCAAAGAGTGCTCAGATCTCTGAGCTGTGGGACCCATGCTAAAAGCCACAGGTATATGATTTCATCTTGCTGCAATGCTTTGAAAACATGTCCCCCAGTGTGTCTCACACAGAGAGTTCTGTGGCCCTCATTTCAGACTTTAAACTCAAATGGACTCACTTCCTTTTTGGCCCATCCTGAGGGGAGTCAACTACAAGCAGTGAGGAAAGGCTCTCAAAAAGGGTTCTTTTCTCCAGCAGTTACCATGGCCCCATGGGTGTGGATTCAAACAGTGTTCAGAAGTTCTTTGAAACACTTCTCTTGGTCTGGGTTGGGTGCAATGAGTCATTCGTAAGGGATAAAGTAAAAACTGATATTGTGTGACCATAAAAGGAGTTTCTCGTAGCTTTCTTTCTGTCAGATAATTTTCCCTGGAGGAAGCTGGTGCCATGTAGGGAAGATGGTTTCACAGCTCTATGAAGAGGTTCATGTGACCAGGAATGACAAATCGCAACAGGCTAGTAAGAGAGCTGTGAAGAGGACATGGTAGTCTTAGACTATGGTGCTTCCCAGCTGCCGTGTGACCATCACCTCGAGGGACCTGTAGCCAGAATTTTCCAAGTAAGCCATTTACAAATTCCTCCCCCAGTAACTGAGAAACCAGTGTTTGTTACTTAAAACATTACTTTTGAAGGTCTTTTTATGCATCCATAGAGGAAACTATCTTGTATTATTATTGACTTTCTTTGAGACTTTGAAATATACCTTCTCCTTCTTTTCTTGACCTGTTGATATAAATAATTTCATGCCTGCTGGTACCCCCTACATCTATGCATTAGCCTTCAGTGTTGCCTGGAATTCCTGCCCTCTGCTCTTGATCAGTTTTGATGTGTGTTCTGCTGTGTAGTGACTAGTATCCTCCAGTGTCTTCATACTGCAGATTGGAATTCCTCCCCTTTCTATTTGGTAGATTATCTAATTTCTTTTCTTGCTAATTCCTTAGGGTGACCCTATGGATTATATTTTTTCTGTGTCTCCATATGTAAATTGAGGTTAGTAATAAAATCACCTTATTAAGATAAAATTCCCCATAAGCAATGGTTTAACTTGTGATTTTTTTTCAACTTTAAGATGGTACAAATAACAATACGCGTTAAGTAGAAACTACTGAGTTTGCTCTGGGTTAGTGATTTTCTATCATGATACTTTGTGGTGGCAGAAAATCATAGCATCAGGTATGCATACAGTTAGAAAGGTAAGTGCTTGGTATAGTACTCCACAGCGTACTGTGGCCAGTAAACTATATGAATTATTAAACATTTTACTTCAAAGCAGGCTTAACTGTAGGCTCATGTCAGTCTCCTGAGCAGTTAAAGGTTGATTGGCTTAAACTATGATGTCTATTGGGTTAGGCATGTTAAATGCATTTCAACTTACACTAGTCATAACTCTCAATGGGACTATGGTACATAACCCCACCATAATTCTACCACAATCTGTACTTTAAAGACTAGTAAAGACACAAACCTTGCAGAAGCATGCACCCAAATCAATGATAGTTTTTACGATAGAAACACAATATTGCTTGGTGGCTAATCTATTTTCCTTATTCCCTGGAGCATCAATATCATGTATTGCTTTAATCACTCATATCATAACTCCCATAGACGACTCCATCTTGCCTCCCTGTTCCTGGGAACATCAGTACCATCTCTACTGCTTTAGTCCCTCACACTGTGACTCCTATAGATGACCCATCTCTCCCTGGTCCCATCTATGCTGCTTTTCTTGTTAGGAATGCGCTTGCCTTTTTGTTACTCCACAAAAGGAGTTTCGGCAAATGTTCCAGTGATATCTTACAGTTCCAAGTCCCCACATCCTCTGTCAGTAGCACCTGGCTCCCTTTGCTCTGCCTTCCAGAGCACGGCCTTCCCCTGGCCACCACAACTCACTGTTCAGCTCCCACATCTCAATCATTTATATATTCCCTTTGCTGCTCTTTTTCCTTTTGCTTGACCATTGACTTTTGGAGACCATCCGACCTCAGCCTTCTTTTCCTCACTGTCTGCCTTCCCATGGCGTGCCAACCACTAGGTGCCCTGATCGCCATCTATCCAAGATGACTTCCAAACCTCAGCTTGTATGCAAATCTTTCTGCTTATTCCTCCCATACTGGGTAGCTTTCCAGAATTTCTCCTAGAAACATCTCAAAGGAGCTTCAAAGTGAACACCCCCAAGTCCACAATCATCATGACCTTCACCAAAACTGCATTGTATACAGGTGTGACCCTAACTGCCCCCTTAGCAGCCTGCCCAGAATCTGTGTGGTCCAGGCTCCGCAAGCATTGGCTCTGTCGTGTATAACTGACAGATGTAGGTGGGTTTCCTTGTCTCTGACCTTCCTCTCACACACCACCTAGGCACATCTTATCTAATGCAGTCATAGAAGTCCAGCAAACCTCATGCTGGGACCACTGTTGGGATTTATTTTTATTTTTTTATTTTTTGAGGTTACAGTATGAAGTCATATTTGGCTCGCCCCCAAGGTAACTGACAAATGTGCCGAGTTGCTAACTACATCCAATTTAGCAATCAATTGTGCTACCAACCTTGGTGGTTCTTGGCTTAGTTTTAAAAGGACACTTTTCTAAGAATTCTCCAAAGCTATAAAAACTCCAGGAGATAATCTTGCAATTTATTGAGGTAACATACTGAATAGAAAGATAGTTTAATAATTAGATGAGACAGGAAATCTACCTAACATAATGTCCATTCTTAAGTTAAAATGAAAACATACCCTTGTTTCTGATGATGGACTTTTAGTTTGGTATGTGTCTGGTTAATATCTAGTTTGACTAGAGACAAAGATTTCAGAAAAGTTTCAGTCACCTCTTACAATTCTGGCTAAGTTGTTTTCTAAAAGTAAGGAATATAAATTTAAAGTGTGTTAAGTGAGAATTAGAATTTGCTAGAAGTTCTTTCCTATCTTCACACTGCTGCTACTTTTATAATTATCTATCTAAGCCAAGCTTTTTTTTTTTTCAGGACAATGAAGAATTTTAGTTATCTACTGAGTGTATTTTCAAGTTGAATTTGTAGGTGTTAAGATATTTACCAGTGTCCCAAGTAACAGTCAAAACATTCTACCATTGGATATTCTTTCAGGTCCCTTGATATGACAAATATTACAAGAGTGGTCTCTGGAAAGAGTTGTATTTTCGGTTCTAGTTCATGGTTCATTGACTTAACCCCTGAAAAGCTTATTTCATTACAGGGCACACTTAGTAAATTACAATTAGTATCATCATGACTATACCTAGAGAAGCTGTGGCAACACAGAAACCATTTTTATAACTTACATAGAGATGAAGAAATGGTAACATGAAATGCTCAAATCTCACATCAATGCCTTGTGTTCTCATGCAAAACATTGTATTAAGGTTTAATAAGAAACTAAACCAATTTGTATTTTCTAGGCACTCTTACATTGATGAAATGAATTAAAGTTTTTGTCCACTCCCATCCCAATTCTGACACTGAAATCCTAACCTACAAGGTGGTGGCATTAGGAGGTATGGTCTCTAGGAGCTAATTATATCATGACGTTGAACCCTCAAGTATAGCATCCACTTGGATTAAGAACCTAATGAAGAGAGGCCCCAGAGGGGTCCTCAGTGTCTTTCATCAGGTGAGGTCCCAGTGAAAGGCACCCCTGCAACCTCAGAGCTTGGAATATGATTAGAGAGGAAATTGTCATCAAGTGGAGAGTGGGGCAAGATTTATCATCACATTTTCTATATTATCCCATGAAATCTAGATTCCATCATGCCTAACTGATCTTTGTTATGGAACATTTATTAAGACTGAGGATCTGGGTTGAGTTCTGAGAATCCTGCCCCTGATATATGTTGCCCAGGCTATTCTCAAATTTGAGATTCTCTCATGCCAGCCATGGACCACCATGTCTTGCCCTTGTCTTTTAGTAAGAACAATACTTTTATTGTAATGAAAAACTTGAAAAACCAAACATTATTATAACAAAAGAGCCTAGTAAATTCTGTGCATACTCCAGCTCATCATCTTTGGGAGAATAAAGCTATAGAATGATCAAAATTCAATAAGTCTTTGTCACAGATTTATTGAAAAACTGGACAACAATTACTTTTTCAGTGTACTGTGTAACCTGTCATTTTAATTTCCATTGAATAAAAGAAAATTTGACTATATATATATTTTTAATGTAATTGACTCATTTGGGTTGCTTATACTCACTAGAGGGGTTCAGAATGAATTTCTGGATGTTCATGTAGCATAGATTGATCAAATCCAACTCCTCCTTTTCAATCATCCATTCTTCCTGTTCTCTGGGGATCTTTCTTATATCAACATTTTTAAAGCTTCTACATGTATGAGAGACCATGGTGTGTTTGTTTTCCTGTGTCTTGCTTATTTTACCTGATGTCACCAAATCCATTTTACTGTAAATGACAAGATCTCCTTCTTTATGGACAGGTAATATTTAAATATTTAATTAAGTACATATATAATATATATGAAGATATACAATATTTATTATATGAATATATTATATATATTGAATGAATATATATATATATATATAAAATTGTCATTCAATCATTTGTTGCTTGGCATCCAAGCTAATTCCTTATGTGTTGTGGATAGTGGAATAGGCTTTGGTACACTGATTTTCCTTTATTTGGATATATACCTAGAAGTGAGATAGCTGGATCCTCTGGTATATGTATTTTTAGTTTTTGAGGATCCTCTATATTGTTCTGCATAATGGCTGCAATAATTTATATTACCATCACCAGTATATGAGTTTCATTTTTGCCTATCTTTGCCAGAATTTGTTATTTATTTTATAATACCTATTTTCATTATAGTTGGGATTTACATTTCCCTCATGGCTAATGCTATTCAGTGTTTCAATATGTTATATAACTACATTTTTTTCCCATTTTAAAGTTAGATTCACTTAAGTCTTTTTTAGTTTCTATATATTCTAGCTATTACCCCTTTGTCAGACAAATAATGGCAAATATTCTCTCTCATTGTGTAGGTTGCTTTTCATCCTGTTGCTTCTTGTGCTGTGGAGATGAGAGTTTGATTTGATCCCAACTAGTATAGTTTCGCTTTTGTTTCCTGCCATTACAGGTCCTCTGCAGAGGGACTGGAGAGATTGCTCAGAGTTTAAGCTCTTCCAAAGGACCTGAGTTCAAATCTCAGCACCCATATGGCAGTTCGAAACTGTCTGTAGTGGCTGGGTATGGTGGCACACACCTTTTGTTTTGTTTTGTTTTTTTTAACTGTTTATTTATTACTTCAATTTACATCTTCATCACAGTCTCCTTCCTCCCTCCACCCCTCCCAGACCCATCCTCTCACCCTTTCCCCCTTCTACCTACTCCACACCTCCAGTTTGTGGTGCCCTACATATCAGCCCCCCTCAGTTCAGCAGCCATATGAGGGCTAAGAGCTTCCTCATGGGAGCCTACATTGCAGCTCCACTAGGCCAAAGTATCCCACTAACAAGTAACAAAGTCTATGTTCCTGTTCCTTTCAGTCTGTTGGTTGTAAGATAGTTATCCTGTACTATATGGCTAAAATCCAGTTATAAGTGATTAGATGCCATGTGGATCTTTCTGGGCCTGGGTTAGCTCACTCAGGATGAGCTTCTCTAGTTCCATCCATTATACCTTTAATCCTAGCACTTGGAAGGCAGAGGTAGGCGGATCTCTGTGAGTTCCAGGATAGCCAGGGCTACACAGAGAAACCCTGTCTCAAAAACAATAACAACAACAACAAAAACAAAGCAACAATAACAAAACTCAAGGTGAATTACCAAACAGGTCCTCTGCAGAAAACTCTTCCACGCTCTTCCCCTACCAGTGCCTTGAAGTGCTTCCTCTTTTTCAAATTCTAGTGGCTTCAGACTTCAAAGCTCAGAGTTAGGGTTGGGTTAGGGTTAGGGTTAGGGTCAGGGTTAGGGTTAGGATCAAGGGTCAGGGTCAGTATCAGGGTCAGGGTTATGGTCAGAGCTCTTTGATCTGTTTCTCTCTCACTTCCATTTCAACGATGTTTTTTCCTTGTATTGAAAATATATTTTTTCACATAATATATATCCTGATTACAGTTTTCCCTCCCTCTAATAGTCCCAGATTCTCTCCACCTTCCTTTACATCTGGTTTTGTCTCAGGTACAGGGTGAAAGATAAGGGTCCAATCTAAGCGCTATAGGGACATGCAGTCTTAGGACCTTTCTTCAATGAGCATTTTCAGTGCCTCTGTTAAGCATTGGTTTCTTGTGGATACATGGCGTCTCTGTTCAGAATTGTTGAGCCACTTGTCTCTAAAGCTAGTGTTATGCTGTCTAGGACACGGCTGCTCTACAGTAAGTCTTCAAATCAGATATTGTGACATTTCCAGCTTTTGTCTCCTGAGGATTGTTTTGGGTATCTGGGGTCCTGAGTTTCCTTATGGGCTTTAGGGTCATTATTTCTAGTTCTCTGAAGTATGTCATTGACATTTTAATAGGGATTACATTTAATAGTCTTCCACTCAATGTAAAAACTATTTAAAGACATTTAAAGACTTTTAATTCTTCCAATATACAAACATGAAAAGCCTTTATAGTTTTAATGTTTTGTTAAATGTATTTCATCAGTGTCTTAAAGTTTTTGTTGATTTTTTCACTCCCTTTGTAGTTTGTTCCTCAGAATTAGTCTTTCCAGCTGTTCATTGCACTGTGTAGAGTCCACCCGTATCTTGGGCTCTGAGATCAAGGTCAAGCTCTTTCTGTGTTGCAATACTTACCATTTAATGGGCATCCAGTGCATTTTGGTCACAGTCGATCTGGGATAGTGCCAAGCCCTGGTTGGGAGAACTGACAGGGAGTTTGTCTAGATAGAGTTTGGAAACCCAGTAATCATTTAGAAAACCTTTCATAGTACAAGTTTGACTTTAAGATATGGACTGAAAAGCATCATCCTGTACATACTACAGGGTTAGGAGAAATCACATAATAGAGCACTCCCCAGGACTTACATCTCTTCCAATCAGGTCCTCCTGGTTTTCCACAATTCCCCAGGGGGCGATACCTATGGTACATATCTTCCCTCGAGACTTAGATGCATGGTCCTTCAGGGCATCTCCGACATGACGGATGACACCTAGGAGCAGGGACAGAGGTATTAGCCTTGTATTTTAAGGGCAGTGACCCTTCTATCATTCTTCAGGAGTTCAGTGAGAGTCCGTAATCTTGGGAGAACATGTTGGATATACAATTTTGACATATTTCTAATAAAAAACTCCCCTACACATTTAGAGGAGACTTCATAAGAGTGGCTATCATGCAGATATATTTGTCAGAGTCAGTATAAACAATAGTTGTAAAAACAGCATGGTACTGGTATAGAAATAAACTCAAACAATATATTTCTTTAATTCATATAGAAAAACAAAGATTATCTGATGTCTGTAAAGAATAAATATAATTAGAGGATGCTTTTCTTGTAAGCCTAGTGATTTATCAGTATCCTGAATCCTTGTAATAAAAAGCACAAACGTTAATCTATTCTGAAGTCCATAAAAGAATTAGGATCATTTCAATAGTTATTTACCTAAGATTTTATTAACCTCAATTTCCTCTTTCTATTTGTATCATATAATGTGGAAAGCCTACCAATAATTCTGATTTACTCAATGGCAAACTTGTGCTAAAATGTTTAAGTGCACCTTTAATATTCATGATTCTCTTTGTTTCTTCCTTCTGTTAATGACTGCTTCACAGTTAAAAGCAAGGAAATTCAGAGTACAGCGGTAGGGAACCCAATCTTGGCTTTAAGAAAGCATTTAAAGAGTATACAATTTCTAATCTTTTACCTTTCTTCTTGAGCAATCATTTCTATACAGGACTGAAGATACATTTTGTAAGAATTTAGACTTATCAACATTCTCTTCAAGAAGTATCCGTTCTCTGTGCCATCCCTTGTATGAACATTAAGCTGGAAGTGATTCCTTGCACCTAAAGCAGCTTGTGAGTCCCCGACAGTTCCATGTTGCACTGCCACATCCTCCAGTGATGCAAAACAGCACGTGAGACCTGGCCTCCGACGGGGACAGGACGGTCAGTGTGTTACTCAGCTTGTGGCTCCGAGGGACTGTCTAACTCCAAGTAAGGGCTTAGAAACCATGCATTGAACATGCAGAACACACCAAGATGTTTCACCATGGAAACATCATACATATTTCAATAAGTCAATTGGGAAGTAGTCAGGAGACCAAATAAAATTATATTTGAGCACTCATCCACAGTGGACTATGCTGCCAACGAGGAGAGACACCCCTTTCACCTGTTAGCTTGTCTATATATCACCTAAGTAAAAATATTGCTGAACACAACTTTCAGACAAAAAAGACTAAATTCATAAATATTAATTAATGTTAGTAGACAAAACACATCAAGGCTGGGTTGGACAAGAAATTTAACTTTACACTATGATTCTGTCTGCCATGGTTTTCTCTACCTGCTACGAGCTTTAGTAGCCATCAACAAGTCTCATTCTCTGAACCCTAGATGCGCTGTTTGGTTTATAGTATTTAGAATGTAAATTCTTTTTTTCCCCTGCTTTCGAATGCATTTCACAAAAGAAGAAAAACAACTAGTGATGCAACTTTCTAAATAAGGAAAATTGGTTAGAATTTCTGTTGAGCCTTGCATTGGGTGGATCTCTCTACATCAGGAAAGCAAAAGACTAAATGATTACAAGCAAGTGCTTCTCAGTAAAGAGGAAAATGTTGAGCATAAAATCTGGATAGTCACTAAAATTGCTCTTTACAGGATAAACAGTAAGGGCTGACTGAGCAGGTCAGTTGAAAATGTTGCCAGCTGATGGACAGGGTTGGGATTTTATAACACAACACTGGGTGTGGACCATCCGTCCACAACATGGAACGGTTGGGGACTCACAACAGTTCACTACCAAAACGTGCCTGTGTAGCTGTGGGCTGACTGCTCACAAAGTCTAGTTCTGCAGGAGATTTTGCAGTTTTTGTGTCACTCAAACATCATCCCAGCTAAAATTCCATTATTGCTTAATAAGGAGAAGATGTTAGTTGTGTTAGTCGGACTAGAGTTATACTCAGAATGTCCCACTAACTTCAGATGTGCCGGTGTGTACAGACTTGGAGCCTTGTGACAAACTTGCAGTTTGCATTCGCTTATTACAAAGTTGCTAGGGTGCTTTTGCTGTTGTTTTGGGACAGGTCTAGGTATCTTTCTGTCTCTGTCTCTCTCCCTTTCACCCTGGCTGTTCTGGAACTCATTGTTATAGACCAGACTGGCCTCAAACTCACAGAGATACACCTGCCTATGCCTGTTGAGTTCTGGCATTAGGGACATGTGTCACCAGCCTGGCACTACTATACTTTTAATAGGAATTTCTGATGGAGGATAACAAAGTTTACTGCATTGCATACTAATCATGTTCTGCAGATAAGAACCTAACTGTAAGAGCTTACTAGAATTTATTTGATACCGTGCCTGTATCATAATATAGAAATGTATGTGGCAGGCAGGAAAAGGTATCTGGAATCCATGGAGATTTGGAATTAATCATCTATTGATGTAGGATGTTTTAAGACACATTTAACAGTATAAACACACATGGATGTGGAGAGATGTTCAGTGGTTATGAGCATGTATTGCTCTTGCAGAGGATTTGAGTTTGGTTCTTAGTACCCATATTGGATAATTCACAACTGCTTGTAACTCCATATCCAAGAAGGAGCCAATGGTTCTGGCTTCTGAGAACACTACACTCATATACACAAACCCACTCTCAGATACACATGCATACATATAATTTAATATTTTAAATAAGCATATAATAATCTAGACTTGACTTTATAATTCACACCCCAGATGGCAATGACATTAAAAAAAAAAAAAAAGAACTAGGGCTGGGAAGATGCCCTGTGGATAAAGCAACTCTCATACATGTGTAAGGACCTGAGTTTGAATCATCAGAACCCATGTGAGAGCCAGGTACAGTGGTAGTATGAGCATCTGTAGCATGCCTATAGAGATGAGCGACAGAGAATGGAGAGTCCCCGGAGGTTCACAGGCTGGCTATCCTCATGTATACAGCAGCGAATAACAGAGATATCTTGCCTGACCAAGGTGAAATGCAAGGACTGGCACCTGAAGTTCTCTGACTATGGGTAGTAGTTGTGCCAAATTAGAGCTATGGCATATATAGTTTCACACTTTTACACGCACGGATGCACTTGCTTAAAAAATGTTATTTGGTACCAAGCTTGAAATTGCTGAAATAACGAAGGTTGACATTCCAGTTTAAAACAGAAGGTTACTCTTTAAAAAAGTTAATGGATGTTTTTGATAATTTGACCAACTAAAAACATCCTGTGAATTTCCATTAGTCATGTGTACAAATTCTGCAATTCATTAAACACCGAGGCCACAAAGTTCTTCTTTGTTAAAAAACATCTATATAGCTATTACCTAGGCAAAGGAAGGAGGAAAAGCATTAAGAGGAAGGTTATGAGCAGGGAGGTAGACATGTATGGGTAGAGATGAGGTAGAGAAATATGGATATTTTCAACTTGAGGGCAAATTATTCTGGACACAACATGGTTGTAGCTGCCTTTCTCCATCCCACTCTGATTACCTGTGTTGACCCCTCCGGTGAAGATCCATGCTCCGGTTGTCATAGCTGCTTTGATGAGCCCTTTCCCAAAGACTTGCTTGAGTTTGGGCTGGAGTTCAAAGTTCTGCAGGCCTCCATGCACAGAGATGAGAAGTTTGGGAAGCTCCAGCTGCCATTCCTTGGTCATCAGGTGTAGCAAGAGATCAGGTTTCGTATCAAAAGATACTCGGACATACTAGAATAAAGATGGACAATTAGGGAGATGGGCAGGGCTGCACGAGGCTGCTTGTCTTTGTGGCAGTTACATGTATCCATTCTTGAAGAAAATGTCTAATGTGAAATCAGATATTTTGAGGAGAAGGGATCATTTCCTTTACCAAAAGAGGCCTCAGGAGACAAAGGGATTCCACTTTAAAAGGTTTTATTGACATTCTGAGTTATTGACAATTTGAAAATTACTTGGTTTTTATAAAATGTAGTTTAAAAACATCTTTCCTAGTGAGCTCTTCACCTAAAACAAATCATTTTGCTATTTTACCATTGTTTATATTTGTATAACAATTTAAACATTTTTAATACTTTCAACAGGATCAATCTCCTTAAATAAACTCACTGTAGATATACCTATGTCTTTGTGTTTTTGTGATCCTGCTGTGTTTTTGAGATTTCAGAAGACTCTAAAGTTCTACATGAGACAAAGAAAAATTTTAAATTGGGCAGTAGCATGTATATAATGTATCTCAAATAGCCTATCTATTATCTACCTACCTACCTACCTATATAACATCTATCTATCTATCTATCTATCTATCTATCTATCTATCTATCTATC
>CAJQZJ010032076.1:138592-169614 GCA_907164525.1 Lophiomys imhausi | reverse complement strand
ATCTATCTATCTATCTATCTATCTATCTATCTATCTATCTATCTATCTTCATCTATTTAAATATGTATCTATCCTCTATATCTACCATCAATCAGTCATATATTTATCATCTATCTATCTTCTATTTATGTATCTATCTTCTACATCTATCTATGTGTATTTATTTAATTTTTCTAGACACTGTGTAGCTATGGCTGGCCTGGCACATGCTATTCAGATCAGGCTGATTACAGGCTGACAGTGATTCTCCTGAGTCTGCTTTCTCAATGCTGGGATTAGAGGTGTGCAGTACCACACCCAGCTCAACTGTGTTCTTTAAAAGACAAGTGACAGAAGACATACCAGCTATTCTATAGTTAAACATGAAAATTTATAGCAGGAATCAAGGTTTAACTTGATTCAATAGGAAGTTCTCTATAAAAAAGTATATATAAAGTGCTATAAATACAATGATAATATATACATATATATATATGTACATATGTATATATATACATATATATATATATGACCATATATACAGACACACAACTTTTAGTTCAACTACATAGTTGATATACTAGGAAATGATAGAAAATCTTTTGAAATGTACTGTTGCCTTGGCATGATACAAAGGGACATTCAATTTCTAGAGAAAGTCTGCTTGGGGGCACAGAGCAGGGCAGCATCTGGGAGGCTCTCCCAAACCCTCCAGCCCTTGAACGTCTGACCTGATGACTTTCTGAAGTATGGGGGAGTTCTTGGGGAGCCCCACAGAAAGCTGGCATATATCAAAGTGCCCAACTATGAAATGTTAGGAACAAAAACCTAAGGAATATAAAAGAAGGCTGCAGGGAAATGTGGTTACCTCAATCATGCAAGACTGAGGTAGGCTCTGGGTAGCCTAAAAAAAGAATTCCATTCGATTATTTCTAAACACAGATAATTTTTTTTTTGCCATCGTTATTTTTAATGTGGTTTGAGACCTAGAAAGTGGTATGTTAATGTCAACCATTTTGGTTGGGTGATGGTCCAGATAAGTGGCAGAAGCAACCACAGACCCTCTGTGAAGGAATGTGTAGTAAGTCCAGGTTGGAAATAATTCCCATGGGAACAGATAGCTGAGCCAGACCATCCAAGACAGTGAGATGGTCATAGACTCCTAAGCAGACATAATTCGCATCTTATATGGCTATGAAAACAAGGAAGAAGAAGCTGTAAGGAATGACCATAGGCATTCGAAAACCTAGAACAGAACTTTCAGAAATTAAAATGTAATGCTGTAAATGAAGATTACCATGCGAAAAGAAAATGTTGACAATGGGTCTTAAAAATTAGCCACCTTGAGCTTAGAAAGATGAAGGCTTGCAAAGATACACAGAACCAGCAACTGGTAAAGATGATTGAGAGAGCGAGCTAGAAATTGTAGGTAAATGTGAAAGAGGAAGTGTTTGGCAAGGCATTGACAGAATATTTCTCAGAAGTAGAGAAGGGCACCAGCTCTCAGGGCCAGGAGCTCAATGGGTCCTAGGAAAGACAAATATCAGGAAATTTCAGGTCATGATACATCACAGAAAACACCCCTAAAAGCAGCTGGAGGAAACACTACTGGAAGACTCTAGACTAGAAACCCACCCCTCAACAGCAGCAGCAGTGGAAGCTAAGGCCAAAAGAAATGACCTGTCAGTCTAGAGCTCCACCTTTCCAGGGAAAAAGTGACATATTTTCTTCTCAGAAGTGGGAGAAATTACTAGTAATTTTCTGAATGCCAACACTGAGTGTTCCTCGAAATAAAATCGAAGCTCATATGATCCAGAATGATGATCTCAAGCACAGCGTAGGATGTAAGTAATTAGTAACTACAAGGTAAATATAAAATCAGATAGGTTGCACAATATAAAGCAATAGTCATGCCCAATTTATAGTGCAAAGGTATAGAAATAAAGCTTTAGGCAATAAATTAGTAATTCAAAATTATAGTATTCTTAAATGCACATTCCACAGGGGATATATCTCAGTTGGTAGAATGTCTGGCTGATGCTCTTGGTTTGATACTAAAGCACCGTAAAAACAGGATGTGATGGGGCATGCCTGTAATCCCATATGTGGGGGGTGGAGGCAGGTGGATCAGAACTTGGGGTATCTTGAACTACATGAGATGATCTCTCTCTCAAATGAAAAAAAAAAAGGAAAATAACAAGAACAAAAATCTTTGCTGGGTCCTAGAGATGGCTCAGCCAGTGAAGGCACTTCCTTGATACAAGCCCGAGGATCTGAGTTCAATCCCTGGGACCACATTGTAGAAGGAGAGTATCAACTCCCATAAGTTTTCTTTGACCTCTGTATGCCCACTATGGCCCCACACATGTGCACATGTGCCTACATATATACACACAGAACATTAATGTAAAATCAATTAAAATTATAAAAAAATATTGCATGGGAGAGGAAGGAACTGATTAACAAGGTCTGTGTCACATTACTGCATCAGCTTGTGAGATGCAGGCAGGAACATCAGAAGTTCAAAGTCTAGCCTTGGGTAGATACATAGTAAATTTGAGGCTAGCCTGGACTTTATGAAATCCTGTCTCAAAAAGCAACCCCCCCCAAATTATTCACTACCTTCAGGCGTGAATTACATTCAAGTCTCTCTGTGTGTGGTGAATGTGTGTACATATTCATTCGTGTATGTACAAGTACATGCAAGTGTGGACCATAATTCAATTTTGAGTGTTCTCTCAAACCACTATCTTTTTATTTATTTTAGACATTCATTAAATTATTTTGCGTGTGCATATGTGTGTATGGGTGTATGTGCATGCATGCCCATGTGTGAGCATAGGTATGCATGGGTGTGTATGTATATGTGCATCATGTGTGTCATAGTATAGGTGTGGCAGTTAGAGGACAGTTTGGGGAGTAGGTTCTCTCTTCCTACCATGTGGATCCCAGGTATTATATTCAGGTCATTGGACTTGCTGGCAAGTGCTATTACCCACTGAATCAATTTGCCAGCCTTTTTGTTAAGATCTCTCTCAAGAGCTCTCTTGGAGCTCACTGGTTTGGCTACACTGGCTGGCCAGTAAGCCCAAGACATTCCCTTGTCTCTGCCTTTCCAGTGTTGAGTTACTGGTATGTGCTGTTCCAGGCTTTTTATGTGGGTGCTACTGATCTTGGGTTTTCATATTTGTATGGTAAACACTTTACCAATTGAAACAACACCCCAAGCCCTATAGTTCAATTTCTTTTAGGTTAGTACCAAGGCCCACATATATATTGATTGACTCACATACTGTTTTACAGTCACCTCTTAAATATTACTCTAGAATGATGACAAAAGCCCAGCACAAAAAATACATAAGCTAGTAAGATGGACGGTTATCAAGCATTGCCTGTGGCATGTGACTGCCTGTTCTTTGCTTTTTGTTAAAAAATGGAGCTGATAGTGTAACACAACCGCACACATGAACAACGTGCTGCTCTTTGACATTTATACTTCACTCATGCCAGTAAGTGGCAGGAATCTTTGAGCTCCATTATGCATGCATGAGTCCAGCATCATACATATGGTTCACGGCTGACTGAAAGGTCACTCTGTGAGGCCCACCTTCTGCACTCCAGGTGCATGTGTGCCAAATACTTTGCGTGTTCCGTCTCATATTTTCCTTCAACATTTGCAATGGAGACAGAAAGGATCCATAATGTTCCCAAGTTCACACTGTGAGTACGGGGGTGTGAGAGGCTGTGTACCCTCGCTTTGACTCTACAGCCTTCTCTTGACCTCAAAGATATAACCTCCTCTTACTTCTTCTCCTTCTCCTCTATATAAACCAACCAGTCTCCAAGTCCTAAGGAATTTCTCAAAAATGATATTTTCACCTAGGCCTGGTCTTTGTTCCTTGTGCTACTGTGTTGGCAGCGTATTCCCTTAAAACATGTTGGTCTGGGGTCTGGTACTGCCTTCTGGCTTCTCTGGCTCTCAGATTCCTATGAGGCACCAGCAGGCCAATGGACTGACTTCCCTTTAATCATACTATTTAAATCTTAATTTAAATCATTACATCTTTTGTAAATTCCCTATTCGGGCAAGCAAGTTTCCCCTTCATTTGGTCTTACCTTCTCTATTAACAGTGTTTCTCACTTTTCTGTGCACTTGGCTAGTGTTGACCCCAAAGTCCTAGGAACACACTCCTGTCATTCACAGAAACTACGCTCACCTTTCAAAAGCTTGCTTCAGTCCCAATGATGGCCTGAGACTGCAAGCACATGCTGATGCAGTGTGATTCTTGATGGAGCCCAGTGCAATATTTCTTTCTGGATGCTTCTTTTATGTGCCATTTTATCTCCTGTGCTGCAGGAGTTCAGGGCCCGGTTGAGTTGCCCATGCTTTTTGGTAAGCCTTTCAGTATTGGCTGTAAAGTAGCCACAGTATTCTGAGAGATAGTTATGTAGTCACGGGACTCTGGAGATCACCTGCTTCAACTCTTATGTCTCTAGCTCCAGGGAAGGACACACAGGGATATTACATCTAATTGTCTAACAGTTATCTGCTTCATTATTGCAGCCATATATGTTAAGGTTGTCATGAACCCTGAAGGCTATAGGTGGGCTGGACTTCTTAACTTTCAACATGTAAAAAATCATACGATTGGTAAGCAAGTCAAAAATTCAGGTTCTGATTCAGTAGGTCTGGGGTGGGGTTTGGACATCTTCATTTTCTAATAGCTTCCTGAGGTCCACATGTATGGAACTCCTGCCCAGATTTTTTTTTAAAAGACCTAAATAGTGTATATATGGTTTGAATGTGTTCTTAAATGTTTATGTTGAAAATGTCATCTTCAATGCAGGAGTTTGGAGAGACAGGGCCTTAAAGAGGTAGTTAGGTCAGGAGGACACTTTCCTCTTGAACAGATTAGTGCTCTTTTTGCAGGAGTGAGGTCACTAAAAATGATGAGTTTGCTCTGTGTTCCTGGTGATGGTGGTGGTGGTGATGGGCACATGGACACATTTTCTTACCCTTACATGTACTGCAGTGGGATGATAATAAAATATGGGCCTCACTGGCAGCAAGCCCCTAGGCCTTGAATTTGAACTGTAAAATATAAGTCTGTGCTTTATAAATTTCTCATTCTCAGATGCTCTGTTACAGCAGCACAAGGAAAGACTAAAGCAATGTGTCTGTTATTTAATTTAGAGTCAATGGGAAGTGAAATACACTTAAATCTTATACAGGACACAAAGAGATGATGGAGAAGAATTAGGCCATGGTAAATGAGAAAGTACAGCAATTGGTGAGCGGCTTAAAGTAGCTCCACTAACATTATCCTTCTTGGCCAGGACCAATTCTTATACAGAGAAACTAAGACTCTACTGACCACACTTAACTATCATACATATCAGTGAGGATCACAAACATCCCCTGCCTTGGCTTTTAAGTATTGTCCACGATCTAAAACTTATTGTACCCTTCTCTCGGAGAATAAAAGGCAAGCATTTAAGTAAATCAGCGAGCTACATTTTTTCATTTTGTTTATTTGCTTGGAAAATTGAATGAATAGTTTGGGAGGTAAAATTGTTCTTAAAATCATGGGTTAAACACTGTTCTATGATTACCTAGAGAATTCAATAAATAAAGATTTTTTAGTGGTATATTCCTATATAAGTAAGAAGCAGACCCGCTGAATCAGCTGCTCAACACACATAGATAATTGTGCCCAGAGCAATTAATCAATTCCTATTAAATTGTTAATGGGATTTAAAATTAGGAGCTATTTGGGTTGTGATGATAAGTAATTAATTTTTGGGGGGACCGCGATGGGTACATGCAATGGGGTATGTCTGGAGCTGAGAGGGCAGCTGGGAGAGTTAGTTCTCCCCTCTTATCATGTAAGTCCCAGGAATTGAACTCAGGTCATCAGGCTTGGCTGCAAGAACCTTTACTCACTGAGTCATCCCACCAGTCTTTGATAAGCAGAGTTGATGTCTATTATGTGTATATTAATTGCTAAGGGGTCATATCACAAATAACAAGAAATGCCCCTAACATGAATTTCAACTGTGGTCACCTAGGCATTGCTCTGCCTTGATGCTCTGTTAAGAAGCATCGCCCCATTTTTTTAATAATTTATTTTTTATTTCTTCAAGTTACATCTCAATCACAATCCCCTTCCTACTCCCCCCTCCAGTTCCACCCTTCCACCCCTTCCCCCTCAACCCCCCATCCTCCACCCTTTTTTTTTTTAGTTTAAGGTATATCTTTTTTCCCCCCAACAGCTCCCCCTTTCAGTCCAATAAATGGTTCTTTCTCTTATAACAATAAATACAATACAAAACAACAGAAATAAATAGGCCACAGTTATGAGGGTTATATGGCTTAGCGTACATTCCCAATGTCCAGTCCATATGTATTTGGCACCTGACTTTAACATTCTACTATCTAACCATCTCCATGAGTTTAAAGTTCTGTATCCAACTCAGCTTCCATCCTAACTTGCATCACAATTTTAAAAACATCTTCTTAGATCCAGAACACCCTCTTGATTCCTAAACAACTCAAAATTTAACTACGAGACTCTAGCTATCTATTCTTCAACCACCTCAGAGACCTGAGAGGGATAAATATATCTGATTATATAGGAAGTGCAGGGCTCACAGCTTCCAAAACTAAGAAATGACATACCAGTGGCTGCCTGGACAGTTCCCATTTTCTCTCCATACATTACAACATCAATCTTCAGCCATTTGGCCCCGTTTCTCTGACAGACATTGATTGTAGAGCAGGAATTATGAAGGACTTGCCTACGCTGTCTTGGCAGAGCTAGGCTGTCGACTTACCGAAGCATCGCCCCATTATCAGATGCTAACAATATTGGCCATTTGAACAATGTGAGTATTTGTCCTATTAAATTAAACCAGTCCTGACCACTGAACAGGACACTTTAGGGACTGACTGTGGAAAGTCAAGAAGCTCCAGGAAGTGCAAAGTGGGCAAGTAATACTTACATTCTATGTAGACATGGCATGCTCATGTATAACTGGTCCGAGTGACATGCTTTTCCATGTTCTCTTAATTTCCACTCTAGTTTGGTGGGGTGTGGGAGACCTTGCCCTCCCATTACTACAGGCTTTCAGCTCCCCAGCTGATCAAGAGAGAAGCTGAGATCGAGTAAGGTATGCATATTTGCAATGATATAGTTGCCTGTTACTTTCTCTTCCTGCTGTTGGCTCCCCTCTCTGACATTAGGAGGCCTGTGCATGGCAAATGGATTACTTTCGGAATGCTCTGTGTAAGACAGAAACTAGGTTTAGTTGAAACTATATAATTTTGTATGCTCTTAAGTACTGTGGGTGTCAATGCATCCACTATTGTTTTCACATGAAGATGTGCCTTAATTTCCAGACAACAAGCTAGATATGACATTTTGTGAGACTCAGATAGGAAATGAGAGCTTTCCCTTCATTTGAATGGAGAGGACCCTGCTAACACAATCCCAGGGAGAGTCAGCTGTGTCTGATCTGGGGGTCCCTTTGCTGGGCAGGTGATTTCCCTACGGAATTGGCTATTACTTTGTCATTGCTCCAAATCCTTATGTTCTCTTATTAATGCTATGAAGCTTACAGGGTAACACCAGGCATAGGGTGTTGCTAGCAGTATTCTTTTCCTTCCATCACATCTACAAGGGGGCCAAGGCTGAGGAAGATGCAGCCATCATGTCTACAGGAGGGCCAAGGGTGAGGAAGATGCAGCCATTCCTATCAAGAGCAGATGGAGGCTGTTTCCTCAAACAACAAAGAAGCTGGTAAAAACAAAAACAAACAAACAAACAAAAAAAGCTCCTTGGCCTTTGTGGAGCATTTGGTTCCACTAGTACATCAGTCACCAATGTAGTCCTTGCCGTTTTCGTATGTAACTTTGCCCAGCTGTTCTAATGAAAATTAAAATGGACTGCAGTGCAATCAATCTGGCTACACTCTTGGAAACGTTCGGTGACAGACCCTCTCCTTTCGCTGCAAAGCCATCATTAGTTCTTACAAAGAACCACTTGGACCTTCTTAAGCAGTACTCGTTCTGATGCACGGACCTACCATTGCGAAATATGTTTTAACAATCCTGGCAAGGCTTCTCTTTCAAGCTCATAGTGGGAAATATATGCCATTCTCTTCTTCGCTGAGACATGTGGCAAGAACCATTTCATTTCCTAATTTTTGTAGCCTCATATCAAGGGGAACTTGTAACTAAAGCTGCAGCCAGGCACAACATGTCACATCAGAGATAACTCTGCCGAGTGCTGCTTTCCAAGCCCACAGAGCCTTTGTTGTGCTTGGAGCGCTGAATGCTTATGGTGGTCCAGTAGCCATAAAAATCTCACCAGAGAGAAAATAGTTGGATAGGCATTCAATGCATTCAAACAAGTTCATTCAAATTTTCTAGTTTGATGGCCCTCAAAACTTTAGAGGTAAAAGTCATCAGTTTTACAGTTTCCCTGTGTGAGACAACAGGTGTTTATTTGATTAATATTGATAATGGGAAGCTGGATAGTGAGAACTAATATACAATGTCACTAAGCACATACGGGGGTCCTGGGGGACAATCTAAGGAGTTTCTGTCAATTATAGCACTTTCTAGAAGCAAGGAAGTAGGATGGTTTTCAGGAAGACATTCAGCTTCTCCTGCTTTACAGACCTACAATTAGAATGGGAAATATCAATCCTATATTCTACCTTAATTCTCAATCTCAGACAGACCCTCTGATCCTGTTGCCAGTTCAGCAGACTTCAGACTACCAGGTGCAAACTGGAACTCGCTGGGGCCAGGTTTCTCCCCAGCTCCTTCAGGCAGTAAGTAGGAAGATTTGCTCCGGCCATAGTGCAGAGATTGGCTGTTCATGTGTGTGAAGAGGGAGTCATTTAATCTTTTCCTGCTCGGCATGTGTCCAGTCAAGGATACCCAGGTCATATTTGCAGAATGCAAAGAGAGATAACTTTTTAAACCTCAAATTCAATCCTGGAAGCTCTCTGAGAGTACGTGGTTACAAATGCAGAGCTTACAGAGGCAACTTCCCTACTGTGTGGTCCTCTCCTCCAAAGCTCAGTGAGCAAAACCTTTGTGGGTTCAATAGCAAGAGCTTTCAGTGTGAAACAAGGGCTAGCATAGTTTTCTAAATTTTATGAAAACTGTACCAAGGGACTCCACAAAGATCTAATAGGCAGGATATATATAGCAGAGGAGAGGCAGAAGAGAATTATGTAGCTGGCTTTAGAGGTTTAACTGCATGACCTTAATTATGTTTATTCTTACCTGGCCCACATGCCAGCTCTGCATTAATTAGAAGAGATGATTTGTAAACAGGTGAGTCTGTGTTCTGCCCACTTTGTCAATCATGTGAGAGCCCTCAATCGACAAGAGTTTCCACGAAACCTCACCGTGTCTGCTGACAGGGCCATCTTGCTGTGTGTAAATTGTGAGATGCCCCTATGAGCGATCTAGTCCTCATAGAGTCCAGGATGGTTTTGGGCTTGCCATCTGGTAGGATGCATTTTGGGAAAGGGAAGAAAGTCAGGCTCCTTCCCTCTCTGTCAGGTTGGACTGGCTTCTTCCTGTGTCATAGTTTCTCTCTGCAAAGTGTTGATTTTCCTGGGCCTGGTTAAGCTTGGATACTGAATTCTGAACACCACAAAGCACTTTAAAGAATGTGGCAAATGATTCTAATAATTAGGATGTAATTTTCCAAAGACTTATACCCATTCGAAGCCTTCAAGCTTAATTAACCTCATTAAATATTAGTGATTTTAAAATTCTGTCACAAAATTATAAAACCCTTAATTAGCTTCCTTTCAATCACCCCCCAAATAATTTCCAGATCAAACAATGGCTGTCATCTGTTCTAGACAAACATTACAAAGAAAATAGAGAATGAGAAGAGGGTCATTCGGAGGCTGAGTTCAAGAACTTCCTCTGGTGAAATATCTTATTGTCTTGGGGATTCAATTCACTCATCTGTATTGTAGGTGGAGGGTATAGGGATTAATTTTTCCAAGACTGGTTGCACAGTGGAATGACTGTGGTATTTATACATCCAGAGAGCTTTGGATGCCCATGTTCTCTCCAACACAAATGAATGAGCATCTTAGATAAAGCCATTTGTAATGGCCTTTCCTGTTATTTTGTGTCCCTGTGTCAAGAACTACTGATTGTGATCCCTCAAGTGCCTTTGGTGCTTAAAGGTCTGTGATATACTGTTCTCTCCATTATGCGGTGGGACAGATACCTAGATATGACACTCAAGTGACTAGAGGCATTTTAGTAATGAGTCTGTTCCCCATGCTGCCTGCCTCACTGTGTGCAGTCCACCTTGGCATTTGGAAAATGCTAGCGCTGTATCCTGGGCTGCCTTCAAGGAAAAAGTTAATGTTATATCTTACCTTACATTTTATTTTCAAATTAAAGTCCATCTTGCCCCCATAGTGTTCTGATGATGTTGCTAAAAATCACTTCAAGGAGCCCTTTCAGAACTGAGGGCCCAAAGGCACATTAAGTTTACTGGCCTGTCTAACTGGAGTTTTGGGGAATAATTAACCATACAGTGCTCTCATGAAGACTGGCTTCTTTCACAGGTGGTGGGCGCCAAGTCCTTCTGTCCAGACTGCATGCTGGTTTTCTCAAGAGGTTGAGAAGCAAGGGAGGCTCGGTTTGGCAAGCCTCCATTCCCCTGCCTCATAAAATGCCTGACAGCACCACTTCTTTGTTTAGACAGGAGAAGCAGAGTAACTTCAGGGCTTTCGAAGAGCACAAGATACTCATTTGTGTCTGAATGAATGCCGGGGATCTCCACTCACTAAATACCCAACAGTAATGAAAAGAAAAACTGGTCTTCATTAGGCTAATTAGACTTGGACACAAAGCCAGGGTTGCCCTGGAATGACTGCCCTGAGACCACCTGCGGACACTCTGACCTCAGGGTCAGCATCATAGTATGTGGACAACAGTTGCCAGTTGTTGCTGCACCCAGAAGGGCAGTGCTTAGGGTTCAATTCCCTGAGTTCTTAACGTTTGAGGACTGAAATGTAGCCCAGTGGTATGCACTTGCCAACCATGCATGAGGCTCTGGGGTTTGATCACACCTCTGAAGGAAAAAACAGTCTCGAATATATGCACGGAAAGTGAAATCTGAGGGGACTGCAGATTACTTGGTTGCTCATTTATGATCATGACTATTATTCATTAAAGAAATTGCTGAATTATATTTTGCTGAACACTTTGAAGGGCACATGCTAATAAAATCATTCTGAAATTTGTCCTCCAGGTGTCTCTCAAAATCATCAGGAATTTTCAGGGGCCAATTATACAACAAAAGAGCTCCTGATCATGCTCATTCTAACACCACACTCATGGCAACTGCCTAGCGATGGAAGTGGACAAGGACTAAGGTGGAAAGGACCCCAAGTAGTGTGACCCGTTCTGATTTGCTGGGATGAGTGACTCCAGGGACCTGACGCAGTGTGGACATTAGCTCACAAACATCCAGTTAGCTTTCCTGATGGTGACTGTCACTCATGCCAACTTCACAGAACAGACTGTGGGCACACAAAGGCTGGTGCCGCTATGGAAATACTCTAATGGTTCTTTGGGGCTCCAGGAAGTACAGGAAACTGTTTTCCCTGACCTATCTCTACCTTTTTAATGCATATATTGAACATGTATAAGGTATTTTTTTGTCTTCACAAACGTCACAGAAGGCAACTTTACTGGCTCTCGTGGTAAAACACTTGAGGCTCTTGTAAATTAAATGATTTAACAAAGACCATCAGACAGTGAGAATTTATCTAGTCCTGTGACTTCAAGAGCACACATTTGTTTTAATTGATTACAGTTTCCCTCAGAGCAAAACTTTTGGTAGCTTTAGCATCAGGCACCATTCAAAGCCTCTTAACCCCCAGAGGTGCAATTAATCCCTGACACAGTCTTCTGAAGTAGAAGTTACTGTTCCATTCTATGAATGAGGAAACTAAGGCACTGGGCTTCATTTGGACAATCACACAACCAGCAAGTGACAGCATCAGGCCATGAATAAAATGCCAAGGGATTCCTATTGGCCAGTGACTAAGCTACAGAGTTTAACCTTTCAGAATTATATACAAGTATTTACTGAAAATGTAAATTAAAGTATATGAACTAATTGAGGCATGCATCAAAGAAGCATCCTTTAAAAAATGAGTTAAATGTTTTTTTTTCAAATTCTTTTAGAACCTAAGGGAAATGAGAATATTAATAATGCCAGCTAAATTTGTTCACACCCACTGACATGTCAGGCATTGTGCTGATGTCTTAGATCTATTTTCTAACTCTTTTAACAGTTAGAAACAAGCTTCCTGAAATAGAAAACATCTAGAATTCTCAGAATACATGGTATACTTTTTATTCCTTTAAGTTTGTAAGTCACCTTAAGAGTAGTCCATGGGAATTACAGTATAGACATGACAAAAATTCTACAGATGTCCCAATTACTCGCTAAAGATATTTTCCTTTCCCATTGAGAATATTACTAACCCAAGTGCTTAGAGAAAAGGCACCTGATAAGGATTTTACAAGATTTCTCTCAAGACCAGGAAGGAAACAGCCTAGGAAATGGTGCTAATAAAACAAAATAGAAACCCAAAGGAAACATTCTTTCTCTTTCCAAAGCTGGGGGAAAGGATTTAGAAAAAGGCCAAGTAGATGAGGCACAGAAAATAACATGACAAACTGTAAGTAAGTATAGAAAATAAGCCAGATTCAGAAAGACAAGTACCACCTTTTCTCTCATATGTGAAGGCCAGAGAGCAGTGGATCTGAATGTAAGAGTGCTTGGAAAAAGACGATGGTAAAGTTGCTGAGGTGAGGTGAATACCGAAGTGATGGGTTTGGTCAATGTCTCTGTGTGCACATACAGAAACAACATTGAACCACGTGATCATATACAATGATACATATTAACCAGAATAAAAACCAGCTAATCATCTGATCTCATGCTAATGATTTAAAAATCCCTTGGGAAGGTTTTCTTTCCCCTAATTTATAGGCATTCTACCAGGAAGGCTAGCCTGAAACCTACAGCCCAGGCTCTCATTTGTTCCCTTCCAGGGTGTGCACAGTGTCCGGGAATGAGTGAGTAGTTTTGTTTTTTGTTTTTGTTTTTGTTTTTGTTTTTTTTTTTGTTACCATGGCTTTGTTGGAATGGCCGCCTCCTTGGAACTCAATGGTCCCAAAAGCGTCTGTTGGGCTGAGTTGGGTGTGTTTGCTGATAGACCACTTCTCAGACTGGATATCATTTCGGGAGAGGCGACTCTCATTTTTCTCATTCTGAAGCACAGAGATACTGGGAGTGAGTCCAACATGCTGGCCTATGAGGCGCCCACAGCAGCACCTGTAACAGGAGAGGTTGAAGTGAATCCCTTGTGTCAGCCACGACTAGAGCGCACACTCAGGCAGCCCGTGCTAACCCACTGAAGTTAAGTCAGGGGCAAGTGAAATCGCAGAATACAGCCTTATCAGGAAAACGGTGGATGGAGTCTTCCCACAACACCCATCTACTGCCCTTCCCCACCATCCAGTTTATCTATGTCAACAAACTTCCTGTCCTTCTCAACCCACACCTTCCAGTGCTTGGTATATTGTTTGGGTCAGGGCAATTCTGAACAAAAGTTCTCTAGATTTTTTTCCACTTTAAAAAACTTTTTTTCTCACTTTTAACTGTGTCACCTATTAAATCCTGCACAGAGGATGCTGAAGAGCTCGGAGGAAAGAATTTTAACATGTACATTTAAATGAGGAATCCCACTTATATGTGAGTCACAACCTAACTTGTCTCCCTGACTGATATTTGCTGTCAAATATTCAATTCTGAGACTAAAAACCTATAGGCTTGGAAACTTAAAATTTGTTTTTAAGTTTCTGTATCAAAATGTCCTTCATATGTAATGATGACCACTATTACAGCTAATAGAAATGGTAGTTACATGCACAGGCACCATATTCTCTTCAACACTAACAATTTAGAGTACAGTGATGACAAAAATTTCAGTGATGAAGGTTAAACAATGTGTCCAAGGTTATGTATCTAGTCTATGGCTGTAAAAGCTATATTTTAAGCCATCTTTAAAAACTGCCCATTCAAAAAGGCATTTCCAGATTACGATGTACTATTTTAGCTTCCCGCTTTATATACCATTGATTTTCAGGAAGGTAACTACAGTACCAAAAACCATGTAGAGGAATCTAATTGTGTGACCCTAATTAATCTCAGGGAGTCTTTTATTCAAGAATGTCTTTTTTTTTTTTTTTTAACTATAGCAGGACATTTTGGTACAAATGAAACAGTTGAAACAGTCTGACAAAATATTTTGGTGGAAAAAAATAAGTATTAGTAACAAAAATATAGTATACTGTTATATACAGCAACCAGCTCTTTCTGATGGTGGGTATGTCACTCTGTGTACAGACACATAGCTGATGAATTAATGGCTGTTGTGGGATATTAAGCAGTGCAATATATATTTGCTTTAAAAATATATTTGATTTGACAGTAGTTCCCTTGCAGTGAGTAGTAATTACTATTGTACTGTATCCCCATAATTATTCTTAATACATTAAAGGCAACATTACCTATGGGGGTCTTTGGTGCTGGGTATGATGTGAACACATTCTCTTTTATAAAATGCTCTTTCAATCCAGGATTTCTGAGCCTAAGAGAGAAAGAGAAAGAAAGAAGAAAGATGAACATAAAATCTAAATCTTTTTGGCTAGGCAGCAACATCATGTAATCACACAATGCACTAGTGTATCATGAATGGATCCCATACTGCATATCATCTAGCAAGCCAGCCTGCTGATGGGGTTAGAATTCTAATATTGAGAAATAAACAAAATAGACTGGAAAAGGTGTTAATAATAGGACTATAGACATTTTCATTATGGTTTCTAAAAGACAGAAACACAAAGTTATTCATAGGAAAAATGAAGTTGAAGGAACAGAACATGACATTTATGATCTTACATGAAAACAAGATTCAAAAAGTCAAAGAAAACATCTAGCTCAGTATCGGGTTTTCATGGTCAAGGCTTCCATTAGACTTTCCTTACAGAAGGAAGGGAAGATGGCAGAGGAAGCGCGTAACTCAGAATCTTTGCTGCATCACTAATGTTCCTAAAATCCAAGTTTGCAATACAGAAGAACAGAGAGGGATTAAAGGAAATGAGAAGACAAGGTGGATAATTGTAAGCACAGCATCAACGCTCCCAGGTAATTTTGGGAGTGGAATGGGCACATTCCCCTCACATACAAAAAATATGGCTTCTTAAAAAAGGTGTTGTTGAGACCATCCACCCAGAAACCCTGCCATCATGATGTGGTTCTAGATGGACAGAGGATGTTCCATCAAACTGAGGGATTTTTTTCTTCTTCTTTTTTGCCCCAAGCAGTATCTGTCCTGCATGTACAAGCTATGGACTGTAGACCACATTATCCCACCATAACTATGAATGAAGCCACACACATTTGTAGATGAAAGTATCATGTCACAATACTAAAAGCCTGGAGACCCTGGACCCCTTCCTTCAAAAGCATTTGAAAAGGCACTAAACTCACTAAGCTTCTCCGACGATTCCTTTCCTAAGTATTTAAGGCGGAAGTTGCTGGAGCAAACCTTAGTGCTTTCATATGGCACTGTCTCACTGTCACCCCTAAATTCACATTCTTAAAATATGCTGCCGCAAGGCACAACCGAGCTGTTCACTAGACCTGTGTCAATCACTGGTGGGAGCTGTTACCTGCTCCTGTTTGCCAGATGTAATTAGTCCTTCTTCCCTACACACACAGTGCTTTCTGAGCCGTGTGAGTTCTGGTGTACACTTATTGGTTTGATCTCATACAGTGAAGGTCTTTTTATGCATGTGACATCCATAGCAATAGTTCTTTAATAATAATAATGTGATAATTCACATTCTACACATGACCACACGGAGGATGGTAGAGGGCCATCAAGGCACTGAATTCTGTTTCAGTAATGATTACAATTGGGCCACTTTTCAACCCCTTCATTGTCGTCTTCATTTAAAGAAGCAGCCCACACTGCCTTAAAGGTCTCATGGTCCAAGTGAACCTCTGCATGCTCAAAATTTATAATTTTGTTTGCAGCTAGATGTAGAATAAATAAATAAATCTTTTCTCAGAGTTTCCTTCTCAAACCACTAGGAAAAGCCACTGGCTCCATCTTTGCAACAGAATTCTGAGCTCTGCAGTAAAGACAACCAGTCTTTATCTTTGTAGAAAGCCTGTAAATTAAACTATTCCTAGCCCATGATGCTGAAACACTGAATACTTTTGTTGATGTTATCTCCTGGCAGAAAGAGGTAAAACGTTCCTCGCTGGATATATGAAACCCACTTTCCCTACACCTTGGGGAACAGCAAAGAAAGAATGTACTTTTGTATCCCATCCTGGCTAGCCTTCAAAAGAAACTTTTTGGGGGAGGGAAGCATCTGCCTGCATCAGTGGCTGCTGATTCATCTTCTAGGAGAGTGAGCTGGGGAAACAGCATGTGTAGGATGGGAGTCTACAGCTGAGAAAAAAGCCTGAGCATGCATGACTCCGTAGACGAGAGCAATTAGGAATGCTTTTATTCTCAGTTTTTTCCCCATCTGTATAACTGGGTACAACAGTAATGCTTGACACATTGGGTTGTTGTTATTTGGGGAGTACTGTAAAGGACTCCACAAAGAGAGACCAATCTTGGCTTGTTTGTTTGTTTGTTTATACAGATTCTCACTCTGTAGCCCTGGCCAGCCTGGTAATTATTCTGAAGTCTAGCTGATCTGGATCTTGCAACAACCACTATCCCAAGCCTCCCAAGTACTGAGAGTAAGGCCTGTACCATCATGCCAGACTTCTGGGCTGATTCTGATACCATAAATTCATATGAAAGGTAACATGAGGCTTCTAGAAAATATTTGTAGCAATGGGCACCTCTATGTTTGGACCATGGAGCACTGGACTGGCCAGTAATGAGACATGAAGAAAAGTTACTTACCTTCTCTGGGTCTCATGTATAGCATATAGATCCTAAGTTACTATGGAGGGTTTTGTGATAATCAGACCAAGTACTTTGTCTTACACACCTAGCACAATCAGCAAGGATTCACAGTGGCTAGAATGTGTTAAGGGTCCATTCTGCGGAGGGCCGTTGCTACATATATTTTATCAATGAAGAAATGGAGCCACAGAGATACAGCAAGTGAGGTGTGAAGCCACAGTTTAATTTTGAGTCTCCTCACTCTAGGATTTTTCCTCTTACTCCTTGGACACACTGCTTTGGCAGAACACTGGTTCTGAATGTCCTTGATGTGTGCAGTGCCATCTGAGATTCTTGGGATGATTTCTGGTTTGGACCACACTGGACTCGTTGTGGCATGTGGAAAACCTGCTCAGACTTGTTCCTTTCCCTGCTTTCCCCCCAGTCCAGCCCTCACACGTGGGGTATGTGTGTGTATGAACTTTCTGCTGTTATTCCACTCCCTTTGGGGGTAATGGACGGGATTCTACTTTAGGGAGACCCCAATGTTTAAGGCAGAAGTTAAAGAAGGAGAGGTAATGTTAATATTTCTACAGAAAAGAAATGGAATCACAACAGGACTTTGGACTTGAGAAAATGGGGTTGGGGGATGTGCCAGATGAATCAGACTCTTCAAGGATACTGTTATTATTAGTTTCAGTTTGGGCTGGCATGCAAGCCTCGGTAAGATAGAGAGCAGAAAAAGTTACATATGGACTGACTGCTTGTTTGTTAGTCTTTCAGCGGAAGATGATTTGACGTGTGTGTAGTCCAGCAGCTTGATTACATCCTCAAAGAAGAAAAGCAGTGTCTTTGTGAGTGAATAGATGGGAATCTACTTCTGCTTCTTAGAATTAGTAGATTAATCAGTTCCCTTGCCAAGGCACAATTGGGAGGAAAAGAGAGGTGAGGTAAAAAAGATCTTCCCATCATTCATAATAAACTTCGGCCCTTTTTATTTATGAGACCAGTAGGAAGAATGTGTACATAACAGATGACCTAGGAATTCTGCAAAAGCTGTACAGTTGACTCTGCTCTATTGTGAGATTGGATTTATTGTGTTTTTATTTAGGTTGTTAGTGTGGGCAGATACTACAGTTAAAATTTTTTTCCAAAGGGTATATTTTATATACAATCATGATTTAACTTGTTGCCTAAATGAATTCCCTTTTTCTTTTGTTCAAGGGCTTTGAACTACTCTACATGAACTTCTCTATGAAGCTTTAGAGTTTGCTCCAACACCCAACTAAGTTAGTGTGGAATGATGATTCTCATTGTTATAAATAATGAAATAAATTTGACATGCATTTCCTGATGACCTTTTAATTCTCTTCTAATGCAAAACTCCGCTGGAGAGTTGACCCTACTAGCTTTGCTATTTAATTATGCCACAGAAGTCTCCTGTCCTCCTAGGGAAGGTAGGTCCTATCGGCCCTCAACAATCACTTCTGTACATTCTCTTTTTTTTTTTTTTTTTGTAGGTAGAATGGTCAGGTAACCATGCTTTGTCAGGGGCTGTTTATTTCTTGTCTTTCTACACTATCAGCCATGTGTTCTGTGTAATAGGGAACCGTTTTCAAAGGCTAATAATTAAAGGACGTCTTTTTTAAAACAGAAACAAGGGTATCAGCCTTTTGAACACAGCAGAATAGTTATAGTAAGGAATAGAAGCAAGAGCTATTTTTGAAAATTAAACATGTCATCAGTAAAACATTGAGATGAAAGAAGGCAAAACAAAACAAAAAAAAACCAAACAAACCTGTGAATATTGTCTCCTACAAAAGGAACGCTAAGTCATTGCACTTAAATAGGTTTCATTCTCTTTTGCCCAGGCCCTTCTACTGACATTAAAGCACCAGCAACTTTGCACTGTCTTCCTTTACCTCCCTAATAGATTCAGACTCCAGCCTTTCTTCAGGAGGGAACAGTTGCAATACAAACTTAGCAGCCCAGTAACCCAGACAAGTAATCCCAAGATTAAAAAGAAAGTCTATGAACGTTCTTGAAACAAGCTACAGGGAAACACCTCTCTGTGCTGTTCCAAGGGGCCACCCAGGCTTCATTACAACAAAATACCAAAATATGCGTTCATTTCCCCTTCTGTTTTCTCTCTATCCACTCTGTGCGTTCCTTTAGTCTTCCCCTAAGTCCCCACATCCAACATGGACAAAGCAAACAAGAGAAAAGTTAGCTAAAATCATTTACCTGTGTACTGAATGTGGCTGGTAGCAAGGCGGTCCCCCCTGCACAGCTACTGTTGCTTTCATTTTGCTGTGACTGGGGCTGGCCATCCCGTTAATAATGCTCGGATGACCGCCCACTGGAAAAAAAAGTCACTTGCCAGGCTCTTCCCCCAAGAGACATTTCAAGTAAGCAATGAAGTTGGGCAGATTGGCCTCTTGGAATGTGCTTTTGCTCCAGGATTAGCCTCGCTAAGAATCCCATGGACGGTCCCTCACAGTCCTCACACACTGCTTGATTTGAACATCTAATCTGAAGCCAGAAGAAAAACAAATCCCTGGGGAGATCGGGTTTAACTAGCACAAGTCCCAACTTCTCCCTTCCCTACCCCTACCTTTTCTTTTTCCATTTTCAAAATGAAAAAAAAAAAAAAAAAAGCTTGCAAGAGTGTGATAAGGTGCTCTGAGTTCTGAAAGTTCAGCTTGAGAAAGCAAATCTCTCTAAAGAAACAGTGTATTAATGTTCCCAGTAGTTTGAACACACAAGAGGCATTGTTCCCCCACTGCACAGAATGGAATGATAGTATTTCTTTAAAGAGAAACCGCTAAAAACCTCAGTGTTTCAAAGGAACCCTTTGGTCACTATACATGAGCCTAAGCCGAATGCAGCTGGGGTTGGTCAAGGACCCTCCACAACTAGATGTCAGCAAAACTTGTCTGATCATACTTCTCATCCATAACCTTTCCCTGGCCCAGTTCAAATGCACAAGAGACCTGCACTCCCTGTTTCTGTGTTGAAAAGCAATGAGCTGAGTGCTCCAAGGCTGTGGGTGCCTATAGAAACTGAAGAAACTGTGCTGAGTCAGCTGCATGTCTTCACTCAGAGACTCTTGCTGGTATTCGGCCATGTAGAGAGTGTCCTTTGAAAGATCACCCAAGAGAGAATGTTTTTGATAATAGATATTAACTAGGTAAGCAAATACACTGAGGGAGAAAAGAGTTCTAATTTCAGTAAGGTAAACAAACTCTTACGAAGTGAATGTCTGAGCATTGTATCTCTTTCCAAGAGGGACAGTCAACTGAGAGGTGGCAGCCTTCAGCAGTCAATAGTAAGGGTGATGGGGCCTTTGGTTTTCATTTTCCTGTTATCTTGGGGCAGAGTGAATAGTATGTGTCATGTGTACAGTAAAAATGACAATGGAAACCAAGTGACTCATTTCACACTTGGATTAGCTCCTGAACCAGCCATCTTTACTGTCTGTGTTCTTTGTAGGATTGCTTCCCACATTTGCTGAGTTTCACTTAACCAGAGTTTCCCAGGAGACAAGAGACATTCATCTTCTTAGAGATTTTCAACGGATGAAACATGGTTAAAAAAAAAAAAAGACTTAAGTGAAGAATTGCACCAAGCTTTAGCATAAAACACAAGAAGGAAGGCTATGGGGACGGTTTAGTGGGCGAAGTGTTTGCTGTGAAAGTGTGGGGTTCAGAGTTTGCGTCCCCAGAACCTATCTTAAAGCTGGATAGTTTGGTGTTCATGTGGTAATCCAGCACCCCTATGGCAAAACACAAAAGAGAAATAGGACAGTCCTCAGACACTCCTTGGTCAGTTAGTCTGGGATATGCAGCAGCAGGGAATAGGGAGACCTTGTCTCAAACAAGGTTCAAACAAGGTGGAAAGGTAGAGACTAATATGTGAGGCACTTCTCTGACCACCACACACACACAGTGGCATATATGTGTTCCTCTGGTCTCTCTCTCTTTCTTTCCATCCCCTCACAGATTTTTTACTTTATTTTCTTTTGTAAAAGGGACAAATGTCCTCCACCTATCCTCAGGAATTAGCTACAGCCTTAATGCACTTCAATACCCTTAAGTATTCATTCTAATTGACTCATTAGAGATTGTCTCTATGGCATTGTTTAGATGGCAGAACTGGACACAAAATCCACAGATACAAGACTGAATAAATTAGGGTTTATGCCATTTGATGGGCACAGTAAAGTTTCAGGGAGAAACATACATTTTCATGTTGCTATGTTAAAAAAAAAACAACGTAGGCCACAGAAAAAAATAGGAATTTAAAAAATGATGACTTTTAAGTAGAAGGTGATAGGCAACTGTGCTAGCTTTCAGTTTTCCCTGTCGTACACGTTTTACGTTCTGTCTTGTGCTCTTAGGAGGGTCTGGTGAAGAACTCGGAGTCTTAGAAGAAAGAAGTTCATGAAGAGGGTGAAGGAAGTTATAGGGAGGGAGAGGCTGGAAAAGAAAAGTGTTTGGTTTTTTGTTTTGATTTTTTTTTTAATATGTGGGGTGACATTTTTTTATGGAAAGACACAAAGAGAGAAAAGAACAGTGAGAAGAAGGAAGAAAGAAGTGGAAGGGAAATGAGAGGGAAGAGATTAGTGGACAGGCAAATATTTTGAAAGACCTACTGATATGACTGTGTAGCAGCAGCCATCTATGATACGAAATCAATTGGTTTTCAGTAATCTTCCCGATGCAGAAAGACTTAACAATTCACCTCTTTCAACATCCTTTTTCAGTATATCCCTCACATTATTATCATAAATTGTGAGTTCAATTGAACAAAGAGAGTCACTTTTTTATGCATGTACTCTTATTCTTTCTAGTCTCATCTCAGGAAAGGGAAGGAAATATTCAATGGAAACTAAGGTATGAGTTGTCTTCTACGAAATTTACACCAGTGATCACAACATTGCTGCAGAGTCCTGGGCCTTTTGTGGAAGTTGATACAGGAACCGCCAGGTGAAGTCAGCAGAGCAGAGCCTTCCCACGAGGTAGGGAGGACCCTTTGATTGAGGAAGCTAATTAGCTGCAAGGAGACTTGCAGCTCAGAGCTACTTTTCATACGGATTTCTTCACACCTAGAGCATCCCTACCCAAGCTGCAGCTCCCAGGAGGCTCTATTACCAGGCTGCTTCAGATGAAGTTTTTAGGACAACCTGAATTCTAACAATGAAAGACCACATGTACAATAGTAGCTGTGGTTATTTGTCATTTTTGCTTCCATGACATGGCAGAATGCCTTATTTTCCAAATTTGTCATTAATGAAACATTACATTTGAAAAGACTATCCTAAAAAGCATTTGTTGGCACACAACTCTTTAAAAAGAAAAATTAGATTTTTCTATTGGTAGAAACTGGATTTTAATGTGTAAAATATATATTGCTTTGCCATAAGTACCTGCAAAGAATCTGTTCTTTGATGCTTATGTTCGGTAGCAATGACAAAGAGCATGGTACAGATTAGGGGTCCACTAACATTTTCAGCAAAGGACCAGAGAGTATGTACTTAAGGATATCAGGGAACAGTAAGCCACTGCTTTAATATTCAGCTACGTGGCTATCATGGAACATAAAATAGCCACAGATGTGATCATGACTGAACATATTTTATTTCAATGAAGAGGGCAGTGGGGTGCAACTGATGTGTACTGGTCAACCTTTGGATCAGAAAAAAAAAACAGAACTGTGCAATGGGGTGCCAGAGGAGGCTGTAGTGGACCACCAGGCTTTGTGGCACTGTCCCTCAGATGTCTCTGCTCTTCTTCCAGCAGAGCAGGCAACTTCTCTTCAGTCACCTTTGTCTTGCTTTCCTAGTCAAAGGAACACTGTCATTCTATCAAGTTATGGGCCCCTGTCTTCTTGTGTGTCTCCTATTGGGAAGTAAGTTCCCAAGGGCAGCCACCTCAATTCAGTACCACCATCAGTATAGCACTTAGTGCTGTGATACTGGTAAGGCATACAGAAACCATTTCATTTCCTGAAGAATAAAATCTTCCCTTAGAAATGGATGCCATCAGGTAAACTTGGGTCTCCAAAAATGAGACTTGAGGGCTAACAGGGTAGGCACTTATGCTAGGTTTGTAGCAATGTAGTAATGTAAAAGGAAGGGATATACCTGATATCTAAAAATATCATCATCTTGTGGTTCATTTTTTTTTTCTTATTTGGAAGTGTTAAAAAGAAAGAAAGAAAGAAAGAATCCATCAGAAGTATATATCTAGGCCCAGTGGTGCAGGCCTGTAATCCCAGCTGCTCAGGAGGCTGAGGCAAGGATATCTTAAGTTCATGGTTTGTCTGAGCAACAGTGTGAGTTCAAGAACAGCCTTGGAAACTGAGGGAGACCATCTCCAAATTAGAGTGAAAAGAGGGCTAGAGGTAGAAGTCGCTGATTGAGTACTTGTCTAGAATGCATAAAACATCAGGTTCAATCCCCAGTACTAGAAAAAACAAAATGATATGGAGATATGTAGTGTAGAAACCCTCTGGTTTCAGTGTTTTCTGGCAGGGGATGGGTGAGAGCTTGGGAGCGCTGCGAGGAACGGGCGTTCTGTGCTGTGCTCGCGGTGACAAGGAGGTCTCTGTCCCCATCTGGGGAGCCAAGATCAGATCCAGAGCTATGCTGCTCCATCAGTCAGAAAATGCCTTCCCCAGCAGCAAAAACTCAATCAGGCAGAATCATAACTCCAAGGCCGCTTTTGTTGAACCTTTATTAAAACTTATTTTACAAAGTTTATCATTCCCTATAATCTATGTGCTCTTGCTCCTGAGATGGGTCGTGGTCTCCCTCAAATCAGTCCATGCCTTCCTTTTGAAGCATAGAAATTGTGGGTGGGACTTGGCCAAATTCTGAAGCTCTCTGCATGAGGAGAGATAACAGAGGCCTGTTTACCTGACTTTTCTACCTGTCTCAGGTTGTTTACATGCCCTTAGGGCTGGCAAAAAACTAGGGAGAGAACATTTTCACCAGGCTGCCAACCTCAATGGGGGCCCAGATTTTTCTCAGTCTCAACCCAGTTAGTCAGATCCCATGGGAGCATGGTCCACAACCCTATGCTGCATGGAAAGGCATGGTCCACCAGCCCCCACAGAGATGAAAGTTATGATGTTATCTTAAAGTGACTGCTATTTAGGAAACACAGCCAGTCCCTCTTAAACGCCCTGTAAACCTTAAACTCCTTGTGTTTATTCCAATGCATGAAAATAAATGTGTTGTGGTTTTTACCATCTGAGTTGCCACTGACTATAAACAATGTCAGAGGACATGGCAAGGCCAGTGTTTTTGGGTCACACTGCCACCAGCACACCCCTCCATAGTAACTGATCACACTGTCTGGTGTCAATCCCATTATGTATCATCTGAATCCAAGCAAGATCAGGTCAGTATTGGAAGGCTTCGGGATCTGATTGTGGAAGTATTTTAATCAAATCTCTTAACTTCCTTGCAAGACTTCACACTCTTTCTGCTCAGTTCAACCAAAATATTGATGGTGTCTCTGATCCATCAAGTAGTTCCACACTTCCCAGCCACTGGGCGTGTCCTTATTTCCCTTGGAAGGTTGACTTATTTCTTTTGCACTGAGTGAATGCTTTTGTATTCTTAAGTCTGCATGAAACACTTTGTTCTTTGAGAGGCTTGGATAGCCACTGCAGGTGAGGACAACCATGACCTTGTTGTACCTTCATACTTTGCTCCCACACCGTCCTATTCTAATTACGTATTTTCAGTTCAGTAGGTACAGTCGTCTACTTCCACTGTCTCTTATCCCTATTCCCTTCTGGGTCTACTATGGCACAGCTAGTGCTTGGACCTCCCCTGGAAGAATTATTTCCTTTCCTATTCTAGATTCCCTTTGTTTCTAGAGGATCGCTGCAACCCCATTTCTAGAATCAACTGTGGAGAATAATGTGTCTATGGACTGCAAATGAAGTCATTTGAAATAGAACTTACTTCATAGCATCGAAATTTACATGACATATTTCTTAGGATACAGTAAATGATATATTTTGAAAATATTCAGTAAATCACACTTTCCAGGGACAAACGAAAGTCATCTTTTATCAATAGTTATGCTGTGACAATTACATTTAAATATGCTCAGAACTTGCATTTAGACTCGTCATTCTACATAGTCTTCTTGGAAATAATTTCTCAATATATTTATATGTAACATTGGAAATTTCTTCATTGTGAAGCAATTAATAATTGCTCAGCCAAACTACATTATATTTTCACAGTACTCTATTACACACAGAATGGTTTTGAACATAGCATTTCTTGTCAACTTTAAAGTAAGTTTACAAAAGAGACATCACAATATTTTCTTATATAAATGAAAACGGGTTTACACAAGTTAAGCGTCATGTGGGTGTTCTATTCCAGTGACTGGCTTAGCCTAATGGCCTGATTCTTCTGTTGGTAGTGAGTTCTTTATTCGGTAACTGATTTTAGAGATGCTAAATGATGCTTTTCTATTTGGTGTGGTGGGCTAATGTCATGTGAATCACCCCGAGCTTGTTAAAACATGCATTTATTTCATCAGACCTAAAAGACTCAGATGAGAGAGTTGAAATGAAGGTGTTGGTCTCTACTTCAAAATTATCCCATAACTGTCAAAGATTAACCACAAGCTTCATTACCAGTACCTGTTTCCATAACTAGACATTTATATGCTACACATGCACACTTAGGAACTCACTGCCTCTGTTGACCCAAAAACATGACAATAGTGCTCTCTATGAAACTGGCTCACATCCTAAAAGGTAACAGAATAAACTTTACCGCAAGGAAGAGAAAAAGAAAGACAAGGCTACGATCAAAAAGTCTTATGGTCTTATGAGATTGAAACTTGGCATCTGCCTCAGGGGGCAGGAACTTTAAAATGATGGATCACTGTTAGGAAACAGTATTACTGTGAAAATGACAGCACACACCTGTGATGGGGGACGTGTTCTGCTTTCAGAGAAGCTGTGCCCATAACTTTGTCATTAAATGCAGAGATGGAGCAGTGCAAAGCATCCTTTAAGTGCTCAGTTCTTTACTGAACAAATAGTAGCTCATTTTGCCATTCTAATTTTGTTAAGAAGAGTTGTCCCCCTTCTCCCTCTGATTCCCGCCTATTGTGCTGTTGGGTCATAAAATTAGAGCACTTTATGTTAGATAGAAGTGTGAATAGGATTTATGAGACAAGGCATGGCCGGCTCAGAGGCCGATTTTGATTTTAACTCTTTTGTCCTGGAGGGAGGAAGATATTGAGAAAAGCAGGGAATGAGAATGATTAATCACTACAATCCAATCTTTAGAGACTTGTTTTAGCAGGACCAACTCCCTGGGAAATCTCAATCTCTGTCAGTCTGTCTGTCTGTCAGGTACAAGTTTTATTTTACCACACTCCTAACTACCTCCAAGAACTTTGGATTCAATTTTAAAGTGAACGTTTTTATATACAAAGTAGATTACAATTTGGCCGTAGGATTTTATTTCTGAAATCCCAATTTTCTGCATTCATTTAAAGTACTAAGCAGTGTCTGGTGGAGGCATGACTGATCAGGAGTCTTTAGATATGAATCCCGGTTATGACTTGTTGATAACCAGGTGCCTGACCTTGAAGGAGAGTGGTATGCTCTTGGAGACCTTCAAGGTCAGTTGCAGGTCTTGAGACTGAGGATTCTGGGAGACAGAGACCTCCAGCTTTGTTTTTAGTCCCTCATTAATGTGTACAAAGACGGTAGAGAGGCTTTTTTGAAAAGCAGAGATTTTTCAAAACCTTTACACATTCATGGAATTGTTATTCTTTTCATAACCAGGCAATGAAAACATTGCAGAGTGCAAGGTTTTGGGTCTATTCAGCACAAAGTACATAAGAAGATTTGAATAATAATAATAATCCCCCAAAGAATTCTCACCAGGCTCCAGCCATTCTGAAAAATGTCCCTGGCTGAGCTATTCAACACATATGTAAAACTGCAATTCTGTTTTGGTGAGAATCCAAGTGTTATTAAGACATTGTTATGATTAAATGTTAACTTGGCACTTTTTATTCTGCCATCAAGAGAATTACTAAGACTGGAACATTACCCTTTTTCTTTACCAAATGACAAACCAAAACTTAGTTTTGCTATTCTAACCAGAATAGGCAGAACCTTTCCAAGATTTATAGTTTTGCCCCCTCAAATCAAACAATTAAGAATAGTTGAACTGGAGGTTAGTAATGACAACCCCATTCGTACCTTTGGAATAAACATACAAGCATGCAGGCTCATCGGTGTCCCTGTAATGTTCCTATCATCCTTCGAAAATGGAAAAAGCTTAGATATTAAATTAATGCAGCATGAACATATCTCTATCTGCTAGTCATCAATCTCTGCCAAGATGCTTAGTTGTTAGGTAGAAAATAAAGTCATTCACATAGACTGAGCCTTTGGTGAAGTGCTAATGCAACAGTTTTCATGTTGTTGAAGGTTACTAAGTCTACCTCCAAAACACTGTTGCCATTCTCCCTAAACACTTGCTGCCAAAGTCTGTATCTTATGGATTATGTGTTTCTTTGTTTGCTAATATGACACCTCTTTGGAAGATTTTAGATCCCATAGAGATTCTAATCTATATATTTAGCCTTCTCTAAATATATTTTATAGTTGATGCACATGGAAATGAATATAAATTCAAATGCATGCATAAAGAATTTTAGAAGGTAGCACAAAAAACACAGACCTAGACTCATATGCAGGTCCTAGCTTATAATATTTATATGTAAGTGGGGGTGAGTCTGGGTATAGGCTATGAAATTAGAGAGGTGACCACAAGAGGGAAAAAGAGGAGCCGAAGATGAGGAGGGAATAACAAAGCATATGAAAACAGAAAGGAGGCCCTGGGGAGTGTGGAAGAATGAAAGGAAGGTAAAAGAGATTGGGAGGAAGAGAGAAAGGAAAATTACTAAAACCAAATTTTGTTTGAAAATGAGACAGTGAAACCTATACATATGTATATGAAAATTAAATAATTTAAAGAGGAAAATATAAACCGAGGCTCAGCTAAGAAAGTCTAATTGTATTAATATGTGTAGTAAAGCTAGTGCTACCTGGAGCTTGGCCTTGAGTCAGTGCCTAGAGAATGTGGAAATGGGCCATAGATGCTGGACTCACTTATCTGTTAAAATTGTATTGTTTGATATATTATTTTATTTTATGGGGATGGGTGTTTAGACAGCAAGTATGTATTTAAAACATGCATATGTCTGGCATCCACAGAGGTCAAAAGAGGGTGCCAGATTTCCAGGAAATGGAGTTACACCTAGATCCTCTGTCAGAACAGTAAGCAAGGCTCTTAACTGTTGAGTCACCTCTCCAGATCCAACTCACTTTAATTTCAAGTACCCCACTTACACACACACACACACACACACACACACACACACACACACACACACACTGTAATGCCCCAAATTAACCTGTTAATTTCAGGAACCAGGTAACTTCCTGGAATGCTGGGAATTGTAGTTCCCATGATAACAATTAACAAATGACAAGCTCATTGCAAAGTACAGTGGCCTATGTAGGTTTGTCCTCATAAGCCCCTGAGACACGTGGCCATTTCAGCTGAGAAATTTCAAGGAATGCTCCTGATCAAAATCCATCTCTTGGTCAGTATTTAATATATAATAAATGCTTGTTTTAAAATTGGCCCAAAATGGTAGAGTTGGTTTTTCAGGCAAATTGCAGGATTAGCATATGGAGGCACCATCGAGGTCACTCCATCCCAAATTTGCTCTTCACTGGGGGTTATGCAAGAGGTGAGCTACTACAGACTCCCCAGGGGAACAGTACAGCAACCTTTTTTTTCTTTTTTAGGTAGCTTCTGTATATGGGGTGCCCTATCTGAGATGAAGAGGGCCAGATATAAGCCTCCAAAGATCTTTTGTCTGGGGCATGAGGAGGCATCCCACAGATCACAGGTTATTTTGACAGAATTCCAAAGCCTAGAAACAATCTGGGGTTTTCCATGATTTTGGGAGCCTTTTGGAAATGCCCAACATGGATTTGAGGAGCCAGGAAACACTCAGAATGGCCCTGCCTTTGATGGGTTCCTGGCATCTGGGTTGTATATGTTCTGACTTGGGGATGTATCTTACAGTCACAGACATGGCTCCAGGTAACCCCTGGCTCCTACCTGCTCCTGCCTGTGACTAGTTGGAGGGAAAACCAGGTCGATAAACTTCACATCCTAGAGCACCAAGTATTGGTAAGGGTGCTTTAGGGCCATGATATCCACAAATACAGTGCTTGGGGCTCAATGAGCAACTTTGTAAAGCCTAGGACCCCACATGGAAACCAGCTCTTGTAAGCCGGGTGCTGCCCAGGTGATGCCAGGCTGCCTTGTCCCCACCTGCATCTAGTTGGCCGCAATGCTGAGCTGTGGCATTTGTGGAGGTGCCACAGCACTGCTGTGCAGCTGCAACTCCCATGTATGGATGAATTTGTGACTTCCATGCCTCTATATCAAATCAAAGAAGATTAGATCCACCTGCCACAGTTCAAATGGACTTCAGAGAAGTACACCTTCCTGTTCCTGAAAATGGGGTTTTCCCCTGGTCTTGGGATTCCTCACCTTCCCCAATTACTAGGAAATTCTAACTTCTGTCCCTAGTCCATACGTGTTTCAGATTTCAGTTGGCTGACAGACTCCATCCAGGGATCACCTGAGCACTGCAAACTGCTGAGCTCTGGGCTTGCTGAAAGCTGATATAAAACAGTCCAAGCTGATCTGATTGCTCCCTGTCTTTCAGCTGCATCAGCTAATCACATGCCTCTGATGAATGCCACATTGCCCAGCCTTTGATTAGCCTTCAGTCTTCCTGGGCCCTTATAGCAACATCCTAGTGTCAGCTGGAATTAGTTACAGAAGGGATTATGTCAGCCATTGTCTCACCCAACAGGCTGAAATGCTAAGTCAAAAGAAAACTCCCTGGCATAAGAGACAAACGTGTAATGTCAACTGACATACCAAAAATGGGCCCAGATTTGTCAACTGGTAGATTCATTAACTAAAATAGTTATACAATATGATAGGACACTTTACCTGCTTTATGCAGAACAAGAAATGTTATATGGCTTTTAAGAAATTATTATTTTTATACAAACCATTTGGGATCATAATCTGGCTATACTCAAAAACATTACAAAAAGGGGATCTGAGATAAAATAAATGACTGATGCCCCATCTATTTCCAGGCTACTTCTAGATAGTAACTCTGATGGTTATTAGATCCAAAAATAAACAAATGCATCATAGGATCAAATTTGACCTAATATACAACTTCTGGGGAAATGCCCAAAATTAACCTGTAAACCCAGGAACCAGGTAACTTCCTAGAATACTGGGAATTGTACCTCTTGGGAAATAATAAAGGCTCATGGGAAAGTACAGTAGCCTATAGGTTTGTCCTCATAAGCCCCTGCAACAAGTGGTCCGAGTCCATTCCAGCTGAGAAATTTCAGGGAATGGTCCTGACCAACATCCATCTGTTGGTCAGTATTTAACATTTAATAAATGCTTGCTTTAATTTGGCCCAGAATAGCGGAATTGTTTTTTTCTGGTGAATCACAGGAATAACAGCATACATATACACAAATATATGTTGAACAGCAACTGTAAACAACTTTCTTTTTTTTTTTTGTTTAGCATCTTAGGCACAAAACTATAAAAAGTCTTTATATCCATTTTAAATTCACTGTGCTCTGATCAATGTTGCAATTATTTTCAGATGAAAGATTATTTAACATTTTAAATTCTGTCATTTATACTGGCTGGGAAAGAGAAAATCAGTTTTCTCTAATGTAGTGGTGCTGGCTATACCAACTACACTAGGACAGGGCTTATGTTTAGAAATAATTGACCAATATATATTGAACTCCACAGGTTTTTGTGTGTGTGTGTGTGTGTGTGTGTGTGTGTGTGTGTGTGTGTGTGT